>OY720027.1:4949549-5276757 GCA_963082485.1 Eudonia mercurella | reverse complement strand
ACCAACAGTGGCCATTGTTTGTGAATAAATGCGATAGCCCGTTTTGTGAATAAACCACGCAACAAAAAGTACTGCACAATTATTAAATAAATACTATGGATGCTTTCCTGTTGTCGGACGGTACGCAATGTTAAAAAAAGATCCGGTCCGTTAGTACTTGTCAAATTATCAATTGGTGGCGCTAGTGTGCCTTACCCTTCGCCTTAAAGAAAACAGGCACGGGGATGGCTTGGGAGCACAAACGGCAAGTAATAGGTACCATCGAGTTAATAGTTTGCCTTGTATAAGCAAGTATTAGTCAGCACTATTTTATTTATTATTATTTTTATTTCTATAGGTACACAAACAGATTACAATCAGTGCCTGAGTGACTACAGTAACATATTTGGTTAATCTAATTTTTCAAAATTTCAAAATTCAAAATAATTTATTCAGTTTAGGCTACAAATAGCTCTTATGAACGTCATTATGCCATCGGTTCGTAAGTCTACTCTGGGCGGGAGACCTTGTCAGTACAAGGTTGACGGTTCTTCTCAGTAGAAGAATCGGCAAGAAACTCAGCAAGTGTCAAGCTCTTTTCTCCCTTACAGCGTCAAAAATATTGGAAAATGCCCTATCATAAAAGGACACTTTCCATCACAAACAAACACACAAAAAAAGGACAATCACAACACCCAAAAATACAACAAAATAAAAAAATATCTAAGTTTGCAAAAATTACATCAGGTACCTAATAATAAAATAAAATGAGTGTACACAGCATGATATTTCGTATAGTTTGAAACGTTTTATTACAACAATACCAGTATAATATTATACTGTTAACTTCAAATTAACTATTAACTAACAATTAATTATTAAATTAATAATAAACAATTCTAAATTGGGATTCGTGTGACCAAGACACTACTAATATTGTAAATGCAATAGTGAGTTTGTTTGTGTTTCCTTCTTGTCAAAACGAAGCTACGGACTTACATATTATTTTTGAGATAGGTGTGTATTATTGCCTGATATCCCTTTGAGTGCGCGAATACCAGACACAATAAAAATTTTAATTGTTATCCGCCGATACACACTTAAGGGGAACATCCTTATTAGTTATTCTCATTACTTTAGAAAAGGTCCCCGGATCGGAATCTAACTAGGACCACAGATACAGTTAAGTGTTCGAAATGTCAGGATAAAATCTTTATATATATAAATCTTCTGTTCGTGTGTATGTTATTGAACTCCATTTAGTCCAGAAAGTTCAACTTTTAAAATAAATTACAAAGTTGAAATAATTGGACTTTTTTTGTCCAATTAGTTCAACTAATTGAACTACCAGTTGAATTTTGTGGAATAGAGGTCTCTAAACGGCTGGACCGATATGGATGAAATTTTCTGTGTGTTTTCAAATGGATTCGAGAATGGTTTAGATTTACAATTGGACCCGGTAAGTGGCGCTGTTATAGGGGTCTATCATGGGATACGGGTGTTTTTAAGCGACGATTGATTTGTTTGTTTTGTTGTCATGGAACTGTCAAAGCGGTACGAAGTTCGCCGGTCAGCTAGTAATGTATAAAAAATGTACACCAGTAGTTTAGTAAAAGTTCATTTCTATGTAATAATATGTTTTAGCGGATCGTGGGTACGATCGCCGCTGCGGGTCATACCTGGTTCAGAGACTCCCTGGTAATACAACGTGGTAACACTGTCTGTATCATTGGAACCTTTGAACCGGGGGTGGCCCGTGATGGTCTTTTAATTAAGGTTTTAGATTAAGATTTCTAATTATTATAACTATTTAAATATTTGAATGTATAAAATAAAAAAAAATATATTATAATAATATGCAGGGTGTCCCAAAAAAAGCACGTCACATTGACGCCGGAGGTAGGTGGGCCGCAGATGCGTCGAACAAGCCTTACTTGTCCATAAAAAACTTGAAGTAAATTTTTTTCACGGTTGCTGCTCAAAGTCGAAGCCATTGTTTATATGTAGTATATTAGCGGCACCAGTGTTCGACAATACTCGTAAGTCGACACAGTTTTCCACGCCAAAAAATAACATAGACTTTATTAAAATTTTACCTACACTACCCTACTCATACTCGTATATGTTATATTTCTGCACAGAATTTCATGCCGAAAACACCACGAGCAGTAGCTAGTATTGTATAAGCGTAGGTGCCTCCACTTCCAATATACATGCAAATAAGAGCGTATTCTCAACGATATCAAATTCGTTAAGAGGTTGACATTTCGCACAGCCATCGGTATTATTGCCTTAGGACTAAGCAAATAGCTACTTAATTAAAGCGCATCGTCAAAGGCAAACTAACAGATACCACTTTGGAAAGGATAATTAGGTTAGCAAATTATATGGGGCCCGTTCGGAGCTCATCCGCCATTTGTTGGTTTAGGACTGCATTACGAACACCTAAATATTTGTATCGCCCAAAATAACTGTATGCAAATCTATTGAAATCTGACTTTCAATGGTGTTAGAAATTGCTGAGGGTTTGTTAAACTTTATAATTGAAGAGTAGCGAAACATTTATTTTCAGTCTATAAATGTCCCACTGCTGGGACGAAACCTTCCCTCACGTACAATAATAAATAGGAGAATGGACCATAAGCTCAGAAGAAGGAAAAAAAGATTTAAAAAAAAAATGTTTTTAGTTACGCTTTTTCTAGTTAAGCGTGTAAACAATTCGGTAACATTCTTAACAAGAGGAATAAAATTCTAATTAAAACTATTCTTCTCTTCCTCAGATTTGAGTTAAGCAACAAAATACTGATTCAATGAGGCTCTGTACCCTTTTTTTTAATAGATGGATAAGCTTCTCTCTCTATCTCACCTGATGGTAAATGATGATGTAGCCTACGGCGTAGCATGCTTGCCTAGAAGGTTAAAATTCACTCGCGATTTGAAAACCCCAATGTTATATTTGATGGGAAACACAACTTAGGCAAGGAGTTCCACAGCTTTTACACACCCTATCCTATTAAGAGTTTAAAGTGCTGAGTATCTGTTTTAGATTGACTAAAGCTAACCACAATATTTGTATTGGATCGAAGATACCTACTATTATATACTAGTAAATACTTGGTTTCACAAGTATGTCACTAGGTACAGCTACTTTGATCCCGTACAAATAGTAGTTAAATTAAATTGGATCGGATAGGGGACGAATCTCGCACTAGGTTAAGATCACACACACACACTTTACGATGTTTAAATAATTTTTAACGCAAATTTTGTTGCGAAACAAATTACAAAAATGCAAATGTTGAAAAAATTTCCACGAGCAGGATTTGAACCTGCACCCTTCTGACATACCGGGTCAGGTGCCTCTCCCAATTGAGCTATCGTGGTTCTAACCAGCCCGCCGAAATTATTCAACACTATTTACTTTTTACTTTGGAGGGTGCAGGTTCAAATCCTGCTCGTGGAAATTTTTTCATTATTGGTGTTTTTCTACACGACGGTGTTTTTTACGATTTTACGAGTTTAATTTGCCATTCGAAGATATTAATGAAAACGAAAAGGATATAAACTTATTTACATAAAATTTTGGCTCCAATATGAAAATTCCAAAAAAGTTGACTACTTTTGTTTGGCATTAAAGCAGTCAGCGTCTCCTGGTTACAAACAAGAGGAGTTAAAACTTTGTCAATCAAATTTTGGGTTTATTTAACGTGTTGGATTGAAATGCTAAATTAAACTAAACTTGGCACCCCTGTCGAAAAAACGAAAGCCTCGACGAACTCAAACGCGTGAAATGTTTCGTGTCAACGAGCCTACCTAATTAGAAGATTTTTCCTATTTTGTCAGCTACCTACGTTACGACGAAATATTTTTACAGTTGTGTTATTTACCTACATTAGGTTTAATTTATGTAGGGCTACCAGCATACACTTCTCTTCCGGGAAACAAAAACTTCCGAAGTGAAAAAAATATTTTCGCTTTAGTTTGTTTGGATATATCCAATTAGCATGTCGGTAAAGGAAGTTTTAACGAACCTGACGGAAAGATTACTCAACTTTTTCAGTCACAATATTTTTTGGTTGTTATGCAGAACTTTGGTAACTTATGTTTTCCGTTAAATATGTTGTAATATGGCATACGTTACATATCGGTTAAATATATATTAAACCTGATCGTATATCTCTACGACTTATGTGACTTATGACTATATTTTAAAGGAACTTATTGGGCGTATTAGAGAATAAAGTTATTTGTTCAATGTTAATTTTTGTTTTCTAAAGAAGTCATCATCATCAGCTCATTTTATGACCCAACTGCTGGGGCACGAGCCTTCCCTATGGATGAATAGGGAGAACGGGCCATAAACCACAACGTGGGCCCAGTGCGGATCGGTGGTTGTTAACGACTGCTAATGCAGCCGGATCCAACGACTTCACGTGCCATCCGAAGCACGGAGGAGCTCGAGATGATACATTTTTGGTCACCTATCCGATGACCGGCCTTTGCGAAAGTTGCTTAACCTCAGCACTCGCAGCCCGGGCGCGTTATCCACTGCACCATCGAGCTCCTCAAAAAAGTATTTCTGTCTATGTTATAACTTTTATAAAATATAAGTAGAAACATGTACAATGTAACTGTAAATTGAGTTTTTGTTTTCTACACAGCATTCCAACATTTTTGTTCAACAGATTGAACTAACCAAACATTTATTTATATGCACAGCAAACTTGACCTATACATATGTAGGTACCAATTTGTTTCCTTGTCGAATGAAACACATCACAGACCACGCCACCACTGGCCTTCAATTGTGTAATGTCACTACGCAATAACCCACCGCACCCCTTTCTAACATTTATCTATCAAGTTCCATCTAATAACAATTTAGTATTGTTACCAATAGGTATTGCATTTCAAATACGATCTCGAACTCTTTTAAAAGGATCTTTTCTAATAAAATGATTTATAATGAGTAAAAGAAAAATTAAAAAAAAAACTAAATCAACAAGGTTTCTAAGATGAAAGTTAGTTGATGATGAAAGAGAAATATAAAAATAATTTTCTAAAAATACGAGCACGAAGGCATTACAATAACATATGCAAGGGACGAAACTTTAATGTAATATTTTGACAGTTCAAACGCGTTTATTCGTGTGTAATCAAGAAAGTATGAACATTGTAACACAGGGATGTAGGTAACAATATTCATGAAACTTCGTTTTTTATACAATATTTGGACTATTATACTGATATTGACAATATGTTAAGACAAAAAATGTTTGGGCTGCCATCTCTGTTGCCGTAATGGTTGAAAGTGAAGCAACTGCGTTCAATTTTGTAGGCCGGAACGGGAACGCAGTGGCAGAACCTGCCCGTTGCTCCGGCGACATTAAAACCAGTCACAGGGCCGATCTGGACCAATCTGGAGATGTTAGCGATACGGCTGATTGGAAAAGAATTGCAGAGATAAGGAGAGAGGCAAAGAAAGAGAAGTAGACCCCTTTCCTTGAGATTCGTAGAAAAGGTTTCATTAAAAAAAAAAATATTAAGTTAGTTAAAAAACATTTAAAAGGTAGGTAGTAAAAAGGTAGTTGATGGTTAGGGCTAGGCTAAGTTTTAAGTCCTACACCTACCACCATATTATTCAACTCCTCTGTCGCTACAAAAACAATATTGGCTGCATTGTTGAATTTCGACAGTTTCAAATAACAGCTTTCCCTATCTACTGACCCTGATAGGTAGAGTATGGCAGCTGGATGGAGCTACGGGTCCGGCTGTCTTTTCAAGGGTACCACGGGAGTTCCAGTCCTAAGCCCCCTGCCGGTTATGCCTTCGCGGGCGTTTCCGGCAGGTTCCGGACATAAGTTGGACTCGTGGTGGCATGTGGTTAGCTGTAGAAGTGGGAATGTTCGTCTGCCTGGTTGCTGTTGGCCAGGCTTTCATTTCGTGCACAGCGAGCGGGTCCAAGTAGCGGTCTTGAGGGGCCCGAGGCGAAAAGACTTGCGGGGACGTCCCCGCAAGTCTTTTCAACTCACGTGAGTTGCCCATAGTTGGTTGCAATGCTCGGTGGTTTTTACTGAGCAGAACTCCAACATCTCCGGTACTATTCTGGAAAACTAGTAGAGGCGCCCGCTAGATGCAAAGTCTCCGGTTGAGTCAGTCGCGTAGGATTTTGGAATTGACGAGGTGCCTGGATGGGTACTGAGAAGTGAGTGGGCTTACAACTCCGCCACCAAAGATGACATTTGGTAATGGACTTTAGAGTTGACGACCCAAGCAGTGGGACTGCGAATTGTACTTTTAGTGCAACGAGAAATGAGCGAGCTTACAGCTCCGGTAACCTATCCGGATATTAGGTAGTGGACTTTACGTGTCCACGGGGCAACTAGCTTGAGACACTAGTCTTAAATGTACCGGATGAAGAATGCGCTTCGGCGGGTTCTAATCTGGCGTTATGACCTGACGTAGATGGTCCCTTGTGCTTGCGCAAGGATGTCTGACACCTTTAGCTTTATAACCACAAGGTTGGTAGGGGATGTCAAGATAAACTTTAAAGTCGTGTGGAGCTGGGTGAGTTCTAAACAACAAAGGCAATCTCTTAAGTTCTACCTCCACATGTTATCTAAGTACGTATGTCGCTATAACAACAATTTTGTCAGCATTCTTATATTCCAAAAGAGCAACATAACAAAGCCAGTAGTCAGAGAGGTCGGTACATGCGCTACCACCTACGGCCTTATCGTCACCTGCCATTAGCTGAGATGAAGGCCGAGCACGTTATGGAATAAAAAAGCTATTGTTGCCGGTATTGCGGCACCGGCAACCCTAAGTAGGCTCAGGCCAAAGGTTCGCACACACACTGAATAATTCAACGCGGGCGGCCCGTCGCTTTGCGGCGGCTAATTCATTTAGCGCAAGCGACAACTCGCTGAGGAACGAACAACTCAAACGAAAAAGTTGTTGCTAATTGTGCTGATTTAAATCGTAGTAAAGTAAGCTGCGGTTTTATTTGAATGGCATATTGTTCCAGTCTTACTTCGTTTTTTTCTATTTAGTTCGCCGAAACTCAAAAGAAGCTAGTCTTAGCAGATAATAATCTTCACAGACAAACTGGAAGATACGGTTAAATGGTTATGATGGTAGCGCAAGCGACAACTCGCTGAAGAACGACCAATTCAAACATAAAAGCGGTTGCTAATTTAAACCGTGTAAAGATGTAGGTAAAATAAGCTCTGGTTTTATTTACATGGCATAATGTTCTTTTCTTTTTTGCCTCTTCTCTCGAAAAGTTGTTCTTTTCAGAAATAATCTTCACAGACAAACTGGAAGATACGATTTAGATGGTAACGATCGATGGTAGCGCAAGCGATAACTCGCTGACGAACTCAAACGCAAAATTTTTGATTATCGTGCTGAGTTAAACCGTAGCTGTATATAAAACGTGTAATAAGCTCCTATTCAATTTGAAAGACATAATGTTCCTTTCCTTATTTTGCTTCGCTTTTCTATTTAAGTTCGCCAATTTTCAAAAAAGTTGTTTTTTGCAAGAATAATATTCACAGACAAATTGGTAAATACGGCTTTGCTATAATATATTTTTGATAAAGAGCTGGTTGTGAACCGCTTGGATGGCCCTGAAGCAACTTAAGTTGGATTGAAAATTCAAAGTTACTAACTATGTGGTAAGTCCCAAACTCAATTCTAATCAGTATGAAAAACATGAAAATTAAGCAAAATTACAGAAATATTGACCAATTTCTTGTATGTTCTCCATTGTATATAGGTGTTATTTAAACGTTTAAGTGGAAGTCCAGTTAAAATCGTATGTCTCACAATAGATGTAAGCTGTTAATCTAATAGTTTAAACTCATTTCAAACGACTCGACTGACCTAAACATGTCAAGACTACTGAATGACTTTTTAAAAGAAAAAATACATTTCATTGACAACAATATAAGTCATAAGTACATTTGCTTCTTTATTTCCCTTCATTACATATACAATTTGTCAATCACTTAGTTTGTTGTATAATGTTCTTTTTATAGCAAGGCCAATTAAAATAGTTAAAAAGATTAACCATATTATAGATGATGAAAACAACTCTGCTAAGGCGAAGTGTACTCAAGTGGAAGGAAAAACAAAGATTAAATTATCGTCCCTTAGTTGACTTCAACTTGTTTACGAGAGGCCATAAAATAAATATAATGACCAACAATAAAAGCAGTTAGTGAATATTTACTTTTTAACGCCAAAGAAAAAGAAAAGTCTTGTAAGTGAAACCGTATAAAAGTTTCACTTGAGCACACGACCATAGACGATCCGAAACAACTTGAAGGAAATCGTATTTTCTTTGATATTTTCTACTTCGCCGTTCCAAAGAGCTTTGCTTTGATATTTTCTGTCTGCTGATACTGGCCATTGTTTCGTGTCTCGGTTCGAGGGTCAACCACGTGTGAGGAAAAAGAAAAAACGATGTGTATCCTCCTTTCTCCACTGAAGTCGGTGATTTATTATGTAGTGTGAATTTTGTTTTTTGACCACAACAAAATAATATATTAGCGCTTTAGTTTTGTGTGTAGTAATCTAATATACTTTATACACAGAGACATATACATTTAGATATGTACAAAGTAGTGTAAAGGTAAAATATTTTTAGGCAGGATTAGTAAAATAATGTTTTGGTAATTATGAAATGTGGTTGTTAATAAGTTGACGGTGATACCGAAAATGTTTCATGTTTATTTATTCCTTCATAAAATGTAAACACTCGTTGTTTACCATTAATACATTTAAAACCATCGTGCTTGGATTTATTAATATTTATAACAGGATTCATAATTAACATCGGGGATGTTAATTAAGGCGGTGCAGAGGTTGAGTTCTTGAACTTGTCTGAAGGACTTGAAGAGTAGCCAGGAATTTGATTTATGAAATCAGACAGTGGATTGTTGACTCTTGGAATACCAGGCATTCGTCAATACCCATCAAATGTACTGCCACTGTATCAAGACTTGTTGGAATGCTGCAGAAGTGCCGGTACACTTCGCTTAACCCCTGAGCGTCGATCGAACACCAAGTGGCCGATAACAATTAAATTTCTATTGTGTCTGGTATTCGCGCGCTCGAGCTCTTAACCTATGTTGTAAAAATGAGATTTCTATACAACCGACACCTTGGTTTGATTATTTAAATATTAGCTTGATGGCGCTTCAGCTTGCCCGTTTGGGTTGCCTTTTACAAATGGAGCAAATTTCACAATTACAGATAGATAACAGGTCAGTGGTGACCAAATTAAAAACCTCCTCAGCGTTTCAGAAGATACCTAAAGCCGTTGCCATTATTAGTATCGTAAGATTTTTTTAATACCTGTTTTTGTAGTTAATCCTTAATTACTCGCGTGAATAAAGTTACACTTATACTCACGTGGGGTATATTATAACCCCAATTTCAATGGTAAAATAAAAACACTTTTAACTACTTTTCATAAAGTTTATGATAACAATTAGTCAGAAGCTACTCTAAACAAAAGGAAAACAGTATTTATTATCAACATTTAAGTTAAACTAATAAAAATAGAAATCCATACATCTAGGCACTTTTTAATCAGTACATTAATCACATGTCATGATGGGGTAGCTATGACAAACCTGCTGGTGGCATTTAGCACACAGAAAAGTTATTTTTTTATCTTTTGACCTTAGACATATATAGCATCATTTATAAATTGAAGATGGACTGCCTCTGCACGTGAAGCCAGCATCTTAAACTTCACCCCGTCTCTTGGGACATTTTTGTATGACTCGTGGCAATTACGGTATTGTTAATGGAGTTTGTTGGTGAGTACTTGTTAAATCAACCGCAAGGGAATCTCTTTTCTCGATATTTCCTGGTCCAATTTGTTTTTATAAATAACCTATGCATTCATACCAGCAACGTTAAGAATGCAGTAAAATATAACCATCGGCCAACTTCTATGGCGTCTTCCGACGTTGTAATTAACACATATTTGGTCGTTAGTCGAGTTGCTATTTTAAAGTTTTGACTAAAAAAATAATTAATGTCGTTTTTGAAAAATTGTTAAAAATCTGTTTTTTTTTCACTTTTACGCAACATAATTTGATATACTCACAAATTGAATTGGTGATAACTATAAAACACAATATTTAAATCTAATTACACATTTAATTAATTAAAATAACTATACTAACTTGTCAATAAAAAGGAACACTAACACTTCCGTGGTGAAATATATACCCCAGACGTGACCTCTTGACATAACAAGACGGTACAGAGTGGAGTTTGTGACTGAATCGGGATGGGAGGAGATATTCAGGCAGCTACGAAAAACGCTGTGACAATTGCTTTAAAAATGGCGGACTTTTGTAATCTCCGTGGGGTAAAATATACCCCACGCGAGCAATTAAGGGTTAAGCAGCTTGCATCGTCGTTTTTCAATTTGAAGGGTACTAGATCCAGTCAAATGGCAGGTCATGAGAATTACTGGCATAACAGGTCAGATAAGAACTATAGCTTACGGTTCGAAAACGCATGAGTTATATATATACCCTTGGTTGGTGTTGCAAGCTTCTATAGGCTGCTATGGTCGCTTTCCATCAGATAGGCCGTATGTTCGTTCGCCAGCTAACTAAGTTAATAAATACCAATGTTCAAATAACTTTTAACCCAAATTTTGTTGCGAACAAATTATAAAAACATAAATGTTGAAAAAATGTCAGAAGGATGCAGGTTCAAATCCTGCTCGTGGAAAATTTGTCAACATTTATGTTTTTTTTAAAAAAAATACCAATTATACAATTATATCTTTTAAACCATAAAAAGTCTAGCTAACACAATATTTTCGTTTATTTATTCTATCTCATTTCCTTGACCCAAACTTGAAAGCTACGAGCGTTTTGATGATATTTTGTTTTCGTTGTACACTTCCAAAGTTTAAATTGGATTGAGAGTAAACCCAATTTAGCATTACTTCGAAATTATGTTGTTAGTATATTTCCGTTACACTTCACGCTTAGATCAAAGGATCTGTGAGCGTTTTTGATTAAAGTAAACACGTAGGAATATCTTTTGCATACTTGAATAGAGTTTAAAAAATTTAATATTAATTTTATTTACTTCATTTATATAGTTATAAAATAAAAAAGTAAAATATTACTTTATTTTTCGACAGTTACTTACCCACATTGTTACAGTATACAAACATTCCTTATAATAAAAAGGAATGTGTAATTCTTCATCTACTGCTAGATAAACATTAATACGTTTAAAAGACAAAACAAAGTTCATTTTTTTAACTATGATCATGACGTTTAAATTAATTACGTTTTTATAATTAAATAAATTTAAATAACGTAATTAACGTTATTACCCAATCTAGTAGTTAATGGAGTGCGACGCGACAAATAGACAATTTTGTTAAGTAAAATTATGAAACTCCATCATAAATTACGCGCTGACAAATGCCTCGCTTAGTGGTGTACGCCTGTCACATTTCCATAACTTAAAGAGCTCGAGTTAAAGATACTCTCATTACGACAAATATCAGCTTAATCGTAGTCAACAAAGTGCTTTGCAATTTGTTTGTTGTGATGTCTAGATTTCTCCTGCGGTTTCGTCGATTTATAACTGCGAGTCTTAAAGTAGGGTGACGCTTCAAATGCCGCGTACCAATCAGCCAACGCTCTCCTAAAAAGTCTCAATCGCGAGCTCACAGGCCCACACACAAGTTAGCTGCTTGCATTTTATCCCTTCATCACATACCTAGTCTCCGCCCGCTCAGAGCTTCGATAGACGCCGGCGTGTTGCATTTCAGGTATTAGAAGTATCGATACATATTTAACACTCACCTTGCAAGCATTATAAAACTATATTAATACAAAGAGCAGCCCCTCTAGACAAGTATTTTCATCCCACAAGTTATTTGTACTTTAAGTTTAGTCAACTCCGCGGCATTTGAACTTGTACGTGCCTTAAGAATAAGCTCAACATACAAAATACTATTAATCTATCTGGAAGCAGCTTCGGGGAAAGTTCCTGAAATATCAGAATTGTGAAATGAACCAGCAACCACCTAAAAAGATAAAAAATAAAATTCTGAATTTAAACTTTCGTGATTTCTTTTGCAAACTGAAAGTTCGCTCCAACCATTTCTTAAGTTTCGCAACAGGTTTTCGCAGTATAATTTATCACAGTAGATTATTTCAGCGCTCCAAGCAAACATTCGTGCGACTGAACTCTGGCACAGACGAAGCGCCCAGGGGCGGTGAATAATGCATGAACGGCGGTAGGCGTTACGAATAATCTTAATGTAGACACGGCCGTTTGCCACAATGTAACTCGTCATCTGCTTTTCGATGTTGCTACTTTGTTCCAGCTTCTGGATAACATTTACGTCAAAAGAAATACTGGAAATAACTTGTAAAGCTTAAGGAAAGGAAAAGAATTCAGCGTCTCGTTTCGAAGAACATAAAGTAAAGTAAAAGTAAATCGCTTATAGTATACTGTCCCACTGCTGGGCAAAGACCTACACCATTGAAATCAAGAATGGAAATCGAAGAATGCAAAGAAAAATTATAATCAATAAACATACAGAAGTATTAGTAAAGCCATTACATACCGGAAATGGAATTTTCCCAAAGCGTTGACAGAATAATAGGAATTTCAAACAATTTCTTAAAGACACACAAACACACAAACTTTTTCATATATATTTAAGACGTATATTTGCGTGAAAACCGTTGCTTTATATCGCTACAAATAATATTGAATAACAAATTGTCTTAGAAACGTTCGATGGCTACTTCACTAAGTATTTCTCGTGCTGAATAGCCCGATACAAGATCGTGCAACTGAGTCGCGTAGCTCAAACAAGTCTGTTTGCGCCGGGTGTATTTCATCAAAACTTGAAAACTGCAATAGTTGGGAACTGAAACCAATATCCGCACTAGTGCTGGCGAGAAAGACGAGCGATCCATTCTGGATATACCTCACGTTCTGACTCGTGTCTTGGATGCACTCAGGGTTGGCGACACATTGTCATTTAGTTTTAAAATATTGTGCTTAGGCCTCGATCTTACAAATTTTAATGTCCACAATCGTATGTAGGTCTGGTTTTAACATCATTCCCATAGGAGGTCAAAATCAGGCTATCAACACACTACTGAGATGTTATTGAATTAACAGACTTGAGACCTTGGTGGTAGGTCTCTGCCGAGTTTCTTACTGGAAGGCGACTACCCTCATAGGGATGGAACTGATCGTGGCCGTGTCAGACACACCCATATCCGATTTAACATTCTTATTCAACAACATTTTGGAATAATTATAATGTAATAAATGCAGTACAAGCTGTTCTCGCATTTGGACTCCGTCACTGCTTAACATCAGGTTTGCCTACGCAAATATAAAAAATAACCTTGAAATTCGCTGTTTTTTATGACCACAGACTCTGTAAGGAATTTGAAACATCAGGAATTCAGGATAAAATAATATGCGAAATAAACACGAATAAAGATACGTATAAGGTGTTTCATTTATAGTTGTGGTGCTCTTATAAACTTTTAAAAAAAACAACAACTACTAACAAAACTTTTTTTAAGAATTTTTACTTTTAATGCCATCTAATTGTTGTGTCTGAAGATGATGTATAAAGTATTACGCGCCAACCCTACAAGTAACGCCAGCAAATGAAAACGTTATTATTTTGTTCATTTCATTTGGAACACGTACCTACTATAGTTTTGATTTATTCCACGAATTCGGGTTTGTTGAGATGAGTTTCATTAATATTATAGAAACTGTACCATAGGCGAGGTTTCAACTAGTTACTAGAGTTTCATCGTCATCTTTCCACCTAATTAAGTTTTAATGTTTTGAAAACTAATTTTGCATTAGCAGATGTCTTGGTGAGAATGGGAAATCGGGTAACGTGAAAGTAATGACGTTAGAAACTATTCTATAGGGCAAGAGTTTGTCTGTATAGGGCTGACATAAAACTTAAGGCATACATACGTTATTTAGTCGCGTGTCAAGGAAGGCTGCTTGCAGGCAGCGATTCCCTCGTGTCATATCTGAGAACACTTCGTCGTTCGTCTTCAAAGTTCAGTGCTGTTTTTAAAACTGTCATTTAGTAAGAAAGATTTAGTTTTTATATGTTGTTAATATCAAAGAAGAACAGCGCTATAACCACATTTGTAACCTACAAGGTAGTTTGATTGATACCGAATACAATACATAAAGAGTACAATACATGTATTAGTTAATTATTGTAGAGTTCAGTACAATATCTGAAACTGTGGCCGATGGTCTACTAGAAAGCAGAGGCAATTAAATCTTCGACGTCTTTTTATTCTTCTTCTTCAACTTCTACATGAATGGTAGTAGTCTCTAATATTCCATCGCGCACTAAGAAATTTGGTGACTCGTTTTTTTGTCGCACCTCCAAAACATGGAATAGTTTGCCAGCACACGTTTTCCCTCCTTCCTATGATATGGGGTCCTTCAAATGAGGCGTGAAGAGGCACCTTGTGGGCCGGCAAAGTGAGGATAACTGACGCTGCGCTGTTCTCACACTGCACCAGTTATCGACGCATCTGGATTCCATATTTACTTAACATCAGGTGAATTGGAGTCATTTGCCGTGCTACGTATAAAAAAAAAAAGTATACGACATACCGAGCTATACCATGAAAAGTGGCTTGGCGGGACAGTGAAGAGTCATTGTGAGGTTTTGTTTGATTTTCTAAAATTTAATCGAATAAACAAAGGATTATTATCATTCATCACCATCATTTAATAACAAAGCATATATTGTTTATATAAATAACTTGTAAGAAGAATTATTTGTTGACACTGGCTATCTATCTATCTATCTATCTCTCTCCTGACCGATTTCCGCCACAGCGACTGTGTGCATTGTATAGGCATATCTTCTTAATGCTATGTGTGCAAGAAGTCATCACATACATGAATATTAAATATCGAATTTCAAAAAGGGAAGTTTATTCGAAAGTCATCCTGTAAACTGAAACTTGGTTCCAATAATGCCGAACCAATAACGGACTATGAATTTTATAGTCTACACAAAGTTTTGTGTGGATTCATCGATGTTTGAACTAAAACTAACCTCAAAACGTGATACTTGGTCGGGGTATGCGTACCGATTAAAAGCGGGTTTCTGAAATCCAACATTAATATTCCGATAGTACCTATATAAGCACTTTTGTACCTTGTCAAAATAACTTCTGTCGACTTATGTTCAACGGCAACCATTAATACAATAAAGCGACAATGTTCTATACTGTTCATTGTACTCGACTTTACGTATGTTTTTGTTTTATAATGGATCATGGAATTTTAAATGAGCTTAGTTTCAAAAATTCAAGCGTACCAAAGATATCACTTACTTATTGACCTCCGTCACTCTGCAATGCGGCCTCGCACCACACACGTATTCCCCTAAACTGTCGTAGCTTCACTTGCTGAATGCCTACTGCGAGTTTTGACGAAAAGCCATCCCGTTTATGAAACCTAGAATTTGTATGAGTAAAACAACTCCTCCCAATTGAACTTGGTTAAAAAAGATTGCTGATGCCCGCTTACCGGATTACCGGCAGCGGCGAAAACTTAAGGTACCTCAAGCCGTAGTGATCAAACATCCTCTGTGGGTTCCTAGAGGGGATGACGTTAGCGTGTTAGCTAGGCGTTTGGATCGGCAGCGCGACCCGAAAGTGTCCCTCAAGGCTAGGACCTAGGCTCGAGTCGACCAAGGCATTGGAGAGGAGCCTCTTGGTTTCAAGCGAGGTTAGTTGCAAGCAATGTTGCCAGTGAATCTTAACTAATATTATTAATGTCAAAGTGAGTTTGTTTGTTTGTTGTTTGTTGTTTGTTGTTTGTTGTATGTTGTTTGTTGTTTGTTGTTTGTTGTTTGTTGTTTGTTGTTTGTTGTTTGTTGTTTGTTGTTTGTTGTTTGTTGTTTATTAAGCTTTTACGCATAAACTATTTAACCGATCATCATGAAATTTTGTACACACATTCTCAAGAGTAGGTAGACATAGGATAGGTACTTATTATTGAAAAAAGTGAGTTTGTTCGTTTGTTTGATACGCTTTCACGCGTAAACTATTTAACGATTTGTTTGTTTTGTTGTCATAGAAACTGTCAAAGCGGTTCGAAGTCCGCCGGGTCAGCTAGTGGCAAATAAAACCCGCAATAGGCATCCATAAAATCGATGTCAATAGAACTTCGTGGCTCGTGCTGCGTATACGATTGAGCGACAGAAGTTCATAAAAACGCTTTATAGCGGGATAAAGGTCGTGAAATGGAGTCGTGTTGAGTTTTAATATCCGGTCACGCCGGCACTTGCGCTTACCACTACACAGTTGTAAATAAATGAATATTGCGATTCTAAAGATCAAAGGGGATAAGATTAAGTATAAATATAAAATGTACGAGTATAATAACTCACTATTCACACTATGTATTAATATTAAGTTAAGGTTTATTTATTTTGTATTAAAATGTTTATACTTATTTGGCTTGACTAAGTGGGTCTGAAGGGTTACTGGCGCTGCTTGCCGTATTACGTGTGTTTTTAAACGGTTTTATTTAATTTGTTTATTTAAGAATAAATATTATTAACGGGATTATTACCATGTTTCTTGTTGTGTTTTAGTATCCGATATTTCGGCACAGTTGCATGCGCCATGATCACGGATGTACTGAAGTTATTGCGGGTGGGTGATTATGAGCAGACAAAACGATCTACCCTCTCCCTTAGTCGTTTTTTGCGCTCGATACTCGTACCACTGTCTCCTAAGTCACTTGTTCTCGACACACTACACTGACCGTATCAGATCGCGAAACGGCACTTTTGTTCTTTTTGCGGTCTTTACATAAGCTAATCACTGGATTCCAGATACGCGACACTTTAAACCCATCTTCGCGATTGAAATTTTTGTATTTTGTAATTTCAATCGCTTCTCTAACCGATCTAGATATGTAGTGGCGTTCTGTCGAAATTATCTGGGGGTTATAAAACTCAATCCAATGATAAGGACCCGATTGGATCAAATGTTTCAGCAATGGCCGATTTTTGTGTATCGTTATTCTTTACAGCTTTGATATGCTCCTTAATTCGGCAGGCTACTGTACGTTTTGTTTGGCCAATATAGGAGCTACCGCAGCTGCAATCGATCTTATACACACCGGGCTTTTCTAGGGGAAAGCTGTCTTTTGACCGTAGACATTGAGCTACTTGTTTGTTGTTTGTTTATTTGTCTGAATCTAGTAATTGAAATTTTTACAAGCTTTTATTGAGCTTGCAATGTTCGTATGTTTGTTCGGTTGGAATCTTGCAACTCAATTTTAAAGCAGATATCTTCAACTGATTGAGCTGAAATTTTGTATACATGTTAGTTCGGATGACAATGCATAGTTAATTGTGTGACGTCATTCTAAATCCAAAAAGGCGGCATACCCAAGATGTCGGACTAATTATTTTTAATGCATTCCTACAACATGGGTATCAAATGAAAGGACTTGCTGAGAATAACTCGAAAAATAAAGTGACGTCACTCTAAATCCAATATGGCGGACTAAGTTTTTAATACTTGCCTACAATATGGGTATCAAATGAAAGGACGATAACTAAAAAGTAAAATATTAATTTAAAGTAAGAAACCTATTTAAAAAACAAGCGTTTATTAAAATGCGCGTAAAAGAAAAAAAATAACTTTTACTTTAAAACTTTTGCTATCAACTTATAACGTCATTACACAATTTATACGATATAAAAGCTTGTCGCGAGTTTTATTGGATAGATAAACAAGTAAATTAAATAAATTGATGTGATTGATTTTAACTATTAAAATTTTCAATCTAAGTAGTAAAAGTAGTAGTAGGATAGTAAAAGTTTAAAAGTAAAAGTTTTTTTTTTTCTTATTAGCGCATTTAAATAAAAGTTTGTTTTTTAAAAAGGTTTTTTACTTTCAATTTTTTTTCCTATTAAAGCAACAGATACATAATTTATTATTACGAGTGTTTGCTACTTAGTATAAGTTGTATTTGTAGTTGTTTTTTTTTGTTGAATAAATCAAACTTCACCTAAGCCTACACTATTAACCATAATTAGACGCTCTATTAAAATGTCCAAGTCCTACTGAAGGCAATTGCTTTCTTACAGATAAATCATTATTAATATTATGTCAATGTTGAAAACTGCCAAGTTGAAGTATGGGTTTTTGGTGTCGAATTCTGACGCTGATATAGGATGTAGAGCTCAACGCACCGATAACCTTGCCTTTAGAAGTGTGATGAAGCTTGATATCACTAAATATGTTCACCCATCCGAAACCCTGCGTAAAAGAAAGCGGCTTAGCTTTTACGATCGTAGCTCGAACGCTTTGCCTCCAAGCTAATATAACAACTTGATTACATAATAGAATGCATGTACAAGTATTATCACAGTAGAGAATCATAGTAAGTGGTCGTTATGTGGTGCTAATAATTGCCTCACGTAAGCAATTAGTTTAAACTCCCCCTCATACCTATACGTTGCGTAAATCCAGTGGATTTTACGAATTGGAGCTGAAACTCCTTTACACACGTAACACAACATTATTAGTTCACAATCTTATTACTAGATGGCGCTGATAACCAACTGAATCGCGCTATGGAATCGGGTTTGTGAGCACCAACCCGCATTTGGCAAGCGTGGTGATTAAGCTATTACCCATCAATTGTAGTAATAACTTGATTTCAATTATAGAGACTGTTGCCCAGCCGTGGGACGGTCAAAAGCTATTTAACTTTAGTACCTACTTTACATTAATTAATTAATTAAAGAATGGTTAATGATTTACCTTGTTATTAGGTATTTTCTACATATGAAAGCTGTTGCTTTCACATGTAGAAAAACAATTAATGAAAATCCTGTAATTCAAGGATTGGAAACCCATATTAATTAACAACACGAAACACGCGAAGGGTAATTTGATAACGTAACCGTGGCTAAAAAGGTATGTTTTTAGCTTTAGTACTCTATGTAGCTTCATCGGTACCGATTTGGACAGAAAAGGGTACTTAATAGGTACTTGAAGTACCTTTAAAAATCCTCAAATTCTTTCAAACCAATTCAAAAAGACAACTTTAATGAAACTTTTTATGCCTAAGGGACATACAGATATCTAAATAGTTAGTAGAAAACCATTTTAAAAAACGTTTGTATACGTATATACCTACTGAAATTTTATAAGTAGTTAAAAATCCGATATGGAAATTCATTTAAAAAATAATTAAAATTCATTCATATTATTTTGAATTTTGCATTCACATTCAAATATCAATCAGTCTCAGAAGCTCGAGTGCAGTTGAAATTCATTTACTCGGAAGTTCAAATCGCTTAAATTCAGTTGAACAACTATTTTTTGATAACTATTTAGATCTTTATATTTTCTTATTTTTTGAATCATAGAAAGTTTAATTAAAATAGGCATATTTGTTTGAACAAACTGGAACTTTGAACTGGAACGTAAAACGGCTCTTAAAAGCATATTAAAATACTTTGCCAGATATAAAGCAATGCTTTCACCTATTTCATGGCATTCCCTGAAGAATACAGCCTTTGCTGTCGACGTCGCGTCGAGATCCCTCTTTGTGTATTGGTCCTGATTTCCTGGTGGAAATGGTTCGATTGTTATTCACAGTTTGTCATCAATCACTTTATTTACCAAACAAAATACGCGGGTTTCGTTCTTTTTTTCTATGCGAGAAGTTTTAGATATAGTTTTAATTTAACAAGAATAAGATAAATGACGATAAATAGATGCCATTCTTTAAAAAGTAAGTACAAACTAAAATTTTAAAGAAACATTACAAAGAAAAATAAGTAGATTAAGCTGCTTATTTCGGGATAAATCACTGACATTACTAACAAGGCCCTGCATAAGGAAATTACAAAATTAACAGTAGGCCTAGGTTGGAGTGTAACATCAAAGTACAATCAAAAATAAAATATACACAAACATAATTGTAATTAGATCGTACATAACATAATATATTAATATGCTATATGGACTTACATCAACAGACATCACAAAAGTAGACGTTATGTTAAAGAGTAAGCTGACTGCTAAATGTTAAGTAGCATCATCTCAAATGTTAGGTGGGAGGCTGATATTCGAGACACAAGACGATGCTACCTTGTCAGATTGTGTGGTTTTGCCATTACACGATCTGACAACATAAACGGAGAAAGAAAAGAAAAAGGGCATAAAATATCCAATGGTGAAGTACCCTTTATACACAACGTATGCACAATTTCAAAGCCGTCAACTAGCAATCAAGAAATTAATTTTGTAGATTTCGTATGGAGCAAACGCGTACGGTGGGCATTATTTTAATTTTTTGCCACGCTCCAAATTCTTCTGTCCACGGCAGGTAACTTAAATAGCATTTACGGGTTAACTTAAGGGTTTTTTATTAAAATAGTTTATATATGTTGTTGAATTTTATCCTCAAAATATTTGCAGTTGATAAAATGTGTAAATGTTGTAAATGTGTTGTAATAGCCTAATCGATTAAGAGTGGATTTCACCAACATCCAATTTATACGAGAATAGCTATCCAAGTATATCTTTACTCTTATGATTTAATCTACGGCTAACTTTGGTTTCATTTCACCAGATTAATCTATGGGTAAGTTACTCTCGCATAGTTACTCCGTGATGATGAACGAATGAAACGAACGAAAATATTAACCACCAAGCATAAAAGTACATTCACACCATGCCTGAGCAATATGGCGCTGCGTATTTTTAATTAGCCAGGGTAATATGTCTACTTGACGTTATGAATAACTTCAAATATTCTGTTATGTTGATTGTTTGTTGACAGAGAATATCGTAAAGCAATAAGAAGTCATGAATAGCGTAATTCTTTAATACGTACCTGTTGGTATGTACATACATACGTAAATACAACGAGCGCATATAACTCACCTTCCTATTAGTAACATACTCCAGACGATGCTCAATTTTTAGCAAGTTATACACAGACGCTTTTGACAAACGGAATCTTATATGGCGAAGTCGTAGTTGTCGTTATCTTCAAAGTACTATGTCCTTTCTTTAAACCATGTTGGAAGAGGGCCAAAATAATAATATATCGTCATTAATCAATTAATAAATTGATTCAAACATAACGATATTTTGTTAGGTTATCTATAAAATTTGTCCGTGACAGTTATTGTGACGCAATTTAATCTACGAATAACAGCTTACTCGGCCAAAATCGGCCGTATAAGAAGTTACTTTAGTATAGTAAATTTATCCTTGGGTTAAACATTGGTGAAATGAAAAGTTCGTTTACTCTCGAGTTATTAGCGATTTACTCTCGAAATAAGACTTATACTACCTTGGTGAAATCCGCCCTAAGTGGGTTCCTACTACTCCTCTAACGTTTTACGTTACTATCCGTTTTACGGTATGCACTTTTGATCAGAGATAATCGGCAACCACTGACTGACACTTACTTACTTGTCACTATCACTTGTCATCACTTGTTATTAATTACTGATATCTCGTAAAAACAACATTACAACTTAGATAATGTAGTAAGCCAAACCCAGTTTCCGTTCCGTTTCAGAATCCTCTCTGAGAATCGAATCTGTAACGTCTGGGTTTCAGACCGGCTGTAGTTTAAACATTAGATCCCAGTGACGGACGGTCGAAGTCCGCTTATTTTCCTCTAATGTACATAAATACATTTACAGACACAATTCAATTAACTTAAACATTGTTATCATTATGACCATTTATTATAAATGGAATTAATTATTTGATTGTATCCGATTTTACGAGTATTGGAACAAGTGAAATTCATTGTAACGTTAACATTTCGGAGTTTGCAATATTTGTAGTTTAACCCTTAGTTACTGTAAATCAAATTTCAAGACAGGGTAAGGCATTTGTAACTATTTTATCAGCCAATATTAAAACTCTACTAGACCATTTTATGAAAATAGTTATTATCTGTGGAAAAACATGGTATCCGTTAAACAAATAAGTTAAATTACTGAAAAAAAACGCGAGAAAATGTTTGACTACGGCTAGAAACTCTGAAAATAACCATCCGCTAGAGCATTTTGATTAAATCTACTCCAGCTTTTCTTAGACACAAAACAAAGAACATAAATTATGTTAACTGAGAAAAGCAACATTTTCTGGTTTAAAAATGAACAAACTGAACTGTAAACTAATAAGCAGTATCTCTGCCACCGTAGTGTAAGCTTTTTCAAAGCAAATCCCCTCTATTGTCTTTGGCGAATCTGCTGTATCAACTTCGTTAAAGCTATCGTATTTCAAAAAAATCTCTTTAAAACTTTTGGTTTGTATTATTTAAGTGAAAATTTTATTGGACTTTAAAGTAGCACTTTTGATGTCAATGTCTTACATTTTTTTAAGAGACCAAATGAAAGCCTATTGATATTGAATAAAGCTTTTTGTATACACGATACCAGTGTATTGAATTTAACTCCATTCCCTAGTTATTTAGAAAGGTAAGATAGCCAATTCCTCGGTGGTAAAGGATTCTAGGTGTAATTTGCTCCCATTTTACCGTCACTTACCATCAGGGCTTCGTTTTGCTATTTTCAAAAGTCGACCATTTGTGTCCGTGACCTGATTTTAACGGTTTTCCATATTCCTAATCAAATCGTTTTAAAATCAGTAAGTAATTAGCCTTAATACTGACTCACTGTCAGTGGCAGTGGCCTCCATCATTGTCATCATCCTCCTCATCAAGTCATCACTACAATTATTGTTATTGGTTGAATCACCACGTTTGCCAAATGCAGGTTGGTGATCCCAAACGGGCTTTGTATTAGATAATCCAAAACTCGCTTTACCCGACCTAGGAATTGAAATCAGGACCTCCAGTCATCGGCCATTGAGGTGACCGTCCAAATCAGACTACCGTCTACTATTGAAACCTTATTGAATTAGAAGATAGGATTCCCAGGTGCTCAACCGCTTCTCCGTTGTAAAACACAAGAGAACAAATAAAGTATTACTCTTCAAGTTGATCACGACAGCGGAGAGTTACAAATACGGTCTGTAAAGTATGCTGCGGGGCTTACCGGCCGCATCCCGCGAATCTTACGTGGAGCTCCACTTTGTAGGTGCCAGAATAACGTGCTCTGTCTATAGATTGCAACTTTGGGTCGAAGCTTCTTGTATTAAATTCAACTGAAAATTCCATAGAAAATGTTACGTGATTAGAAAGACAGCACTGTACCAAAAAAAACAAACTGTACAAAGAAAACAAATTATGTACAGTTATGTACTAATCTATTAGTAATTAAGATAAATAAGGTAGCCAGTTCTCAGTGGTTAAAGAGTAAGTATATTCACAATCGTGCCTCTTATATGGGGAAAATTTATTTCAGAATTAGGCAACTGAGACACGATTTTGAACCTTTAAAATAACAGAATCGATGTTTATGTGAAGCGCTTCTCCGTTTTGAAATAAAAGAGAACAGATAAAGTACCGCCAGCCAAGTTGGTCACGGCGCGCGGCGGCGAAGAGTTACAAATACGGTCTGCAAAGTATGTTGCGGAGCTTACCGACCGCAGCCCGCGCGTCTTATGTGAGCTCCACTTTGTAGGTGGCGGAATAACGTGATCTGTCTATAGATTGCAACTCTGCAACTTTTTGGTACGAAACTTCTTGTATTTTGTAAATTCCTAATTCCTAAACCTACATTAAAATGCCATAGTGAAAGTTACGTGATTAAAAAAGATGGCATTGTACCGAATTAAAGAGCACAAAACAAATGCACGTACTGAAATTTCGCTATTAAAGATTTATCACTTAAGACTTATCACCACATGGTGATAGTCCTATCCTATCCTATATATATGGATATGGTATAGTAAATGTGAAACTGTGTTTGTCAAAATTGTATTTGTTTTTGCACATAGATATGGACCTGACACAGCTATAAGTTACATTTCTTCGCATACATATCCAAACGTCTGAACTCATCATATCAACCGAGCGAAACCGAAAACAAAAGCCATTTAAAAAAATAAATCCGTCAACGTCTTTTTTCCACAAATATTTTCATTTTTGATAAATCCGTCGTATCAAAAGTTTGCAAGTAACGAACTAGAAACGATCCTGTGAAACAGCAAATGGTCTGTTAACTCTGCAGGTATATTCCCTTAATAGAACTCTTAGCGCGGCGTAATTTTCCAAGAGCGCCATGTTCTGACCTTAGCATTTCTCACCCTACTGCATACCATTAACATGTGGAGGAATTTGAGCTTAAACTTGAGCTGTATAGAGTCTGTTATGGAATGTCAACAGTGGAGCAGTTGGCAGTTTCACGGCCAGTGCACTGACTAGCCTCGATGGTCAATGAGCTTGTCACGTTAGTTTAATAGATGGAATTAATGGTGTCTTTCAATAACCGACGCCGCCGTTTCATGTTATACTATCGTTTAAACACAATAGTGGACTGATTTTTATACCATACTTTCTATTTAGGAGTAAAACTTGTGAGTTTAAGAAACAAATGAACGTTTTTATTTTGTTTCTTTGTCCGTCTTATAAATTGTAGCGTCGCCTGCTTCTAATGTATTTACATTAGGGTTACCCGAAGTTTTCCTGTCGATGTTGATGTTGATGATGATTAATACAATTTATTATACTTGTATACCATAAAATATCACTTTTATAACCTGTCGTGAAATTCATAGTTTTGACAACAGACTGCTCCAGGTGACACAAAGAATAGAATAACTTCCGACTATCTCCGACTAGTAGGTAATTTTAAAATGTACCATGCAAATGGTAAACAGTAGGATTTAATTTAAATGTATTTTACAAAAGTTGCAAGGCATAAAGAAAACCGTTTTGCCGGGACATCGCTGGGACACCGACAAATTGTCCCATTCGGGTACATTCAGGAAAAGCCATTTTCATTTACAGCGGACGCTAATAACAACATATTGTGACAGTCGGTCTGCAAAAACACTCGTTATCTCGACACGGGAAAAGTCATTTTAAAACATTGTTGTTTTAAATGAATTGCCCTACTCCCGCACCGAGTTCAAGCAGTAAAAACATTTTTTTTTACAAACAATGTACATAATTGTGTCGTTTAATTATACAACACATTTTACATTGCACTCTTGCACACTTGCTCAGGTCAAATATATTAACCCTTTATAAGGTACCATATTTTGAACTTTATACAATTGAGATAAGGTCAAAAACCAATGAAAAATTTGAACATGCTGTGCCTGTTAAAGGGTTAAATAACCTTCTCAGTTGTCGATTGGTAAAGCGCTCGGCCTGATACCCGAAGGGCCTAGGTTCAATTCCCAGGTCGGGCAAAGTGTATTTCAGTTTTTTCTATGCATATACCTATCTATATATTAATACGTGAAGCAAAAACTTTGTACCCGTTTTTACGAAACATGCGCGAGACGGAGGAGTATGAAATTTCGCTTACTTATTATTAAGAGAAGGTTATCCGAATGTAAATTTTTTTTTTTTTAATTATGCATAAAAAATACATTTTATGAACAAAAACACACATTACACACACTACCATGAATTTGATACACACGTATTGTTTGTCTTTAATGCAGCCGACATCTGTCAATGCCAATCCAAATTCACATTCTATCTTTTTAATTTTTCAATGCTTAGGATACAATCCGTGCAGCCTTAATAAAATAAATACGGTCGAATTTCGATCACTGGGCGACCACTAGGTCGCCCAGTGATCGAAATTCGACCGTATGCATAAATACGAGTATATTATGCTATACCTATAGCCCGGGTTTTTAATCACCAACCCGCATTTGGCAACGGTACCCATCAATGAGGGTGGGAACGGATTTTTTTTTTATTCTATTAGTCTTAACTTAAAATATGACATAATTTTTTTTATCTGTAGTACTGTTAATTACTTCACAATATTTTTTCAAAAATTTAAAAATTACTACGTGGTTTTGTCTTTTCGTAAAGATTACAATGCGGCTGTCGGATACGGTGGCGTCACGTCATCCGATATAAGCCGACTGCCAGCAAACTAAGCGTGTTTTAAGCAAATTCATTATACATAATGAATTTGCTTAATTCAACACAATAACTTTGTAAATAAGTACTTATCGTACCGAAGTGAAACAAAAACTATACGTTTTGGAATAACGTCTTCTATAATGGTATAGGGTAAAAACAAACTTTTTTTTATCTTTCCCAAGTCCATTGAAGCGATGATTTGGTTACAATGATGGAGGCCTTTGCTCAGCAGTGGGATAGTATAATTAGGCTATTTACTTGACTATGCTACTTTACATTCATAATGTTTAATTTTTAACAAAAATTATAAAATTTGCGTTTGAAGAGACGAATACCTTTCGCAATCCGGGTGACAGCTCTTCCAACTGAGTTGTCTTTGTCGTAATAACAAATACTTTTTCAAAACGCTATTTAAAAGCTTTTTATCAATCTATATGTATTATATATCCTTTGCACATCACAAAGCCCCCGATCCGATCCGAACCCTTCGGAGAATCTAGTAGGGCATGGGGACGCGCACTAGTGCGCGATGCCGTTCCCTCTAGAAAACCTCTGAAGGTGATTCGTTTCACACGGCTTGAGGGACCCTTTATGTTCCTCGCCGCCCCCAAAAAAACCCGGTGAAGGCAATCAGCAATCTCTCTCCAAAAAAAAAACATCACAAAGAAATATTATTACAACAAATATAATTATAATTATCGTTTAATAATTATCAAATTGTCAGTTTGCATTCCCAATGGAGCTGAAAAAATATTGAAGTTTACTTTTTAACACCTGCCTACACTATTTTCGCTCTTTTCATATCTGTGCCAATCACATTTCAGATATAGCTTTTACGTTAACCCTTATTACATAGCACTATCGGCGTATCACACAGAACTTTGTGATTTCCCACATAAGGTCGAATATCAATAAAACATACTACGCTCACTAAAGGGATCCAACTCAACCCCCAGTCACTCTCAATCAACATAACCTGTCCTATTACAAACCTATCTACCGAAGCTAATCGTTAATGGTATGCTAAAGTATTCATTAAAATTAGTTAGAGTCGTTTTCCGCCCATAGACTCACCGTAAAACTAACTATTACTCAGTTAGGTGGGTAACGTTAGCACCTATTAAAGGTTTATTATTGAATTCCCTGTTCACTCTCAATAAACTACGTAATGTGGTTGTCAATTTTTCTGACTTTAATTTGTAATCATCACCGTCATCATTAGGTAATTTTTTATGTTCCCGCTATAGAAGGATAGGGAGAACGGGCAATAAACCACAACGCGGGCCCAGTGCAGCGACTGCTAATGCAGCCGGGACCAACGGCTTTACGTGCTATTCAAAGCACGGAAGAGCTCGAGATAATACGATTTCTCTCTTTTTTTACCATATGATTTCGCCAAAAAAACTAATAACTATTTAAAAACAGCTTATTGATGTACCTCCTATGTCAAAATTACAGATTGAGATTCATATCAGAAATCTAGATTCAGAGATAAATATTTTTATATCTTTATATTTTTATATTTCAGCGCTTACGTCAGCCTTGCCGGTAGCATAATGGTCAGTGCAGCCGCCCGGATTGCGGAAGACCCAGGTTCGATTCCTGGCTGGGTCGGGTGGACGTTTAATTTTTTCACTGTATTTTTATATAAAAATATTTAATTCAGCTTAAGTGTAGCAATTAACACTTAAAAATAAAAAAGTAAAAATAGATTCAGAGATTGTTAAACCTATATAAAAAATATTTTTATTTGAAATTGCAAAGTGAGGCGTGACGAAAATGTAGTATAAATAAATATAAAATAACTAGCTGACCGGCGGACTTCGTATCGCTTTGACGGTTTCCATGTCAACAAAACAAACAAATCATTCGTCCGCAAGAAAACCCGTATCCCATGATGTACCCCTGTAGCAGCGCCATCTACCGGATCCAATTGTAAATCTAAACCATTCTCGAATCCACTTGAACACTCACAGAAAATTTCATCCAAATCAGTCTAGCCGTTTAGGAGTTCAATAATATACACACGCACAGAAGATTTATGTATATAAAGATAAGTTAGCCCGAGGTTTGACAACGGCTTCAGTGCGCCAAAATCCATCAAAACAAATGGTCTGTAGGGTTGACACCACGTTGACACTCATATTTTATGTGACGTTAATATTAATGACTCGCTATACCTGCGATATATTTTATAGTGGAGAACACCGGTACTGTTTAGTTGCCGAGTTGACAGGGTGAGGAATTTGAGAATGTAAATAAAAGTAAAATGTATGAACATCTAAAAATAGTGAATAGAGTAAGAGTTCTCGCGGTACTATTGAAAACATAGAGCTAGTAGAAATCGACTTCTTGACGAGAAAGTGAAAAGTCATAGATGTTATTTTTTATTTCCTTTTAAATTAACCGTTAATCTGTCGTCTGCTGTGAATACAGACACAATAGAATTTTAATTGTTTATGGTACGGATCAGTGCTCACCGCATATGAGAAGATAAGTTTTAGTAAACGTGCATAAGTGTTAGCAAAATGAAACATAACAGTGCAACGTCATCTTATTCCAAAAAGTGGACTAAAGTACACCTAGCTTCTGATTCTTCATTTGCTTTTACTAACAAAAATGAATGAGCATCAAGTTTAAACGAGGTTTAACCACATGAGTAAGTACACTTAACTGTAATCTACGTCTTTTAAATAAATGGTACCTATGAGTCCGTGGGCTTTGGTTCAACCCTAACACGGGCAAGATTGAAAAGTTCATCGGTTCGTTCCGCTTCAAGAATTAGGGGTGCAAATTGAGTTATCGAATAAAGATTACAACTTTCTTTTTGGTAATGTTGTTATAAACTTTTCGCTGTGTTCAAATTGTTTTAATTATGTGGCGTGTATTAGCATCTGAATAACGTTGGTAATACAATAATTATAAAAAGTAAATAGCCTGTCTGTCATGATGACTGTCCCACTGCTCAAAGGCCTCCATCATTGAAATCAAGTCATCACTAAAATTGATGGGCAATGGCTTAATCAACACGCTTACCAATTGCGGGTTGGTGATCACATCTTCGGGCCTATACACCTATACATCTAAAATTCGAAACACAATTTTCCCGACCTGGGTTTTGAACCCGGGACCTTCTGGTATAGGGCCGAGCGCTTTGCCACAAAGCCACCGAGGCGTTCTATAATAATATTACGTAAATAATTATAATAAGTATATTGGCACGTGAGTACCTACTTTCCTCAGTATTTTCTATAGCACGTGGGTATTCGGCACCGATTACTTAAAAATAAAGCTAGGACGTTAAAGGTGGCAATCTTTTTATTACAGAAATCAACTATAACTAATAAACGCACTACAATTCGAGCAGATGAAAATAGATTTTGTTCGGACGTCGACGATCCGTCACTTGCGTCTTACACGTGCCGCGTCTCGATCAAAAGTGTTCTCCAGATAACATGGTCTCCGCAAGTGACGTTCCGTCAAAGTGTTACCACTCTCGTCCGTACAAATAATGCCAATCGTCTTTGGCTAACAAGGATATTTTCTAATTAAAAAAAAGATAACGCTGTCGTTGCGCCATCAAGTACAAAACTTTTATAGAGAGCCAAAGATAGGGTGCAGTGGTGTCTCTCATGACCAGCAGTGTACTGACACGGGCCGATTATGATGATGATAATAACTACATGTAAATAGAAATGATTCTGCATACAAATAATACAGAAAATGGGTTGATCACAAGTATTCGACCAGGACCAAAAGGTTTTAGGGGTTAAAGTTACTCGCATCCGTAGGTTTACCCTTGAGACCCTAAACGTGACCCCTGGGTGGTGCTAAATGAGTAACACTGTCTGAGAGGTAGAGCCACGCTGCGTTGCAGCACGAAATGGGCTGGCTCGCCCGGCGTAATACCACCCTCTCACAGAATATCGGCGTGAAACAATGGCACTCGTTGCTGTTGTGTTTCGTCCGGTGAGTGAAAGTACCGGAGGCCCATCTCTCACTCCTCCCCCTCCCAATTACTACTCACTCCTCAAGACCCATCTCCTTCCTCAAGGCCGGCAACTCATCTGCGATCACTTTGGTTTTGAGGGTGTCCATGAGCGGCGGTGATTACTTTCCATCAGGTGACCCGCCTGCTCGTTTGCCTCCTTTTAACATTAAAAAAAGGTGCTGGTTGAAAACCGCTCGCGGAGACGTATAGTCATCACTTTGTCGTATAAAAAAATATAAGTTATTTTATTAATCGTTACTAAGAGTAAATTATTTGATAAGTGAGGTATGTGTGATTGACCTCTGATGGTACATAGAACTGTATACTTCTACAACCCTTATTGCGACACTTAAATGGACATTTCAACCAGAATTTGTAATTTGCCTCTTGTAGTGAAAAGCCTTTTAATAGAACATTATATTTTATGTGTTCATTCAACATGGACACTCTATTTTTGTCACAACATTGACTGTTCGTGGTTGGCCAAAACGGTAAGTTAACAAACAAAAGCGTTTGAAAATTGAAAACTGAAAACTTTCTTACTTCCAACTCAAATACAATGAAGCCAGCTTGAAATATTAATGTGGCGCTTCACTTCAGACACTCCATAAATTATAGATGTTTTAATTACAATGTGGCAAGAACGTTCATGCTCTGATATTTTCTTATAACCATAACGCCAAACTTGTTAAAGAACTTAACTACTAAGCTTAAGGTTTACTTTCCAGCAACATAATATTGGGTAAGTTTAGACATTATTATATTACTTACTATAATTCTAGGACACCCGTCCACTTTAAAGTGATGGATGAGTTTGGTCATCATTATTAATCTAGAAACAAAATGGAGCTTAAGAGTAGGGTTAGATCGTTACGTGAGTCATCTTACCTATTTAATTACATAAGAACTTTATTTATTTATTTATTATTTAATCTTTATTGCACAATAAAATAAAATGAAGTACAAAAGGCGGACTTAATACCAAATGGCATTCTCTACCAGTCGACCTAAGGGCCATACAGAAAAATTGGTAAGCTGTGCGACAAACAACGTAATTGAAACTTAAACGACATAAATTTTTAAGAACTGAAATAAACATATTAAGATTATTAAATTAATTGATGATAATTATACATACTATAAAATACTTAAATAAAATAGACTACATAAACATACTTAAACATAACAGAAGAAAAGATGATGGAAATCTCTTACGTGGGTGTTGATTCCTGTAGAAACAATTTATACACCATTGTTTTAAAGACCTATTTACTTGGAGCTTGTCTGACTTTTTCGGGGAGAGCGTTCTATAATGGCCTGAACCGTGAAGAAATCTGCAACGAATCCTGAATGATGCAAATGAGTGGCGAGAAGAAGATTATTTGATGAGTGAAGTTGGCGGGCATGAGTTGAGCTAAGGAAACTGAAACTACATTTTAGGTAAGAAGGAGAATTAGGATCATTTAGAATTGAAAATAGAGTTGTTAGAATTCTGAACTTACGACGTTGCGGGAAAGATATACGGCCGTGTTTGCGTAAACCAAAAATAAAGCGTATTGAGTTATGGAGAAAACGATCCGTTTTATTTAGAAAGTCCTTATTTAAATCGGGATAGCAAACATCAGCATAATCAATAATTGAGAGAATAAGGGCTTGTACGAGCGAAATTTTGGTTTTGTGAGACAGGAAGTTCTTAAGCCTGTAGAGAGAACGTAGTGCAGCGGTGACTTTCCGGCTTAGTTCTGTGACTTGAGGAGACCAACTGAGTATGCTGTCAATTTGCAAACCAAGGTCTTAAACGCAGGAGCAGAAAGGAATGTCAACACCGTTATAAGTGACAGGTGAGACAGCAGAGACATTAAGTTTACACAGCTAACGTTGACTATCAATAATTATGGCGTGGCACTTCATGGGATTCACCGTTACTTCATACCGCCTCGACAAATCACTTACACTCCGCAGAACGTTCCTCAAAGCAGCTAAAGCGGCGTCAATGTCAGTAATATGACTATCACGATACAATTGCAGGTCGTCTGCATACAAATGGCGTAAACAGCGAATAAGAAGAGTTAAGGAGTTAATAAAAAGGAAAAAAAGAAGCGGGGACAGAATACCTCCTTGTGGTACACCAGTTAAGAGAGTACAACATTTCGAGAATTTGTGATCAACTCCAACGGCTTGCTCACGATTGCGAAGATAAGCCGAGAACCAATCCAGAGCCGTTGATGAAATATTAAGATGGGATAGCATGGCGAGTAACAAGTCATGGTCAACCGTACCAGTACTCAGGGAGAAATTAACAAGGTGTACAAGAACAGGGATAATCTCATCAAGTACATATGCTAGTAATCATTGCTCGGTTGATATCATTGAAGCTAACAGCCTTTGACTTGATAGAGAGGATGACTTTGTGAGTTCGTCAGTAGACTCTAGAGAAAAAATAAAGTTTTCTAAATTAGATGGAGATAAACTTTAATCTAACACCAATGGTGAAGTCACATTATATTTTGTAAATATAGCTTGCTTAACTGATCCTTGATATTTGTAAAAATGTTAACATTGGAACAGATTCTTTTGTGTATATATTATTTAATAATAACTTTAACCTCAGCCCAACTGCTACACCGAATAAATATTTTGAATTTTAATTTTAATAGTACAAAAGTTGTATCTTTTATTGCAACACAAAACCGAAAAAATGGCTTTTAATTTGTCTCATGCTTTTGCTTTTTCTTGGTACAAGGTCTCCACTGTGGTGCTTAAAAAGCAATGGCGTACAACCGGTACAATGTCAAACATAAATATTTAATACAATGATAAGAGTGTTAAGAGTTCGATGCTCGTATCCATTTGTATACAGTCACTGTGACCGAAATCGATCATGATGTTTAAAGTATATTAATAAAATAAAAGAATAAAATTTTGTAATTTAACTTAGTGACAGAGATTCCGAAAGTTACTAAGCTTTCACCAAAACAACGACAAAACAATTTACAATTGCAGTAACAATTATGGGAAGCCTCTCATTTCTGCAAATGTCCCGCTTCAATAAACGAATGCCCAAATGACGCCATTATAAAGTTCAGTTGACATTAATTGAAATCGAATCCTGTGCACTAATTACTTCCGATTGAGTGTTTTAACACAGCCATTGTGTACATTCAACGATTTTAATTAAAAATATTTTTTATTGTCCTCTGTCAAGAGATATTATATTTTTTCATTTATCATAATATCAGCCCGTGATAATCCAGTGTTGGCAATCCATGTATCTGCCTTTGACTTTCATTTGTCTTCTTTATTTACTTAAATACTAGGCTTGCATCTTAACTCTCTAAATACGACACGCAATAAACATTTTTATTAAAATTAACGGCACATAATGATAAAAAATTGTAAAATAGCCCTTATCTAAATAATTAAGATATCTATTTCTAACTTCATATCACATGAGTGGCATAAATATAGCTTAAGTTTGATGGTGCAACCGACCGTTGATACAAGGCCAATTTCACCACTCCTAATAATATGTGTCAGTCGGTTGGCCTATCTGTAAGATTACTCTCCTCAATCTTGAGTTAAAATGATTTATATCCAAACTTATATAACACTAACTGACCCGGCGGACTTCGTAAAGCTTTGACAGTTTCCATCATTGAGTTAAATATATATCAATGGTTTCCATGACAACAAAATAAACAAATCATTTTGTATTAGAAAATTAAATTGTCGTTTTTAGTATTTTAAATTTTTTAATATAGCTTATGTTACTCAGCGCTAATATAGCATTTTAATGATGAAAGACTTTTTTAAATTGGTCCAGTAGTTTTTGAGTTTATACGTTGCAAACATACATACATACATACTAAGGTTTCCTCTTTATAATATTAGTATAGACTTGAAAAAACTGACTGTCTTACCTCTCGTATTACTCTTAGCCAATTTATTGTTTTATTTTTTTAATATTCTATATTGTGTCATACTGAATGGATAAAAGACCTCCTTTCTGCATCTCTACACGTCTCTATCCTGGGCCACCTCATACCCCGGCTAAAAGGTGGTCAAGTCGTCCCACCATCTCCGTTTTAGCTTGTCACGTCTCCAGTGTCCATCACATGAACCCAGTCAATGGCGATCTTCGCCCACCTTTCTGGACCCGCATGCGGTTGACGTGTATTTCTTGTACTTCGAGATATTTTTTTAAACAAAGCTTGACTGCAAATTAATCTTGGTTCGTTTTTTTTACATTTTGATCCTCTCCTCTACCTAGAAGTAACAAGCAATACGCAAAAACTAAGTTAATGTCTTGTTAATGTTTTCTAAAAACAAGGAGGAATTAATTTTCTATTTTATAGCTGAGGTTTGCGTTATGAGAAAGTTCGGAGCGGATAAAACACAAAGCACACTTTGCACATAAATCAAGGTTAGCTGGGAGCCAGCAAAAACTGCGCATGCAATCAAAAGTTATAGGATTAGAGGAGAAAGTCAACACGACACGTTTAACTCGATAGGAGTCACGATGTAGAGGCAATACATCCAATTTTGCGCATTGTTTTTGTAGTTGTTGGTTTACTAACCAGGTACTAACTAGGTACTCCTAGTATTAAAATAATTGATTCTTATATGAGGAGCTCGATCTGCGGTTGCTGAAGTTAAGCAACTTTAGTAAATGCCGGTCATCGGATGGGTGACCAAAAATTTATCATCTCGAGCTCCTCCGTGCTGCGCAAAGCACGTTAAGCCGTTGGTGCCGGCTGCGTTAGCAGAATCCGCATTGGGCCCGAGTCGTGGTTTACGGCCCGTTCTCCTAATCCATCCATAGGGAAGGCTCATGCCCCAGCAGGATATAAAATGAGACAAGACAAAAAAATTTGGTAAGAATAGATCTGGCTCTGGCGCATCACCGCCCGGCTACTAAAACAACAATGGGGTCCTAGTGAAAAAGGGTTTAAGTCGAAAAACTATGATTTTGACTTAAATAATTGTAATCACAAAAAAAATCTCTACATATTGGTGTTAAGGGGTTTAAGATTACCCCACAAATAAAGATCTTATTTTTTACAAAAGGGTTTAAGTGAATGCCGAAAAACGTTATCGTTAGAGGACAACTTTTTTTAAACTGCTTTTCACAATATTTGTAGACCAATTCTTTTAACTTATAACTTTGACGACCTGTTTGGCGCAGAGGTAAGGAGACCAAGGTCTGTGAGTACCTCCAGCGCTGCCGTTGGAGTGGTTCTAAAGGCACCAGTGATTGCCAAACAAGTTGTTCTCTGAAGTTTGCTAAGAGCATTCTTACAGATCTTCAGCCTGGTTCTGGACCACCAGACGATGCTGCCATATGTGAGGATCGGTCTCACCATCGTCATGTAGATCCACCTAATGATTTTGGGGTTGAGTCCCCACATCTTGTCATATGGAGACCGACACATGCCAAAGACTCTGTAAGCCTTGGCTACGGTTGTGTCCACATGCTGTTTCCAAGTAAGTTCCCTATCCAGAGTTAAGCCTAGATATTTCACTTCTTTGGACTAAGAGAACCGGGTGCCATAGAGTGTTAAGTTACCCAATCCTGTAGTGTTTCTTTTCATTCTTGTAAAGGAGATGGCTGTTGTTTTCCCCGGGTTTACAGAGAGGTGATGGGCATTGCGTAGAGGGAAATTTCCCACTGACTGAGATGACCAGATCTACCGCATAACCAACCGTATATAATGGTCCTTTATTCAGCTTTACTACAATTGATCAACCACAAGGCTTCACAAAAGAGGCGAAAGAAACCCTCCTTGCGGGCATCCTCTGGTTGTTCGTGCAATTAGACTGTCACATGTTGAGTTTTATACTTATGTTTAACATTTGTTGATTAGTAATTTTAAAAAAATGGTGGATACTGTGATCAATAAATGAAAAGATTGATTGACTTTTATTTCACCCTCCAAATAGTTATAAGGCTCAAGTATGAGTATTTGCCATAATTTATAAGCTCCAAATGACATAGACTTTTGATCAACAACGAAAAAGACGTAAAAAATTTGGTAAGATTTTCAAACATCAATAAATAGGTTTTTGGTGGTTTTGCCATAATCTTGCAAAACTTTGTAATTTACTTATGGTATTTCCGTTTTTAACATATTTTTTTCTATGAATATGGTCAAATCAAAATTAAGATCTGAATACTTTTGCACAAAACAAATTGATTGTGTAAAGGGGTAAGAGTAAGATTAATGACCTTACACACAAAATAATTTCTTTTTTTAACTACCTAAGGCTGTCCATTTTCAAAACTATTTAAATTAAAGAAATATAACAAAGATTAAGATACGCTATGCAAAAAACTAAAAACAACGGTATGCTAAGATTTCTTATAGAATTTATATTGGAGAAGTTGTGTTATTTTATTAAAAAAAAGTTTTGCTGTAGTTAAAAAACGTGTTTTTCGACTTATTGCCCTTTTCACTAGGACCAGAGAATTTAAACCTAACCTTACCTTGCTTGTCTAGGCCACTGCTTTTAAGTCATAAGTTCAGAAACTAAAAAAATTATTTGTTAATTGCTTTTAATTTGTTTCTGGATTCAATCATCTAAAAAGAGTTAACAGTTGCCTAGTCAAAACTAATATGGACTAAACTGGACTTTGAGGGTAACATAGGAGTACATTAGAGAAACTTAATACATTAGTGAAGTGTAAATAAATCCGTCTCCAGAAAAGTACAGAAAACAATGAGAAAGTTGTGGCAATCAATCAAGTCTTGGGGGTGGTTTGAGACGGATTTCCGCAAACTAACTTATTGCTTTCTTTTTAATGGTATATTTCTTAAAGTTAGTTGTCGTCTAACTCGCACGTTCCGGACCATATCGACGATTTAAGTGGGGTCGGGTTTACTCGCCTCTTTTATTCTGAAAAGGCAACCGGCATTCACTGAAGCACTTGCTGTATATTCTATAAGTACGTATTTAAATATTCTATGACATATTTTTATAACGGCCACGGGTATTTAAATGCAGTTTATATAGAAACTTATAGTAAGTTAGAGTCATACAAAAACAATGAAAGCACGAGATATTTTTATTATTTTTATTATTCATTTTCAAATCAACCAACACTTGTAATAGAGGGCTGCATATAAGCGCTTTTAATAGAGGGCTGCATACAAGCGCTTCCGTCCCACGCTGTAGGTATAATTAGCGGGCCACCTTACGTACGACCGTGCGTACATATGGCGCGCGAGGGTTTAAAATCTATAATATGTATCACTTTTATATTATTGAATTGTTCCATACATTACAACAGCATCTGTGCTATGATTTACATTTAAATTTAAAACAAAAAAACGTAATGAAATATACTTGATAATTAAAATATGTCTCGTATTTACATGATGATAATAAATATTCGTTCTGCATTGCTCATTTAAAAAACTCAACTGTATTAATCCTCACAAAATGGGTACACACCAAAGTATGTATCGTCCCACCAAATTCGATAAAGAATTCAATTTTACAGCCTCCATATTAAATTGAACCTTTTTTATCAACACTCGCTCGACTGAACTTTGCTCTCCTTCAATATTTATCCAATTTTTCAACTCTTGATAGCCAAAGCTTCATAGGCCTAAATGTAATTCAACTATAAAATACACCTAAAATCATAGACAATTATAATGTTGTCAATGTTATTTTCTTTTATACGAGTATATATGTTATCGTTTAATATTAAGCTGGATCAGAATTTGGATTTTTGGAAGTACGCACTTGAGATATTAAATTCTTCTTGTCCCCTTTGCAACAAAAATACAAACTGTCAACAGTATATATATTTTTGGAACTGGAATCTCTCATTTTTAATTTTAATTTTAATAACCTAGAAATGCTATACTTTATCATTTGATAAAATAAATTGTAAAATTACCTTCTATAATTATACTCTTCCGAGGTACCTTACCTCGCAGTGTCAACAAAATTATTTTGTGTTTCGTTAGGAGGTTTATAAGACGCTTTATTGAAGGAATTATGTACTTATCATAAATAAATGGCCAAGCGGTGCATTGTTAATATTTAGATTGTGAATTACTGTTTTAGTTTTTTGTTTGTCCCATTTCCTTCTTATTACGAAGCTTTATAAATATTTATTATTATCAATTAATATAATATTGATGTAATTAATATATTTAATACGTACCAAAATAAACAAAAAAAAAATTGTATCAGCTCGTATGCCAATATGTCTCAACTAGATTACACCTTACTTTACGACGCTAAGTAGGTAAATAGCCTTGGATATTCTTGGATACGGCCACGATATCCCGTTGAAGGAAAGTGCGTTTCCTTGTTAATTTCGATATGGGACTAACTGGGCCTATTTGAGAGGAACTGAGGGCATGTCGTAAATGAAGTAGCTCTCAGAGTGACAAGACAAATGGCGATTATCAACGCCCCCGCACAAGTCACTGAGTCGCTTTGTGCACGCAATTTGAAAATATTTTTCGGGCTATGAACTTATTTCCTTTAAATGTTTGTTTTGATGGCGAGTTTATTGTTCCTTTTAATGTTTACTAGTGGTCGCCCAGTGGTCGAAATCCGACCGTAATTTTATTAAGGCTGCACGGATTGGATTGTATGTATAAGCATTGAAAAATTAAAAAGATACAATGTGAGTTTGGATTGGCATTGACAGATGTCGGCTGCATTAAAGACAAACAATACATGTGTGTCAAATACATATGCGTGTGTGTCAAATTCATGGTAGTGTGTGTAGTGTTGTTTTTGTTGATTTAATGTACTTTTATGCATAATTTTTTTTAAATATTAACATTCGGATAAACTTCTCTATATAAACTATAAGTGTGCGAAATTTCATACTCCTCCGTCCCGCGCAATGTTCGTAAAAACGGGTACAAAGTTTTTGCTTCACGTATTAATATATAGATTCTGTCTAAGGCTATACAGGTCGACTTTTTTATCACCATCCAAACCTTCTGAGATGATACAAACGAACAACTCTTTCTAATGGACCAACTCCCTAACTCGAAAAAAAAATCAGCTGTCCCATACATTTTGGTCGAATGAATATTGATGTTTGGTATGGAACATATTCTATTAATAGTATTATAATCATAATAAAATTAAATTTAAAATACCTACATAATTGCCCACCATAATTCAAAATAGTGCTTTTCGCCTCAGCCATTTATAAAAGGAAACAACTTAATGGTGCTTGTAAAGAAAATATCGTGGCAAGCAAATGAATTCACCTCACGCAATACGGATATTATGTAAACTGTTATAGTTTTTTTAACATTTCCTCCATGCAGAAATTCAATCGTCATTTGTAGGCAGCACATTGCATCATAATTGTCATCTACAGAATTCTTTCGAGGCTTTCAGCTCGCTGGCTTTGTAGTTGTTTCATTTTTATTTTGTGACCTAGTGTAGCGGTTCTATTCATTCATTGTGGAAGAATTTTTTTCTTTCGGGACTTGTTTCTACTGTACGATAGCAACGCGGACATTCTAAAGGTTTAATTTAATTATATAGCAAAAAAATTATCTTCTTATTTATTGTATACATTACAATATTACCATAAACAATTAGGCTGATTTTCAAAAATAATTTACAAGTTATTACTTTAAATCTAATGATATACTTTATGGCACGTTCGAGTTACGTTATTGAAAATTTAATTATTACCGAACAAGTATTTGGTGAAAAAATTTATTGCTTCAGGTTTGTTACGCATTAGCTAGAACACACAGGTCATGGTGAGTCATGACCCGTTCTCCACATGAGTTATTGTTAATGTAGCGTAGAAGGTACTCTACGCTACATTAACAATAACTCAACAATAACTTGGAGGTGAAGACCGTAATGTATCTGCTTTTGTGTCAAGTGAGTATGTTAGCGCAAGCCGTTGCTGCAACTCCTCAGAGGATCGAAGCGTGCACGAAGCGACCCGCCCCAGTTGGCGATTTTTGTGCGAACACAAAGGCACTCGCAGGACTTCTTGGCGGGAAAGTGAAGAGTTGAGTCTGCGGTTTTGTTTTATTTTCTAAAATTTGTGTTGAATTAAGTCGTATATTAATGTGAAATAATGGTGGATTACTAACCGTTAAGTGTTCGTGAACGTGCATGAGTGTTAGCAAATGAAACAAAACAGTGCACGTCACCTTTCAAATTCTCTCAAGATATCCGCGGGAGGTTTCAGTAAAGTTTCCCACATCTTCTTTTATATATATTTAGATAGGCTTGCAATTACATCATCATCAGTCATACCTGGATACGCAGTAACTATGGGCGAAACGTACGCACTTATAGGTAGATATAGTAGGTATCAAATACATTTCGTGTTACACCTCCAAGTGGATAACCTGCTTAATAAGATGAGAGCCCAGCAGTAGGACATTTATAGGCTGTGCATCTCAAGACCCATTTATCATGTCAACATCGAAATCTTTGACATTTTGTGAAAAGCAAAGAAATCTTTAATCTGCAGAAAGCTTGTATCCATTGAATGTCAAGCAAAAATTACCCTTACAGTACTCTATACAACCCTAGACTCAATACAGATGGAATGGCCGAGAGCAATATACGAATACATTTCCAATTGTAGGCATCCCTTGTGTGCCTCTTATTGCGTGCACGTGGCACAAAGAAATACAGGGACTGTTTAGGGTTGATCTTTAAAATCATATAATTTAACTGCATTGTCAAATAGAAGGTGATAAGTTGCTTGAATGTTAACAAAAAATTGTAATGGTTTGCAATAGTTTTTTACACCAGACGCCTTAGTGGCAGGGGAACACAATCTACACATTAGAACAGGACAAACAAAACCTTAGTCTTTGTACAAAAGTATTGATTTTCAAACCTTCTTTCATTAAACCTTTTTATAGAATCATAAATACGGACATCTCATTCAAATTTTCTTTTGATCTATTGTGGTTTACTACCTATATATAATTTTTATATTAACGGGTAAGCGCAGTGCATTGATCTCACCTGATGTTAAGTGATGATAAGGCCAATGATGGAAGCGCACTTTACCCGGGATCCTTAACTAGTGAGGTACTGGCTATCTTATCTCTAGCTGCCGGAACACAACAATGCTACAAACATTGATGTTACGGCGTTTCAGATAAGATGGTGGTAGCTAGCCAGGCGGACTAAGAAGCCCTACCACCAACCAAACCGAGTACACAAACATGTACCCCCGCTGGGAATCGATCCCGGGACCTCTGGGTCTATATCGGTAATCTTAGCCACTAGACCACTGAGGCGGTTACGTCTATTCGTATCGAAACCTACAGAAGGTAAGTTTAATACATACCGCACTCGAGCAACGCACACATAGACCCCTCGCACGGACACGAATCCTTAAACAGAGGGCCTACAATGAACCACGGTCGACGTGTTGCCTTCCTGTTACGCTTACGCACGAATTTACAAGTGCGACAGAGAGGCAACACGCCGCACGTGGATCGTGGTAGGCCCTGGTCGGAACAGTCCGAGCGTAGCTCTTGCGAGATTCTATGTCTAAAAGCCTATGCCATCAAAAACAAACTTGACCAAAAAAAAACCAAGTCTCGCAACTCAGTTCTTCTACCGTAGAAAGTTGCGAGATCCATGTAATACCAAGTCGGTTAATTTATTCAGTCCCTACTTGCGGACAATTAGCTAACCTAACAACATCTTATAGTGGCCATATCAATATTAAAAATCTTTTATGTTTTAAACAAATAGATTGACTTGGCCATCGCATGAAAACACAATGTATGTCACAAGTAATACTTATATTATATTAAATTAGATTGTTTAGTCGTAGATCGTCCTGGTATCGGGCCGAGAGCTTTGCCGCTCGCCACCGAGACGTTCTGTGGTAGAATCACAGATCCTTTTTAAGATGTTTTTTTTTTTTTTTTTAATAATGGCTTTGCACAAGCATTTAGCCAATGAAAAAGTCTTACAATACTTAAACAATAATAATTTCTTTCATGTATGATGATGATGATCAGTGGTCGGAGTAGGTATATTGATTTTAGATACTTGCGTCATGATATCATAACATGGACATGCATTTCTTCCGGAATGTACCGGAGTTTCCAAAAATTTGGTAAATAGAGTAATAAAATAAAAAACCATATGTAAGCAAACAAAATTGTTTATTGTTAATACAAATAATCATTATTACAGTTTTATTAAAAATAATTATTTTTAATCCTCATCGGTTACAAGTTCTACATTTTGATTTTCTGTCTCTATACAATTAAAATAAATAACTATAATTTTTTCAATATTTTCTAATTTTAAGCTATTTCTTTTAACATCTAAGATCCATTTGTAAGTGGAAAATGATCGTTCAACATCTGTAGATGTCAATGGAGCGAATTTGAAATAAAGTTTCTGATTATTTGCTACGCTTTTTTCAATACTCTCGCTGTATTCTCTAATTGTATCTAAATCTGGATTTCGTTCCATAACTGATTCTATTTTATTTTTTATATTCTCATTATTGCACTCGTTAAGCGTAGCCCTTACTTGATCAAATACTAAAAGTGAATCAGCTAGAGATAAATTTTGTTTTTGTAACTCTTTTAGGGCTAGTAGTATAATAGAGTAATTTTCTTCAATATATTTTAAATCATTTTCTAAATTTTGTTTTTCCAAAATGTTTTTTGCGTTTCGTATGGCTATAGCATCAGAACTGCTCAAGCAGGATAAAACTTCTTTTATTTTATCTAAATGTTGAGCGTAGTAAGATGCTGCCTGTAACCAAGTACCCCATCTGGTAATGACTGGTTGCGGAGGCAACGGTAAGTCAGGATATTTTTCTTTTAAAATGTTTACCCTACTAGGAGCCTTTAAAAATACTTTTTTAACATTTGATATAAGAATATCAACATCGTTGTATTCTGACCTTATCTGCTCACTTAAACGATGAAGAGCGTGCGCCAAACATGTCACATGCTTCATTTCAGGTAAGTAATGTTTTAAATTTCGCCCTGCAGATAGCATGTACGCTACACTGTCAGTGCAAAGCATTAAAATATTGTCAACTTTCGCTTCAAAAGTGTTTTGCCATAAATTTTCTAGACATTGCAGTACAAATTGTGTTATTGTTTGTCCATTTACTGCTGTTAGCATTTTACAAGCAATCAAATAAGGCCGGCCTGCACTATTACTAGGATGCAATGGTTTTATTAGGAAATTGACTATGTATCGACCAAAAATGTCTGTTGTCTCATCCAGCGATATCCATAGTTTCTCATTTTTATTAGTTTCATAAATCGAATTGATTTTATTCCTATAAAACTTCTCCAAATAAACTTTTCGTAACTGTGATTCGTCAACCACTTTACGATTGGTACAAACGCAACAACAAGTACTGCACATATATTTCTGAAAAAACTCTTTGAACGCTGGATTTTTCATTTGCGACCAAGGAATATTGCATAGAATCAGGAACTTAATGAGGTCGAAGTAAAATTCCTCTTGCGGTCTCTTAAATTTTCCTTGATGTACAGCGCCTTCAATGTGTTTGGTAATGTTGCCTCTATTCACAGCTTTCAAATGACTTTCACACTTTGTACAGTATATAGTGCCACTAGCGTTATCGTAAAGTAGCTCAGGATAGTGCAATAACCACTTTTGCACTGTTTCAGCCTTGACCTTTGCCATATTTATTTATATCTCACCTAAAACAATGATTTAAATTTACAATATATACATACACAACTGTAAAGTCGATAATAAAATTCTGTTTCATATAAAGTGTTTTTTTTAACTGAAGCGGTGATAGCCCTGCGGTGTGCGTACCGGACTCTCATGCGCTGTGATGATTGCTATAAAGTGATTTTTTTAACTGTTTCCAAGTTCTAAAACCTTCTTAAATAGTGAAAATAATTAAAACTTACCCGTACAAAAACAACTTCAAATGGGCCCAATCCAAGAGTAATAAATCGATGTCCGTAGTTATAAGCCAAATTCGTCGTTTTAAGTAGATTTCAGAAGACAGTAAACAAGCCAGGGTCAAGTCAAGATATTCACAACACATAAAATAAGCGCACTCCACGAACCGAAATAAGTGAGTGAGCCACTTGGTCTGGATGTCGGTGCGAGCGCATTGTTTTCGAACAAACAGTCAATGAGTCATCCTGGATACTTGATTCTAATTGGTCAGATGCGTTGAGCATAGAGATAAGAGGACAAAAGACCCTGTTTGCCGGATGTCGTGTGTTGAAATGAATATTATTATTATATCATTTTATACATGCTTAGGCTTTTACTCCAACACTTTTACTACAACAAGGTTTTTACACACCAGTCACTTTTTACTATTAAATTCTGGTCATCTACGCCACTAGCAGCATAGCGTTGAGAGTATTGATACATTTTTAACTAGTTTCATGTAATAATTTCGATGTTTCGGTATTTTTATCATAATAATCCGGAAACTCGGAGGAGTATCCATATTAACATATACGTTTGATGTCAGTGACCTTAATTCAATATACCTACTCCGACCACTGATGATGATGAATGAATAGAAATGAGAAGTGAGAAATGATATACCCCCCAACCCCTCGAGTATCTCAGTAATTTTTTTTTTTTTTTTTTTGTTGACCCAGGGGAAAAATCTGCACACAGATTCCAGTGGATCTGGGGCTGGCCTTCTCCTCTCACAAGGAGGAAGACCGACCCAGTAAACGACCCCTGGGGGTTGCCTTTGGTCTTGCGGACCGCGAAGGCTATCGGAACGCGCGCCTCCATGGCGTGGCCTAGGAGGCGCGGTACTAAAAATGGCGTTACTTATAAGTAACTAACCGGACTGCCTGCAGTGAAGCTGCTTATGTCGGCTGACTTAACTAACGGACGCGGCGGTTTGGCTGCAGTAAAGCTGCCTATGTCGAAATGACTTAACTAAACTACCGGACGGACTGGCTGCAGTGAAGCTGCCTTTGTCGAAGTGACTTAACTGACTGCGTCGTGGGCTTCAAACGAGAAAGTAAAGCTTCTGATCAATCCCGCGATTGGATTGATCCGAGCGGCTTCATAATGAGAGAGTGCACAACGGGCGTGAGTTGACATAGCGAACGGATAGGGAAGACGGAAAAAACATGAGAGTAGAGCGTGCTACATAGCTAGGCTACGTACTAACCGGCCGTCGGTTCGACGGATCTCAGACTAAAACGGCTCAGACACTCACTTGTGACTGTGGGAGCCAGGTCGACCACGTAGTGAGTGCGCGTACTAAGCATCCGAACAAACAAACACGGCGGGACTAGTTACTTTATGAGTCGGTTAGACCGCGACAGCGAGTGCTGACAACGGTGAAAGCACTAATAGAAAAAGTAGGTACGCGACGAGCGCGCTAGAATAACGGCGGCGAGGCGCGTTAAGCGAACGGATAGCCGGCGGCGGATCAACTCACGTTCCCCACCCGCAGCGGCGAGCTGGGCCCCCCTAAACCCAGAAGCGGCGTACGGGGCTGGGGCAGAGTACGAACAAGGCGCGGCGGATTTAACGCGGGCGCGACTGGGCGCGCGGGCGCTTTAATCGGAAGGGCCGGGCGCGGGCGCGACGAGCGCGCGGGCGCGAGGCGGTGCGGCGCATGGCGCGCGCGGAAAGGAAAAGATAGGAAAGCACGAAACGCGGCGAGCACGAGACGCGAAGGGAGTGCGCGGCAGGGCGCGCTACTCGAACTGACACCGGCGACGTAGTTAAACGAAGCGGGGGCGCGGGCGCGACTGGGCGCGCGGGCGCTTTAACGGATAGGGCGCGCGCACAGGCACGACGGCGTGCTGGCGCGCGCGGTGCGGCGCGACGGCGCACGCGGAAACGAAAAGAAAGCGATAGCGCGGGACGCGACGCGACGAGCACGAAACGAACCGCGGAAGTATCGAACACGGAGGGGAGGTCCCCCCCCAGGAGGGGAAGGCAGCACCACGACGACGACTTGACCCGACGGACGAACGGACGCGAATGGTGAGTATCTCAGTAAAGATGTGGGGCTTTATTAAGTCCTCGGGTGGACTTCTTGAGAGAATTTGAAAAGTGACGTTGCACTGTTTTGTTTCATTTGCAACACTCATGCACACTCACGAACACTTAACGGTTAATAATCCACCATTATTTCACATTAATATTCGACATAACACAAATTTTAGAAAATAAAACAAAACCGCAGACATGACTCTTCACTTTCCCGCCAAGAAGTCCTTTAAGATGTTAGGAGTATAAAACTTCCAGAAAGCGACAACCCTGTTCCAAGTGTCAACACTCCTGACGTAGGTGCTGGCGTCAATAAGGTATTATTATGTAGATTCTGGTTGGTTTCTTTCTATTCCGCTGGTCGCCTAGTTTACTGAAAAATACGAGAACGTGAGCGGGACATGACGCAAATAGAATTTATTCAGCTTTATTAGGTGACCCCAGAACTTACATGGTGTGAATCAACTCGCCATCGAACCCTTTGCAGATTATAGAGTTGTTAGAAAGTTTGTCTGACTTCGTGAATAGACTCTTATGCGTCTTGTTATTATTATATGCTTTATATGCATTTGGTGTTCATACATATTTCTTAAGACTTTAGGTGTGTAAATATACCTACTTATGAAAAATATGAAATAACTATTTAATAGTACAATATTACGAGTGTTACTTTTTTGTAATTAATATAAAGATATGTATGAGATATGCTTCTAAACCGCCTCTGTGGTCTAGTGGCTTAGACCACCGGTTTAGACCCAGAGGTCTCGGGTTTGATTCCCAGCGGGGGGTAAATGTTTGTGTACTCGGTTTGGTTGGTGGTACGGCTTGTTAGTCCGCCTGGCTAGCTACCAATATCTTATCTAAATACGTCGCCATAACATCAATGTTTGTAGCGTTGTTGTGTTCCGACAGCTAAAGATAAGATAGCCAGTGCCTCACTAGTTGAGGTTCCCTTATCATAACTTAACATCAGGTGAGATCAAGGCACTTTGCTTACCCGTAAAATATATATATAAAAAATTTAATTACCCTCGATCTTGTACCTTTCATGCCGGAATGCAAAACAAGTTGGGGGCAAATATAATAGTACTCTATTTCTCTTTCCCTTTTCTATGGATTTCTTTCTGGGGTGAATCCATTTAACAGCATGTTATTAAATTATAGACATTACAGTTTTTATTTGTATTTTATTTAAGGCTTTAGGCGCTACGCTGACATAGCAACTTTAGTTGCAAAAGCTATCAACTTTTAAAAAGTTGTCGGTAAAGGATGCCAGTTGCAGCTACAGTACACGGTTGCCGAAATTCTAAATAAACTTTATAAATCCATAGTCAGCAGACAGTTTTTGCCAGTTGGATAAACTAGCAAATTGACACAACTAGTACGAAAACTGAAAATTGTTGTCGATCATCGAAACTCACAACTAGAGTTGCTATGTCTGCACAGTTTCTTTATGTTATACTAGCTGACCCGGCGGACTTCGTGCCGCTTTGACAGTTTCCATCATTGAGTTAAATATTACATCAATGGTTTCCATGACCACAAAACAAACAAATAATTTTGTTTTGGAAAATTAAATTGTTGGTTTTAGTATTTTATTTAATATATTTTTTATTCAATATAGCCTATGTTACTTAGCGTTAATGTAGCATTCTAACGGTGAAAGATTTTTTTTAATCGGTCCAGTAGTTTTTGAGTTTATTCGTTGCAAACATACATACATACATACAAAAATACAAAGTTTTCCTCTTTATAATATTAGTATAGATGGAAACAGTTAGTTGCGAGTTACCTGTTGCCGCAACACGGAGATCAAAGTTTCTCTGTCTGTGAAGCGCCTTAGATGTTTTAAATGATCAATCTGACCTTTTCTCGCCTCTCTCTGAATTATGTTACAGTGCACACATTCCTTGTCAACTCAGGAGCTAATTGGCTTAGAGTGGCCCTCGGTTAATCTCTTGGGAGTGGAAGGCTGCAGACTTTACTGTCATGACTGTGACTTATATAAAGTAGTTACAGCTTATCTTTCGTTTAGGATTATTATTTTTATATTTAAAATAAGCCTCGGTAATCGAGTGGCCAATCGCTCGGCCCGGTACACGAAGGTTCTGGGTTCAATTCCAGGTCGGGCAAGTGTGTTTCGGATTTTTCGACGCATAGCCCGAGCTTGCATTTGGCAAGCGTGGTGTGATTAAGCCAATACCCATCAATTGTAGCGATGACTTGATGTCAATGATGGAGGCCTTTGCCCAGCAGTGGGATAGCATATAGGCTAATAACTAAACTTTTTACTTTTATTTACAAAGAAGAGAAGATTTGACGCCTAGCAATTAGAAGGAGCGACGGTCTTCGCATGGTGGCTGCAACATCTGGAGGAGAGTAGCCGTAAAGTCCGGTGACGCTGCAAATGCCCAGAGGCAACCACCATTCTCTCCAAAAAAAAAATAGAGTAGCTGCAATCGTGCTCAGTGACATAGACTTGGAGAGGCCTTGCATGTCACTATTATAGGCTGATGATGATGATGACGTCTATTAAACCTCAAACTAGCGAAGTTCGGACGCATGAAATTTTTCTTTGTTTTTTTTTTCTTTAGTTGATGGCTTCGTGTGATTAGCACATTTAGCCAGTGTCAGAGTAATTTTTCTTACAAGTAATACATAAATAAACAATATTTCCTTTTTGTATGCTGGTGATAATAAAAATGAGAAGTGAGAAATGATATACTCCCCGACCTCTCGAGTATCAGTAAAGATTTTAGGTCCTCGGGCGGACTTCTTGAGAGAATTTGAAAAGTGACGTTGCACTGTTTTGTTTCATTTGCCAACACTTATGCACACTCACGAACACTTAACGGTTAATAATCCACCATTATTTCACATTAATATTCGACATAACACAAATTTTTGAAAATAAAACGAAACCGCAGACATGACTTTTCACTTCCCGCCAAGAAGTCAAAATTCATGTTATTCAAGCAAATTTCTCAATGCTGGATCTAATGATCCAAAATGACCAAATGAAAAATACCTCCAGTTTCTCCGCGCTCTGAAATGCACATAAAGCTGTTGGTCACGGTAATTGTCAAATTAGGCCAGCGAGGTGAGTCATGACTCGAGCTTCTTATATGCTATTGGGCTCAGGCCCAGGCTCAGGCATCAATTGTGGGAGAGCCTGAGCCCAGCAAAGGCACGTTTATACGTTGTCGATGATGATGATGTTGATGACGAAAGCTCAAACAATGTCATTGTTGTATCATGGTTCAGTAATTACAAAATGCGAACACCGAAACAAAAGACGACGACAGCAAACTGCGGACAGGAACTTTATTATAATGATAATCTTTGGCTTTATGCTGAGTCATAAAGGTCAGGATTGGGCTTAAATGAGACGTTTATATTCAAGGGATCGTGAGGATCTGCCTGCTTCGCTGGAGCGATACAATGTATCAGCCGTGTTTAATTTCACCGGGAGATTAACGAGCGGCTCCCGGGAGCATCGTATTGTCTAAAACTGTACAGGAATACGAGCATATGAGCTTTTTTCTTATATTAGTTAAATATTTATAAAATACAGTGAAAAATTTAATTACCAGTGTCTTCCGCAATCCGGGCGGAATTATATAGTATATTATTATATGTATATTTTAGTTGTTTGTCAAAGCGTAAATATATCAGGAATGGAACAAGAGAACAAATTGTTCATATTGCGACGTTGCTCTAATTACGACTCTTTTATGTAAAATGTTGGTATTTTTTTCAAGAATCGTCGACGTCGTCGTGGGTTCAAATCCCACTTGAGGTATGTAATATTTTTTATTTTGCTAATGAACGAGAGTTCTAATCTTACAGGCATTCCTTCTATCCTTCCTCTATAATCATTATATATGACCCGCATGGTGGTTTATGGCCCGTTCTCCCATCCATCCATAGAGAAGGCTCGTGCCCCAGCATGGGGACATAAAACGAGCTGATGATGATATGAGATGTCGACAATGTATTGAAGACATTTGACAGTTTTGGCAGGCGTGTGTACCAGCTCTAGTTCAAACATGAGTACCTACACACAAAATACAAGATCTTATCTAAATTACTGTAGCTGTTCTGTTGCTTCAATCATGAACAGTTCAGTATATTTATTTTAGGGCAAAGCTTTGTCGCATGAAGACACAACATTAGGATTAGGACATTTGCAAATAGTCACTATATCCGGGCCCTTATTTCCTGGCCGTTAGAGCCATTATCCCGCAACGCTGAGCACCTCGCCGTGAGCCCATTTACAACATATGACACGCACATCGGTTTGTGTCATTCGTAATTTTGTATTTCCTGCCGGTAGAGCAAAATAGCTCGTAGATCACTACGTTGCGGCTAAAATAAATACAGTTTCAAAAACTCGTCGGCGCGTGGTTATTGAAAACGTAACGCTTACGTCCGCTTCACATAATAAAGTGCATTGTTGTTTTGTTTTTGGGACATCGCTTTCAACTTCATTTCTATTTTACAGAGATGTTGTCTTATTTTCAAGCGACAACGCTTTGCCTTCATCTCACCTGATAATGAGTGAGGATAAGGTCGCAGGTGGAAGCTAGTTAGGAATCAAATTCGTGACCGTTCGGTTCGGACTAGAACTGGTAGTTTCCGACCAGACTACATAGATGATTAAAATAACTTGTGCAAATTCTATGATTGGAATAAAAATACCCCTACAAAAATAATTAGGAAAACAAAAAAACATGGTACATTATTTCTGTTTTTCGTATGATAATATGATTTAATCAAAGGGTTTCATTTATCTCTTTGTTATCGTTATCGTTTACGCAGAAATACGCTTGCCGCTTAACATAATAATATAGGTCTCTTCTTAGATTTAAAATTTTGTTCACGAGTTTTGTCATATCTTTAAACTAACTAGGGTAAGCCTTATATATTTCCTACACATATAATAAACGAAAGACCTTGCTGAGGTCGATATACTCCTAACATCAACATCTTCAGCTCTTTAATAAAGTCACGAAGTCGCGTACTTGACCCAAAATATTAACCGTCCAGAAAGGCTTTATTTGCTCAGCCATATTTTGATACAACATAAACACAGTATGGTAGAGACTATTATCACCTACTCAGATTTTATGTGACAAAGACAGTGGGTCACAAGATAAGGGAAAAGGTTTGGTTGAGATTTAGCCTCCATCCTTGGACATCAGGAATATCAGGAATGTTGCTTTTCCGTCAACCTGAAAGAAACCTCTATGTCCAGAATTAAAGGTTATCACAAAGAATCAAGATTTATGCTTTTATACTGAAATTTCAAAGGTGGAGCACCTAATATGGATATACCGTTCTATACAAAACATATTGAACAAGTCTAGAAGTGCTGAAGAAACAAGGCCATGTTTCTTGAGGTTCTAGTAGCCTCTGGCCAAATGCTCTTTGTTTACACGTTTAGTTTGTGAACCATTCGAATACATAGAGAAAATAAAGAATACGCTGGCTGGTGTAGTATTGGTTTCTGATTTATAGAAATAGACAATAGATTTATTTTATTAGTAAGCATGTTCTCAGACCTCATGTTTGTCATCCATTTATTTAAACAGGCACACGCTCTATATACATACAGGTCATGTAGAGTGTGTGCCTGTACAAAATGTATATTCGTTAGGCTAATCTAATACAAATATATTATATTTTTATTACAACAATAATACTTACAACTTAAATAAATAGTAAAAGGCGATACATGATTTAAATATCGATACAAAGTTTCGGATCGCGATTTACCAAAGCAAGCAACAATGCATCAAAGTATTTTGTTTCTGTTGTTTATATAAAAAGCGACTTTAATAATACAAATAATAAAAATCACGTTTAATTTGTTAAATATACAATGTCCCCACGGAGACTTCATGACAAATCTCAATGCAACCGTAAGGAAAGAAAAGGAAAGCTAAAAGCGTCTCGAACATTCTTCAAACCAAAACTGACACGACAAACCACAATAAATATCACTCAACAGGATCTCCAGCGATTTCAATTCATCCGAACAATACAATTTATCGAGATCGTATCGGCCGACGCCAACTGGTCGGAAAAGGATACAAGACAAAAGGATTTGCACGGTCAAAATGATATCGGCAAAGACTGTCTTAAGGACTGTAATGGTTTGGAGTAGCGACGTCCCTTTGAAGGTTCCCAACCTTGATTAACCGACTGCTCAATTCGGGCTTCGCCAAACGTTGTGTATTGTATAGTGTGTATTGAACGATTCTCTAAGACGTGGTATCGTCGCTTATATAGCAATACCGCGCAAATCGAAAAATGGCTATGTGCCGTTTTATACTTTATTGGAATTCAATTTTTCGACTTGCGTGGTATTTTATATAAGCGACAGTATTCAAGTGTATCTCTTTTCGGTTATACATAGACATGTTTCGCATAGTAATTTCGGTAAAGTATTCAATCAATTTCCCCAAGCCAGATTTGAACCCTCTGGCATTCTGGGTCAGGTGCATTTCTAATTTGTTGGCAATAAAAATTGCATACAATTTATAAACACCAATATTTAAAAGGTTTCCAAAAGTCGTTTTTATTTAACAATTTAATGCAACAAAGTAGTAACGTTGAACTACTCACTGTTTTATATGTTAGTCGTAAAAAAAAACTGATGTTCAGAGTAAACATCTTCAGGCTAGCGATAAAAGAAAGCGTAAAGAAATTACATCACTATTTGCATGGAATAAAGTTTGAAATAGTAACAGATAGCAAAGTATTTCAGAGAACCTTAAAGAAGAGAGGTCTGGCAATATCGGCATATTGCACAAAGTATACTTTTATTGCAAAACATCACCATTTCTTTTTTAATGTAGGAGATAATGCATTCGTGCATAAAGATAAGACTTATAGGGTACATTTCGACGTAATTAGCAGTAACTCATGTGTCGGTATAGCTAGCTGATTACCATAGATCGAAACCTTAAGGGTCTTACAAATAAACAAAAAATAAACTGCGAATAGTTATACCGTGTTTGTTCCCGTCATGTAAACTCAATTCAAATTAGGAGACAAAACACGGAAAAACTATTCGAAGCTTCTCTGTTTGTTTGAAAAGTACTAAAAGTTAAAAAAGGACAATATAATATTTTTCCAAACATGTTATATGCCTCTTAACTCCAAATCTATAGATAACAATAGGGTGGGTTCCTTTTTTTTCCACGCAGTTTTCGTAAGCTTACCTGTCAACGCTATTGAAACAGAAAAATTCGATTTAAGTTGATTACACCATAACATGAAACACACTACAGCGCCACTCAAAAGCTTTATAATATAAAAATACTTCAACAAAGACCCAATGAAAATTATTTTCTTGACAACAACGGTTTGCCGAAAAAGGCACAGCGAAAAAAAAGTACTCTAAAATATGAAAGAGGAAATAATTAAAAAAGTTCATGGAAAGGAAAAGATGTCAGAATTTATAATTACAGAATTTTATTTTCTTACCAACATCAAGGTTGTTAGTAAGAAAATAAAATATTATTAAGATTATTGACTGGGATTTTGAGTTTTTGGTCTCAAGTATCAAACCTATTCATTCTAGATGCATATGCATGTTTGCTTCCGACGCGGCAACCTTATGAGCTTGCCCAATCTCTAGACGCAATAAATTATACATAACTACGTTAAATCCCTATTCTACTTTAGTCTAATTAGTCTGGACAGAGCAAAACTATTCTAACTTTTAAATAGAACAGCCTTTCCCTTGACTCACTTTATGGAGTCAGTCAGATTAAATTTTAGTAAATCCCTTGTGTATGTGCCGTAGTTTTTAGTAAGTTAGCTGTGGCGGTCTTTTGGGCACGTTGGTCAAGAGTGATGATGAGTGGTGAATGGTGGAAGCGCTTTGGCACTGGTTATCTTATCATATTCTGGTCTGGTCATCTGTGCAGTTTGTAGCGCCCATTTTTCTTCACAGCTAAAAATAGACGTCCTGAATTAGTAGGTAAAGTATGTATGGACAATTCAAAATACTTATTTTTAAGTTAATTTGAACTTAAAAAAAATACTTTTGACTATGACTTTGACTATGTTGTCGGAATGCAAAATGCTTCTAACATTGATTTTATAGTAACAATCTTAGATAAAATGGTGGTAGCTAGCCAAGCTCACTGAAAACAAGCAATACTACCAACCAAACGAGAACAATAATACGAGTACGTAACCCCCGCTAGGAATCAAACCCTTTAGTTATAAAACAGATAGTGTACAAGACCACAGAGGCCATTCAAACTCTGCTATAACATATACCACTCCTGCATGTTTAGTAGTAATAAGAATAAATAACATACCTACACAAGATCAACAGGTTCTGTAATTCTCATTTCAATAAAACACTGAGTGCCTTACAAATAAACAAAGAATAAGGTCCGAATAGTTACTCCGTGTTTGTTCCTGTCATTAAAAACGTCATTTCGAGTTGGAGTAAAAGAGACAAAACACGGAATAACTATTCGGACCTTATTCTTTGTATATTTATAAGGGGCATAATAAGTATGTAATATACAGAAAATTAACTACATAGCACATTAGCTTCTAAGCTAGGCTCCAAGAAAAACTCAGTTTCGCCCACCGAACTTCCCGTCTCAATTTGTGTTATTAGGTGGAAGTTTTTTCAAGCTCGTTCATTGTTACAGCTACAAAGGCTGTCTTAAGACCTTAATAGCTCCGGGACAACGCCTTCGAGGGCTTAGACCCTTGATTTATGAAGTGCAGGCCGGCCTCAATGTTCGCACAGCCCAATATAGCTTGAGTTGCTAACTGTTGTAGTATTATAGACCTCAAATAAAATAAAAAACTAAGAACACTTTAAATCTTTCTTATTCTATTTTTTCTTCTTATCTCTATTTTTTCTCTAAGGATAAACTCATAAAGTAATTAGAAGTAAACTGATTTCGAAAGAAGTAAACTAGACTAGAAGAAGTAAACTAGTTAATCAACCAATTAACTCAGTATTGACATAGGCACAAAAAAAACATAAATGTATTATAAATTATACGCGATACACGAATATGGTAGCTTTTGATTAATTAAATATTTATTTCAAGTGGTAAACTCTGTTGGTTCACATCCATTTCTGATACTCCGCATGTTGATAATAATTAGTTACATAACACAACGGAGCGTTATTGGAACGTGTGGCTACATTCCCAGTGTTTCAACTTCCATCGCGAAATTAATTGGGAATTAATCCTATCCGCAAATCCTAAAATATTTTAAATGCAGAAGCGTGTTTGTTTTTCGATCCGTCGAATGAAAACAGCAATGGTTTTATATGATTTTCGGCACGGATTATCTGGAGGGCGCGGGAGTGCTATAGACTATATTTAACGACATTTTTTACCCCGATCAAATACAATGCTTCCAAGGGAATATGATAAAAACTTTTGTGACAGATCAAACTTTACGCGGTAAATTGTATGTTATTTTGTGCGAACATAACGCCTCTTTACGTTTTAGTATCGGAAAAAGACAAAACCTGCCTAAAAACTAGACACTGGCTAAATCAGAGAGTGCCATTAAACATGAAATTTATTTAAATTAACAATATTTTTAACGTTTTGTTAAATGCCTAAAGTATTATAATATGTGCTATGTGTTATGATTATTAATGTCTTAGTGTAGTTTCATCTAGGTAAAGCCAACGACTTATGGGCCGAGACTAACGGTAACAAGGAACTGAAGACAATTAAATTCGGTCACCCTTAAGGGAACCGAGAATTTATTTAATTCAAACTTGCTATACACCCTACAAACAGTATCTATGTATCTACTAAGATTATAGTCCTAAGCATAATGTATAATGTATAAACCTACAATGTGTGCAATATTTAATGGATTAATTGGAGAAACGTTGCCTAAAATTCAAGATCTCTATTTAATTGCTATCGACTTCTGCGTGGTCACAGACTATTCTGTATTCCGTGAGAGTGTTAAACTATTCCTTTATTTAAGGTTTTCTTAATTACGAGCTCATTGTAGAGTGAACGGGTACAAACAACCATACGGGCCCAGTGCCGATTGAACAGATTGCTTTAAACAGCATTTATGAAAGTCTTGCGGATTCTTAAGATGAGTTCTGTATTTTTATAATCCTTATCTGCAATGTAAATGCTTTTCCGGGAAGTAATTTATTAGTTTTTCTTCTCATTTAGTCAGAAAATTTTAAATTAATATTCACAGACAGAGCCACGATAGCCAATTGGTGCTGCAACTGACCCGGTACGTCAGTGGGTGCGAGTTCGTCCCTCTTTTTCCGAATTGTATTTTTTTTCCACCAAAATTTAGGAATATTTACACCCACATGCCAGATAATAGATATTTTGCGAATTAGGGTGCTGTTAAAAATTTTGATAATTTTTTTATTTATATTTACGGGTAAGCACAGTGCCTTGATCTCACCTGATGTTAAGTGATGATAAGGCCACTGAAGGAAGCGCACTTCACCCGGGATCCTCAACTAGTGAGGCACTGGCTATCTTATCTCTAGCTGACGGAACACAACAATGCTACAAACATTGATTGATTGATTATACCCATATTACACGATATTTAGAGTGAGGCAAATAATAAATCTGGCTTAATACTGCTACTAATGAATACATGTACCTACCATCAAGTACGATGAAAGACTAAGCGCTTTATGGGACGAAAGAAAATATACCTCTATTTACTTATTTAATTGAAAAGTAAATTAATCTCTTAGAGTGGCCATCTACAAAACACGAATACTTTTATGGAGGTTGTATTTTTAATCCTAATACCCCGCATCAATATTCATGCTCACTGAAATAAGCCACCAACTCATCGTAAAATAAAAATCCATTTCATTAAGTACCTATAAATGTTAAGGACAGAATAGGTTTTTGTTTTATGACCTCATATATGAAGTCATCAATTTTGAAATTAACTCATGACAGAAATAAATCTTCGGCATTAAAATTATGCTAAAATGGGATTTTTACCCTCTAAGTGTAATTTTTTTTTCATGCCAATTAGGATGGATGATGTAACTTAGATAGTAGTAGACTTTAAGTAACTAAGTACAAGTACCTAAAATAACATAAAAAGGTGATTATAGCATACTAAGCGTCTTACCTAGTGTGATTAGCTTAAATACACCTTACCTATCTAATATTTTCAGAAACACTGATGAAACCATGGATCCTGCAAAAGTTTAAAAGTCATAGAAAGTAGATCCATGTAACGTATTTAGCTTTAATACTGTACATAATTACCCCGTACATAATAAAAAATGAAAAATGTAAGTTCTTTTGCTTATCTTTACCTATTCTACGTCGCATTAGAACAACTGATCGACGTAATCATAGTAGAATGAAACAAGTAGGCCATCTTCATACATACGCACCGAGCGCGGCTTGTATGTGAGCGCAGCCGAGCCAACCCGTCCGTACGCATCGTCGCACGCACACACTGACAAAGTTTATTGCTAATAATGCTGCGCCAGTCGCGACTGAGCCACGTAATGCCGCGCGCGCCTGCTTGTTTCGTCGCTGCGCCCGCCGCGCCGCTGCCGCTCGTAGGTTATATATAATTTGTGAAACGTAAGTCAACGATGGCTACAAAAAAACTCAGGAGATATTGCAGTGTTTACGGATGTCTAAATAGCAGCTTGTCAAATAAAGAATTGTCCTTCTTTACCTTACCTACCGAACAAGAACGGTGAGTACCTCCTGCCTAACCTAATTACATTATTTTGTGTTAGTTATTTACTAGGTACCGAAAGAGTCAAGTTCTGCTTCAGATTTCGTGGATTAGAGAGGTAAATACATGTACCTAAGGATTTGTAAGTTTAATTTATTAGATTACACGGCACACCCTACCGTGAAAATAAGGGACTAATTAGGTACTTTGGACTTTGTACCGCTCTTATGTTGTGGGCATAAGTACTAATATCGAACTGCAAGTGTTTACCGTGATGTGCTGTTGACCGTACCTACTTACCTATTGTAAGTTGTTGTGTTGTACAGTTGATAAACAACGTTTAGGTAGATCGGGGGTTCTCTGGAATCCATGAATTCATATTTCTAAGTATGTTCTTATTTTAAATGTAGATACCTACCTCATTCTAATTAAAAGCGACAGCCCTACAAGTTTAGGTGATTATCGCTCGCTCGATAGCCGAGTCGGCCTACTTGTTTCATTCTACTATGACGTAATCGACCATACATTTATTAAGGGAGCACTCGGGAATTAAGACTACTAACTTAGCACGAAAAAGTTTACCTACTTAGGTACTTCATTAAGGCGGGAACACGCAACTACGCGCAATACTTTATGTTTATACAATACTAGCTGACCCAGCGGACTTCGTACCGCATTTATTCTTTTTTCTTTTTTTTTTTAAATATAGCCTATGTTACTCAGCGCTAATGTAGCATTCTAATGGTGAAAGAATTTTTTAAATCGGTCCATTCGTTTTTGAGTTTATTCGTTGCAAACATACATACAAAATCCAGCCTAGATGCGTGTCGGGCCACGAGCAGTGTAGGGTTCCGTAGCCCATCTCAATAATGCGGACGCTGAGAAATATTTAACGTCGTCAAAAGGTCCAGCGGCTCATGACGTCTAAAAACGGACCCACATAGGACGATGGTAACTAAAGAAAGAGTTATAAAACCCAACTTCACAAGTGAAGTTAGAAAAAATATTATATTACCTACCTTTGTATATTTTTAAATGGTTTATATACTTAAATGTAGACACTACCGATTTCACACACCTGACGACGTTATTTAAGTAGTTCCCAATGAGGAATTTGTACTGTGCCAAGTACATTTTATTAGTTGGTCGACTGTTAAACTTGTAAAGCCTACTTAGCTGTAAATTTTTTTTTTTTAACTTCGTCATATAATACAACTACCGTGAATTTTTTCACGTTTGTTTCAATTTTGTTTCACTTGACTCTAGCAATATTTTGCACTTTAAAGCTCAATAGTTCACAAACGGATGCCTCAATCAAAAAACTCTTTCCACAAACCCGCAATATTTTCTGTTTCCACACCCCACACTATGGGGCAGACAAGAAAAAATTACATCCCCACTTCACGTGTAGGGGAGGTAACCCAAAAAAAATATTTTTCAAAATTTTACTTCACCACTTTGTCTGCGATAAATATGTATATCCATGCCAAATTACAGCTTTCTAGTACTAAGAGTCTATGAGCTAGGCAGGGGACGGACAGACAGCTGTCTGTCTGTCCGTCCCCAGCCTAGCATGTCTGTACATGGCGAAACTATAAGAGTTCCTAGTTGACTACGGAACCTTAAAAATACAAACCTTTCCTCTTTGTAATATTATAGTATAGAAGATGAAAGCGTAGTAGTAGGTATAAAACAAATGAACAACACAGACGCACAAAATAAGGAGGCTTTAAACGCGCTTTGGCTTGCTGCCTGAACAGCTTCGCCCTACGCTTGCGGTGGCCCGACCTATGACCTGACACATTGCCCCCGCTCACCTTCTCTAGATCAGGCCGAGGACCAACAGGTAGGATCCCAGCAGGACCCATTACCTGCAGCCCCCATGGTCCGGCAGTGACGGCGGAATGGATCCCATCAGGACCCCGCTCCCGTAGCCCCACCTTTCCACGACCCTCCATAGGGGATTACTGGGCTGGTGCTGCAGCCCCCCCACCATGCAACGACCTTCCACCTTCTTGGTACTTCCGCACAAAGGTGGACGGTTTGGGGCCCTTAAGCAGAGGATGCCGTGCCGAAGCACCGGACGCCACGCCCTTCCCTCCGTGGTTTCTACCTCGTCTGCTAGGCAGATTCGGTCCCCGGAGGTGTCCGTTTCCACTTTGCTTCGGAATAGTCCTCACGGGAGGAGTTCCTCCGCCGGTAATTTTGTTTTAATTTTGTATTTAAAAATGTGCCATTATTTTTCTGCTGTCTTAAAAATATATTAATAAATTCTAGAAAGAGTATTGAAAAACTTACTACAAAGCTTTTTGTTTGAATCCCGCTAAGAGCAAATATTTGTACGATTGACCCGAGCTAATCCATTATCTACACGTTATAAGCTTAGTTGAACTATCACTGAAATAACACATACATCGTTACTGCAGGGTGGATCGTATCGAAGCTAATTTACTTAAATAACATAAATTGTTTGCGATAACATTAATATTGATTAAGGCTAAGCCATACAGTTCATATAAGTTCATATAATTTCATGTCTTACGGTTTCAGTTTTGCTTTGAGCTTTGACATTTCAAGGCTGAGATTGCGACATTACATAATCGTAAGATGAACAACCATCATTTGATATGTTATGGATCACTAATTGGAGTGATAAGGGCTAAAATACCTAAAGGCATGACTAAGAGTAGTTAAAACCACCAAAATGGTGTCGATTTATTTTATCAAACCCCGGATCCCGGAAATATCTGACGGACGTCTGTCACTTAATACATCCGTTAATACGATTAGACATAATGTGTCATCCCAAGTGCCGTGCATCGCGGACATAAGTGCGCCCTGGCGTGTTAAGGACAACGTGGCTACTGTCCTTCATACGACCGCCTGCGTACTGAACAAAAGTAACTTAGACATAATTTAATTATAATAAAATAAGTTAAAATAGAATAGAATAGAAAAAAGAAAATAAAATACATAGTTACATGTAAGTACCATCACACAATAATATCTACGAGAGCTGCTGCCGACAAACTGTTTCGCAGTTTGGCAGACTTTGTAATAAAAAATATGTAATTTCATTCTTACATTACTGGCCGCTGCTTGAATGCCGTGAAGGCCAATACAACAATTACAATTTATCTCGAAGAAGGTTGCCAAATAGGTAATAACCTCATTTCCAATCACCACCAAGAAAAAAATATGTATTTATCTCTAAGAACATACCATAAAGTTAATATACTTACCAACGGAAATATTAACTTTATGGAACATACACAATCCTTACAGACTAAACCTAATGCGATGGTGCAGTTATTTACAATATAGTTACTATACTAATGTAAGAGGAACCCTTACCCTATAGTATTATTATTAATTTATATATTAGCACAATAAAACTCACATTCTTTTAAATGGTGTATTTCTCCCAATAACTTACAATCAACTATCCACTACGAACGCCCAAGCCAAAGTGCCCGTCATTTAGTGACTCGATCCGCCATGTTATTTTCCCTCCATTCGTTCCCGCCAACACTCAGTGTTGCCAGTGAAATAAAAACATTAATCTCGTTCGGAAACGAGTATCAAATGGGATATAAATTACTAAATGATTAATCAACCTAACACTCGTCCATCCTGACGAGGTGCATGTCCCCATGCACTAGTAAACCTAACACTTGGCCAATCGAGTTACTTTACAATATCATAATTATCTTATACTTACTCGTACAATAAATACAGTTCAATAAATAAAACTTACTTATTAATAATCTCTCCAATAATATTGACAAATATCCAATACATCGCATCTCCGAGTTTAATTAAACTATAGTTTTATTTATTAATATCACACAATAACTTAAATATCACACAATAACTTAAATTTGTTTTTACTAATAACGCAAAATAACTAGTCGTCACTTTCATTGTATTTAAAAATAGTTAATTATTAATTAACAAAACTTAATCAAAACATATTACCTGTTCACGCAAACGGCATCCTGTAAACGTAACTTACAATATATCTGACGCTCCAATCGAAAGAGTATTTAATATTCGTGACCTGGGTTTAGAAGTAGATATAAAATATGACTTTCATACGCATGTGACAAAAATCTGCAAGATGGCTAATAAAATGTTAGGCTTTGTTATTAGGACCGCGGCTCAGTTTGACAATTCGAATGTGGCTATGGTATTATACAATACATATGTTCGTAGCAGGCTGGAATATTGTGCTGTAATCTGGGATCCATGTGAGAATAAATATGTGCTCATGGTGGAAAAAATACAGCGCAAATTTGCACGGTGGGCATATAAAAAACGTTACGGGTACTACCCCTATTTGTATCCTTCGATGTTTGTCTCCGCTATGGTTGACATGGACACCCTTAAACTCAGGAGAGTGATGCTTCTCCTGAAGCATTACTTGTTAGTTTTAAGAAACAAAATCGAAAGCCCGGAGGTATTGGAAAAAGTGCGCCTGTTGGTCCCGGGTAACATTCCACGGGATGGGGGGGGCCTGCTCGCGCCTCGTCGTCGTCCGCGTTTGCTGGCGCGTCCCGTGACGCGCACCGCGCGGGCTGACTCTGCGCCCACCGCCCGCGCGCTGCGGTGCATAGGAGACTTGCTTGCTCGGCACGACGATATCGACATATTCGCTGATAGTTTAGGAATGGTATTAAATAAATTTTATAATTATATTATTGACATTAATATTTAATATTTATTGACTTATTTGATTTGTTGACATTTGTGCTTATGTATTTGACTGTATCGTATTTTTCTGTGGTCTGGCCAATTGACATAGTTGTGTTGTCTTTAGGTACTATTTTGTGTTGTATAATTTGACATCATATCTACTAATTATTATTTTTCGTTTTTTATTATTGTTTCTGTTTATAAATAATCTTATTAGCGCCTTGGATGACTCATCTGTTAGCTTGTAAGATGTCTGATTCTAATAAATAAATAAATACTACGTTTCCGATAAATCAATATTACTAAATATAATACTGCAACAATACTCAATCATGGTTTGATTAAATGTTTTAATAAAAGAGTGCATCCACTGGAAAAGATATCCAAATCTTACAATCATAATTTATAGAAAACTTTCACAAATCTCAAATTTACCGATCAAAATAAATAATGATTTTCTAATAAACCAAACTATTATTAGTTAACAAAACTTAGTCAAAACATACTAAGTTTCTGATAAATCAATATTATAATACAGCATAAACGCTCAACCATTGTGGTTTGATCAAATGTTTTAATGAATAGGTGCATCAACTGGAAATGATATCCAAATCTTACAATCATAATTTATAGAAAACCGTCACAAATCTCCAATTTACCCATCAAAATAAGTAATGTTTTTCTAATTAACCAAACTATTATTAGTCAACAAAACTTAATCAAAATATTCTACGTTTCTGATAAATCAATAATATAATACTGCAACAATACTCAATCATTGTGGTTTAATTAAATGTTTTGATAAAAGAGTCCATCTACTGGAAAGATATCCAAATCTTACAACCATAATTATTAGAAAACTGTTACAGATCTCCAATTTATCCATCAAGATAAGTATTTTTTTTTTTAATCAACCAAACTAAGTCAGACTAAGTAACTATTTTTAATAGTACTTTAAAAACAGAACACAACCACTTTCAAAACCCTTCCTTCTTGCAAGTGATCGCATAGGGTAACGATCTATGAACCCTCCCTTCTCATAGATAGTCTGAAACTTCTATTGATGTGAACCTTCCTTCTCATACATACATTTCATCATAATCGAATCAATATTCATATATGATCAATTATTATTATTCATATCTATTGTTGCTTATTTGTTGTTTATTAATTTGTTGTTTTTGCCTTTGTTAACTTAGTAATAATACTCTATAATTAATACTTTTGTTGTATAAAAAATATATTTAACACCCCAAATTGTTGCAATACCCAGGTATTTGTTGCATTGTTGCAATACAGGGTCATGTTAAGGGACTATTTATAGCATTGTAAGATCTGTACCATACCAGCATGATGCAATAAATAATTATGACTATGACCATGACTATGACTGTAACTCCATTGCTACCGCTGTACCTAATGGTAGTCAAACATAACCAACATGTAATTTCCTTCTTAGCTATCACTACAGCAAACAAGAAAATGAGTCTTAGAGCATCAAATATTCATTCATATTAACATCATTATCATTTATATATAAATTATCCACTTGAGTGAACCGTTGACGATAGTCTTCAATTAGAACGTACAAAATACTAAGTTAATAATCATTAAATTATTAATTATTACACAACAGTGCCATAAGGTTAATAATAATAATACACAACTCATCATAATAAATTGTTTGAAACAATAGTTTAACATAAACATGTAAAATATACCTAATGGTACTCTTACATAACAAATAAGGAAATAAGTCTTAGAGTATCAAACATTTACACTTATTCATTTTAATCTTATCATCATTCATTATCATCATATCATTAACATTTTTATATAATTTATCTACTCAACGATAGTCTTCAATTAGATATTACAAAATACCAAGTTAATAATCATTAAATTATTAATTATTACACAACAGTGCCATAAAGTTAATATTAATAATAATATACAACTCATCATAATAAATTATTCGAAACAGTAGTTTAACATAAACATACATGTAAAATATAGTGCCCATTACCATAATTTAATAGTCGTAAATAGGAATAAATATAAACTAAACAGTAAAATAAAAATGACAATAAAAAGGCAGTTACTAAGAATAACAATCGACTCAACTAATAATCACATTCTGTGTCGCTTAAATTGAAATTATTATCTATATCATTATCAACATTCTCACTTAAATCGACTAAATTAACACAGGGCAACGTCCTATCGGCATCAACGGTGGTCTGTGACGCTTATACTCAGTGTATAGCAGCCACTCTGTAGCGTTCGTCACCTAACACTTCCACGACTCGATATGGCCCTGTGTAGAGGGCTATGAGCTTCTTGCTTTTGCCATAATTTGAAAAAGAAGTAAGAGTAAGTTTAGCTAGTTTTCTCTCATCGTATAGTCTAGCTAAACAACTAAAACTAAACTAAGTAGTTATTTAGCTTTTTAAGTTTTAAAAGTTTTCTCGAATCGTTACAGTTACAGACTTATCTGAATTTTCACGAGTCTCCAGCAGGGCCTTATTCAATGTAGGATCTATTTCCGAATGCATATTTTAATCAAACATAACCTCAGTTGGCGTCCTAACCAATGTTTTCTGGACAGTATTACACATTCCCCTTTGTACTCTACCTACTTTGTCGTCCTAACCCTTCATCAAAATTAAGGTTCTAAGCCGTCAAGAACTAAGAATGGTGCGGTTACATCTTTTCGCTTGTCCGTTCGACTTCGGACTTTAAGAGCGTAACGTATACCCTTATTAAACGCGTAAGATGTGAAGCACGTTTCGCGATCGCTAGTTATATATTACGAAATGTATAAAATACATCTTCAAGCGCCCCGAGAACTGTCAGAGTCTTAGTATTACGTACGTCTTAGTAACAGGCCTTATAAATATATATTTGGCAAACGCAACTATTATATCAAGATATGAATTTCTTCTTTTCGACCGCACCCAGGGGTTCAAGGTGGTCTGCGTGTGTGGTGTGAAACGGTACCTCCACCAAGCTATTACATGAAAATTCCCTTCATTTGTACTTGTCTTCTTAGTATACGTGCACTCAATGCAAGCCTGAACGTACCTTTTAACGGATCTGGACATTTTCGGGAACCAGTATGTCTTTCGAATACAGTTCAAGGTATTATCGATCCCAAAATGTCCGATCTCGTTATGGTTCATGAGACAAAGTTCCCACTTTGCACCCTTTGAAACCACCCAACGTAAGACCATTGTTCTGCGTCCATACATACACTCGCACACCTATAAAAACTACCATTACCATAGTTCCAACCATCAAGACGACACTGACCCATCAGTGCCTATACTAAGGTCAAGAATGTTACGGATCCGACAAAGTTCGAAGTCTCATAACTGCAAAGGGTGGAGCCAGTCCCGACTAAAGATCGACATTATGCTTGGATATAGTTTTAACTCAATAGCCTTGACTCTTGAGTGGTATTCCTATACAATGCGTTTACGTTCGCCATTTTGCCAGCGCGATGTTCAATAGAGCGTTGAAACTTCTGTAACAGAATGCCTCCGATACCAACTTTGCTGGCGTCAGTATGTAATTCTGTCACAGCATTTGAGACCATTGCCAGTAGCCGGTCTATTAGCTAGCTTACTCTAAAGAGTGCGGAAAAACGTCTTCTTGAAAAAAAGCAGTGTTTGTTTATGTTACTTGCTGATCGAGGTGCCTATATGAAGTTGATTGACATCTATGTCGTAGTATTCTCATTGAGGAACTTATATACCTGCTCACACTAACTACCTAACTTTTGAAGCTCTGCTAATTACACTTCCTGCATAAAGAATACAATTACTTGACAGTGGAGTAATGTACACAAAGTTGCCCACCGTTAATATTATAAATACCCCCAAACAATATTAAATTGTTGGTTTGGTTTACCTACAACCTTCCCTTCTTTCTTTCATCTTGAAATCAAAATCAAAATCTAAAATCTTTCATCAGTCATATTTTCAAACTTTAATAGTTCAGTCTTTATAAACGACAATATGTAACTGTTCAGTATAAAACCAGTAATAAAATAGAATATTTACTTATTAAAGTGACCAAGACTTATGTAACGTAATGGAAACGTAATCTTTTGTTTTCTTCTTTTATCTTTTTGCAAATGTTATCTACACGAATTAAAAGCACTTTTCGTAAGTTTATTTGAATAAAAATGTTGACTTTGACTTTGACTTCGAATGAAAATCTAGAAGCTTATCGTTTACTACCTGACATGAAACCATCGCACACCCACCTTCGATATCTAATTTATTGAAACACCATCCATAGACTTGATTACATAATTACCAAATCCCTTTATGGGTATAGGACGATCACGACAGAATAAACCTAAAGAGGTTACGGCAGACCGAGAAAGTAAAGTCACCTTACAACAAAAATCTATAAAAGATTTCAAGGGATAATCGTTTTTACCTTAACTTCCCTAATAATCTCAAGAGTTCGACTCTTATGTCGAATTACAAAATGTTTTATGTGTAGGAGTAGTACAATTGTTAAACGCCTATAGTTTCGGATGGAACCATGCAACTATCAGCTTTGTGCCCAAACCTACGAACTACCTATTTTGCTCACTGAATTAAATGCTTTATTACTTTATTTATTTATTATATGACCTGGTGAACTTCGTATCACCTACATATACTTGTGAAAAATATGGTCAAAACTTAATACAAAATTTTTATCTACATACAACCTTAGATCAATAACGCTATATAACCAACTGACACTTTTACATTTTTTTTTTTCTTATTTCTGAAACAGAAGTGTTTTGTATTCCAACAAAACAGACCAAGGAGATCTGACCTCATACTACAGCTATGACACAGAAATTTTTGAACGCTCCTATAAATATTTGACTACCAAGTGACATTTTCTCTTTTTGAAAGGACAAAAGACAGCAATTTTTCACAGCTAGGAACATTTTGTATTGGAAAATAAAATTATCGTTTTTAGTATTTTTCGTTACTCATTATTTATGTTTCTCACCTTTTAAACCTTCCCTGAACTTCCACAAATATTTCAAAATCAAAATTAGCCAAATCTGTCTAGCCATTCTCGAGTTTTAGCTACTCAAACGAACAGCAATTGATTTTTTTATATAAATATAGATAAAATAAAACATAGGGCTTTTAAGGTACGGGTGTCTTTTTTTTTTTTTTTAGTTAACGCACTTTAATGCCTGGTTATTATTGTTAGCCATCATGAACGAGCGTAAAATAGAATTATTTACAAAACGTTTAGATCTAGTTTGAAAATTACACCTATCAAATGGTACCGGAACCTCATTATTAGTCGTTAAGGAACTAACAACCGTTCAGGTTGGTTGGTTGTACAGGGTAACGCGTTAGCGCTAGACCGCATAGTTTCATCGTTCAACCTACGAGTACATGCCACACCGCACGCTTGCCATGGACGTCACACTGGTTCAATAAAGTCAATTTCTCATAGTAGGTGCCTAGTACGTTTCTACAGGTTCATTATACCTACTCCTTTTAACATATCCTTCAGGGATCGACCATAATTTTGCTCGAAAGGAAAAACGTTTAACAGTTTTTATTGCCATTCGGGCCAAGTGAACAATATCGAATTCCAACTTTCATACCAAGTAGCAAAATAAATAATAGTATTCTCATCCCAGCCATACACAGCGGCACACTCGTTCACTTTCCTAGCCACAAGTCTTTACGTTGACTCTTTGAGGAAGAATCAAAATCTTGCAGTGTTTTTGAAATTCATGCTATTACTACTATGTGACTGAGTGGCCGGCACATATGCCTAGGACTGAGCCTTAGCCTCACGTAAGGAATTTATCATATAAAGAACATCCCTAGCGGTAAAAGTTGAACTATCTGACCGTTTAGATTGTAGCGCCAGGGCGTAATCCTCGATGTCTCGGTCCACACGTGCTCGTCGAACTGCCGGGCCGCGTGACCGACGGATGCTCTCCCTGTCTGCGCGGTCCTCTTCACGTGCACCATGTGAAGCTGCCGCTCACGACGGCCGCCGCGTCCACGAGACTCGCATCCCGAAGTCACACGGCGAAGTAAACCACTGCCACGCCCCTGATGTCGCTCAGCACTCCGCAGTCTGCTACCCGCTTTTCATCGGGCGTCGTCAAACGGCGGCGTAGTGGAGTGATTCGTCTCATGAGGCTTGATTCTGAAACTCAAAAACACAGGCTGTGTACTTTGTCCGAAAATTTCGCCATCTTGGGAGTAAAATAGTAACAACTACATATTACGTTAAACTCAATTATCTCGAAAACAGTGCGACGTAGCGCAAAAATAACGAAATTTTAGCCCCCCGGACACTCCCAGTCCATCTCCAACACTACCAATTGATACCCTTTAAACAACCTTTAAACAACCTTCAACTTGAGGGTGGAGAAAAACGCCCAGCATAAAATACAACAATATCAAAAACGGGACTTCATTGCTTAAGAATAACGTTATTTTCAACACTGGGACTTACTTTAACTAATACCAGACGTCCACAACGTTTAAAATATAAACCTACCCTCACCATTAAAAAAAAGGAAAACCTTTAAATCACTTTAAAGCTAACACTTTCATGTTATTTTAATATTATTTGATTAGTTTACTTATTGCTTTTAAAATTAAGTAGTAATCAAAGCTAGTAAGTAGGCTGGCATTATCCCACTTCTGAAATGTAAGAGGAACCCTTACCCTATAGTATTATTATTAATTTATATATTAGCACAATAAAACTCACATTCTTTTAAATGGTGTATTTCTCCCAATAACTTACAATCAACTATCCACTACGAACGCCCAAGCCAAAGTGCCCGTCATTTAGTGACTCGATCCGCCATGTTATTTTCCCTCCATTCGTTCCAGCCAACACTCAGTGTTGCCAGTGAAATAAAAACATTAATCTCGTTCGGAAACGAGTATCAAATGGGATATAAATTACTAAATTATTAATCAACCTAACACTAAAAGCTAATTCCGTAAATACTTAAACGGTAATAAATTATTATTTTGTTTGTACTAAAGACATAGATAGGCCAACACTATTAGGGTGTGTATGCTGCAGGCTGATATCGTCAGCCATCATCATTTTACGAACGTATTTGCCAATTGCCGAAGGCATATTGTGAAATGTCGTCATATTCTAAAATGACGCGAGGCATTAGTGGCGACGACGTTCACAAATTGCCGCGCCCTGTTTTGTTCGAATTAGTTTCATCTTTCACCACGCGCGGCGCTGTCTATCAAAACAGAAACAATGGTGGCGGGTAGAACGAGATTTTAATAAAAATATATATTGTGATGCAAGCAGTCGTACGAAGAATTTTGTTATTTAGTGATTTAGGGCTGATTTTTCAATCTTTATTTAAAGTTTATTAATTGAATTATTTTGACATAATCACAGATTCTATTTAAAAAAATATGTCACAATGACAATGTTATTCGTTGGATAAAACTTATCTAAGGATTGAAAAATTGGAGTTTCACCCGAGTTCTTCCCGTAATAGCACGTGTTGTGAGACTCCATTTTAATTTCAATCTACCGTACAATTATACCCGTACCACTTATAATAAAAACACTTGAAAATGCTAAACGTTAATTAAGATAATTATTTATTATTGAAAAATTGGGCCTTAATATTATAAATTATGCTGATTCTTGTACAGAGGCAGTGGAAACACCATAGAGAAGCCAAAAGTTTTTATAGGTTTTTTTAACATCAACTGTAATTATAATAACAATGACCGGTTGTTACCGTCTAAAAAAAAAAGTTTTTTTTTAGGTTAACTACAACCTCAAAATTTCCAAAATGTGTGAAGGTTAGGTACACGCCTGCTCATTAGACTACCACAAACTATCAAATTTCTTCAACAGACTATGAACTGTATGTGTTAGGCATATGGTTGAATATTTATTAAATAAATTAAGGCTTAACTACTCTTTAGCTTTATTTTTAAACAGTATTAAAATAAAATAACTTTAGTTTCGTATATTATTTCGAATATATCTTAGTTTAAATTAGTAGAGAGCCCACTAATACAAAAAAAGTAACAGATAACTTAGGTATAAAAAGTGTGTTTAATTACAAAATAAATTACGTCAATTAAGTACTCCTCGACGTTTACTCCAATTGACGTTAACGGCCTTCGAAGGCAATTTATACAATATCGTAAATTCGTTAATGGGTACGTCAATATCAGAGGGAAGGTTTACACAAATAGGATGTTACTTCTACTCTGAACAAAACTTCATCAAGGCCATACTACAACTTCAATTACAAGTAAACATACATTAGAATTACTATTACTACAGTAGGCTATTTTCTGAACAATACATATTGTTTTCTTAAGTTTGAACGATCAGTACACATAGAATTTTTTTTTATCTACTTTCGTTTTTTTACACAGTATTTTTAAGATAACTATTCAAACGAATTACATAACATATCATAAATACGTGCACTTTTAAAAATAGTATCGTATCACCTTAGTATTACCCTTTAAAACTGTGGTATCACGTTAATATGATAAACGTTTTATTTACTAGCTGCTGCCCGCGACTTCGTTCGCGAGGACTAGACTATTTCACAGAAACCTGTTATCGGAATGAAAAGTATCCTATGTCTTAGCACAAAATAAGGAGACCCAAAAAGTAAGGAATACATACCGCGCTCAAGTATCGCACACATATACCCTCTCGCGGACACTAATCTCGGAATAGCTCGGAAAAGTCAGAACGCATTCCATCCCCCATTTCCGTAGGCCTAAACACGCTAAACGGATCCCCCAAATCAGTTATCACGTGGCCTGGATTGCCTACTTGCGGCACAGGGCACTTCGTCGCTTAGTTAAGTCAGCCGACATAGGCAGCATCACTGCAGTTGAGTGCGCCGACTTCACCACGACGTACACTCTGATCGAGTAACGCCAACGTCGCCTCCCACGGGAGGCGACCGTTCCGTCAGCCTAAGGGCTACCCTTCAAAGGCTATAGGCAACTCCAGGGGGTGTTTAGTCAGTAGGAGTCTGACACAGTCTAGCTCAACCGCTTGAGGTAGAACCGTACATGTAGTATTCACCTCCTCTCACCTCCGGGTTGCTAGTTTTAGCAGGTGGATGATCCATCTGCGGGGTCAAAAAAAAAACAGAGCGCCGCTGTTGCGAGATTTGTGAAAGGTTGTCTTTGTGTGCGTTGCTCTAGCACATTATTATGAAACTTACCTTCTGCAGTATCCTTTTTTGTGGTCCGGGTTATAGTCTGCTTATGTGCAAAATTTTCATCCAAATCCGATTAGCTGTTCTCACGTGTATAAAGAATATTAAGTTACGCATAAAGTTTCTCTATCACCGTCTCTTTTGTAATTTGCCAGATTAAGTCACTGGATGCATTTAACGATCATAATGTACAATATCAGTCAATATATGATAGTTCACTTTGATATAGTTAGTACACTATATCAGCTAAATGCATTTATGAATCATCACATGAGTTAGCACTGTCTGTCTATGTACGCCTTAAGCGTCGAATCAAAGTTTGAATTGCATCTATAATTGGCACTGGCACTGGAAATAGCTTGCTAAACTCATTTCCAAGTCGCATACATTTCATTTTGCTATATACGAACATCGCAAAAACGTATTATAATTTCGTCTAGTATGAAAATTCTCGAAGGTTGCTGGTTTGATTACTTGTATACCTAGTTGAGTAGGTAAGGTAGTATAGGTAGATCTTGGGGTATGCGTAACGAAACCTCCCTCAACCGAGTTCCGATAATACTTTTGGAGTTTTGGTTTACTACGAGTACTATACTAGCTCTATAGTTGCGTGTTGATAAACTTTTCTTTAGCTGCAATGGACCACTCATATGTAAGTGTAACAAAATCATTAACCAAATACATTTTAGACTGACTGTGATAAGTCAGGAACTGAGTTGTGGTGATTGAAACGACAGTTTTTGCGTGTACTTCAGAATTCAATTACAACGGTTTCTTACTTTGTTAACCCGTTTAAACCGACCAGGCGTTTGTGTGTGGTTGTAAATGAAACTTTAAAAGTATCACATTAACGTATATATATCTACTTTGCTCTTGCATCATATGATGCCTTCCGTACAGAAAGGGTAAGAAGCTCAAAATGGCGCAGCGATTAACGCGCGCGGTCTGCGATTGCTAAAGGTTAAGCTTTCGCAAAGGCCGATCATCGAATCGTATCGTCTTGAGCTTCTCCAAGCTTCGAGAAGCATTTAAAGGCAATAGTTCCGGCTGCAATAGCAGTTGTTAACAACCACTGGGCCCGCGTGTTGGTTTATGGTTCTCCCTATCCTTTTATTGGGAAGGCTCGTGCAAAAAAAAACAAAAACAAAAAAAAAACTACCTGGTGATTTTTTTTTGTTTATCCAGGGAAAACCTGCTTCAACGGGTCCTTGCCTTACCGCGGGGAGGAGAGAGTACCTTCGTGTCGGAAACGAAAGGTACGTTTGCAGGGATAAAATCTAATCAGACGGATTAGTCTATGGAGCATATCTAACTGATAGAGCTTGTAAACGAGTCCGTCATGCCAGACCTTATCAAAGGCCTTGGCTACATCGAAGAAGACTGCTACGGTCTTCTTTTAATGACGGGTTTGGAAACCGCTCAAGAAAAACTCGATTATGCGGTGAACCTGTTGGGTGGTTCCTTACTTAAATAAAAAAGGAGAATGGAGTGTGTCTTTCGGATCGTGCTCCGAAGAGCGGTGGAAGCAGGCGCCCCCGCCCCCACGCCGCACCGCCCGCAGTGATGTGAGCGCGCAGATAATCTATCTTATTTTTGCAAATGAATGTCCTTAGTTACTTTTGCCCTTGTAAAATTAGTTACCACTAAACACACTCCACTAAAGTCTTTATCATATAACTTCTAGAGCTTTTCAGAATGAAAAGTTACATTCCTATGGGAATGTAAGAACCACTACCTCTGTGCTGTGCAGAAAATCACTTCGATCCGCTCCGTTTTTCTCCGTTGTGACGAGATGAAAAGGCAAAGAAATAAACAAACGTTCGCATTTAAAATCTTAATTAGGATATGTAACAGCTGCCTATTACGTAATATGAAAAGGTAATGATATGCCGCAGGCTTTCAAGCAAATAGACCGATGTTTTGGTTAAAGATATTACATTACTGTTGATATTTGAAATTCAATAGTATCATTATAATTGAAATAAAACATTACACAAATGTTGTCGCGTTTATTTTCCTATATCATTTTATCCCAGCATTTCACAGCGCAATAGATCATAAGGTCATAAGAGTTATACTTAGTTATAATTACAAATGAAAAATTGGTTGTCTGTAAAGTCGGTTTACTGACGATAGTTGAACGTGACAACGTCTTAAGAAGGTGTCGGGAGGTGTTGGGGGTGTCGGGGGGTGTTGGGGGTACGTACCGCGGTGGCGATGCCGGCCACGGGCTTGCACAGCAGCCTGCAGCAGCCCGTCGAACAGGTAGGCGGGAGGAGTTGGGGGTGTCGGGAGGTGTTGGGGGTGTCGGGGGGTGTTGGGGGTACGTACCGCGGTGGCGATGCCGGCCACAGGCTTGCACAGCAGCCTGCAGCAGCCCGTCGAACAGGTAGGCGGGAGGAGTTGGGGGTGTCGGGAGGTGTTGGGGGTGTCGGGGGGTGTTGGGGGTACGTACCGCGGTGGCGATGCCGGCCACGGGCTTGCACAGCAGCCTGCAGCAGCCCGTCGAACAGGTAGGCGGGAGGAGTTGGGGGTGTCGGGAGGTGTTGGGGGTGTCGGGGGGTGTTGGGGGTACGTACCGCGGTGGCGATGCCGGCCACGGGCTTGCACAGCAGCAGCAGCCCGTCGAACAGGTAGGCAAGAGGGGTTGGTGGTGTCGGGAGGTGTTGGGGGTGTCGGGGGGTGTTGGGGGTAAGTACCGCGGTGGCGATGCCGGACACGGGCTTGCACAGCAGTACGGCTAAATTTCTACTCAGCCGATTGTGCTTCTTTGTCGCTCGTTCCGCGCTCTCGCTTGCACTTCAAGCCTTACATGGAACGCCTCAGAGCGAGGCAACGCCGAACTTTTTCGTGCGTGCAGCCGGCTCTATCGAATTATAAGACGTTGTCACGTCAAAAAAGGCTGAAATCGAATCAGTAGTTGATTCTTAACAAACTTCTTACAGAGAGTGTGCTTATGATGTTACCTACATGTTGTAGAAGATAGGTCAAACAAACACCGAATTGTCGCACAGCATAAATGCGCATACAATGGTTCAAATAGCAACTTGAGTAAGGCCATGCAGTTGGTGATAAAGAGCCAACTTCCAACGCCCATCGACAATGCTGGAGTACCGGGGAGGTGGCTGCGGCGTGCGATTGTGAAAACTTTGTTGTTCAGTTGCTAACTCACTTGAGTACTGCTCTTCGAATAAATGGCAGCTACCATGGGTACAGTAGAACGGGGTGTGAATCAAATGACTGTGTTTAATATTAACACATTGGATTTTATTCATTATTTAGATAATTTGTCTCATGTTTAGAATTGTTATTAGCTTAATTTTCAGTGTTAAGCTTTTATTGATATTTGATTAATAATTGTATAACCGTTAAGCACAACAATTTGACTCGGCAGTTGTTCCAGTAACAAACGCAATGTTTTCCTAATCTAAAAAAAAATATTCTTATTTTGGAACGTTATATACTACCTAAAAACCGCAAGCAAAAGCTAGTCAAACATATTACAATAACTAGTACCCCTCAAGGAGTCGAATCGCACTCTGAGACCAAAGCACAGGGGTCTAAATACTTGACGACCGATTCATATAATTGCGAGGTTAAAACAAATTAAGCCTTACAAGGTTTCAGCACAAAATAGTTGTCGCTGACTAAACGAAAGATATAATAATAAACAAGCCGAGTCCGGTGCCATACAAAAGCTTTATAATTAAGCTCACCCTTTGAATCGTTGTGATAATTGCTATCGCACGAACATCAAAGGGCCACCTGTGAAATTCGACTAGCACAAACGTACGGAGGACACGAATCTTTACGCTCCAGTAGTAGGTATCTTGGACCTTTCCGTATATTATTTAAGTGGTGGGTATATAATATGTAGGAGCCCACATAGACAACGCACTACCAAAGAGTATGCAGTGCTATACTACTTGACAATACTATCATCATCATTTAATGCCATCTTCATACTAAAGTTTGGAGATCAGTATACAAAAATTTTCTGCAATCCCATATAGCTTCTTTTTACTGGCGATAACTAAGTCCGGTTAGCGTGTAGCAAAGTAGATCCGAGACATAGCCGATTTTTCGATCATGTTTTGTATGGAGCTCTAGCTCCAAGTTCTAACTTGTAAAATTTTATTTTTAGATGATTTTGTATGGAGCTATGGAGTGAAAATTTTGTAACTATGTAGTGGCGACGGGGACAACTAGGTTAGGTTAGGTTAGTCTTGTGACCTACACGCAGCGGAGGCTCGCGAAGCGAGCCGGAGTCAAATTGATTTGTGCTCGAAATTTTTCTAAAAAAAATTTGACGTCTTTTTTTGAAAGCTATGATTTTGGTCATTTCGTGAAAAAAAAAATATGTTACTTTTTGGAGCCCCCTTTTCTACATCTGGACCCTAAGTCCAGTCCACTTTGTGATGTCGTCCAGCCATTTGCGTCGCGGACGGCCCGGAGCTCTCTACACTACAATAATATATCGGTTAGTATCACTTGCCTACCAGTTGTTTGCTTCGATCAATTATGTACTAAATAATGGATCCGGAACAAAAATGCATCTCGAAAGTGGTCGTTTGCTCATATCTATACATTTAAATTTCGAATAACAAAATCTGACAAAACATTGGATAGCATCAACAATTTCAGTTTGCTGTGAACCATAAATCTGAATTATTAAGATTAAATTAAGGTTGCAAAATATTTGTACCTAACATTTACTGTCATCGCCACAAACGTCATTGTGGCTCCGTGGCCCCAAAGACGATGAATGTGTGTCTAGGTATCAGTCACAATCACGAAGCGGAATTGTGTTCAGCAGTAGACACAAAACATGCCATAAATAAAAGAAGAAAAGAAAAAAGAAGCTATAGACAAAAGGTGTCAGCCAATCCTATACGTAATCTATGGTAGTAGTACTCTCTGATGGTTTTACCCTATCATCAAAATCTTAACACCAAGTTGTTCCCAAAGTTTTGTCAAGGTAAACAAACTTTGGCAGTCAAAGCAAAAATAATTAAGTTATCAAACTTAATTATTTTTGCATTTACTTCAATAGAGTTATTGACGTAAATGAGAACTTATTTACTTGTTTTGTATTTACTGAACAGGTGGAGAGATGACATCGATAGTGCAACAGGAAAGAACTGTTGAAAATTAATTTTTCATTGGTTGAAATGGCTACCGATTAGAGGGAAGAGCTATACCCAGTACTGGGTGGCGCGTTTTTTTTCGGCCGTTTTTTTTTAGGTAATGTAAGTACTTATATCCTGTTTTATCATTAGGTAAATACGTTTAGAAAGATAAAAAAGATGTTTTGACTTCAGCTTCTACTGTGAAACGTATTGCTTCAAATTTTTATGATGCGAACGGCATAAAATTGGATTTATTTTGCCAGTCTTTGTGTATCCCAAAAGGCTATTGTATGATCTAGTTGTATTTAATTTTAGAATGGTAAGGTTTCATTCAGACAAGCGTGTTGTACGCTATACTCGAACATACGAGTAGGTTAAACATCAGTCGAGACTTATTCGCTGACTGTCTCATCAAAAACAGTCCTAAAGGCCCTTGGACCTAGATGACTTAAATTGTGTACTTATCTGATGATTCTTAAAGATGTTGACAAGGCATCCGATTTTCTCATGGAATTGCGGTATCAGACTAAGTACTCCTTTTAAAATGTATTTTTTTATTCTACTTTTTTAATGCCACCCTGCGTTTGTTTTAATTTTCTTTCGCTCTTTGATTGTCATCGCCGTTGATGTATAATAATAATAATAATAATAAATAATGTATGTTGGTATAATTTATTTATTTATTTATTTATTGAGACAACAACAGCCATACTTAACTTCTAATTTGACAATCTTACTAAGACTAAACATATCCGGCTAAAAAGTTGTCCACAGAAAAATAATAACAAAACCGCCCATAGAGGCAACTAGATATATTAAGCTGAGCTTACAATTAATTTATCCTAATAAAAGCAAACCGTCACTAGCAGTATTGAATATTAATTTATTGTATTATTTTTTCATAATTTTATTTTCAATTATACCTTTACTTTACAGTCACTTTATAAACAGTCCACCCTTTCCTTTTCGCCTTCCGTTACACACGTTATACCAGTGTTCACCGGTCGATGTTGTGGGCAGTCGCCAGTAAGTCGTAATAAGAAATCACTCCAAAGAAAAACACTTGAAGCGGGTAATCCACTTGTATCCCAAACGGTCTTGTATTGAACAATAGCGAGGATCAAAAGACGAGCCCATTCCGCCAAGTGGCCCTAATGAGACATCCTCGGAGTCCCCGGTCCGCGCCATTAGTTGCCACGTTTCCTTTTGACGCTCCAGTAAATATTTGCCAAGATATCCTTTTGCCAGTCTCACGGACCAGGGGTTTGTTCTCCCTGATTGCTACGTTATTACAAAAAAGGTTAAAAAGCGAAAAGCAACGTTTTCTGGAGTATTTCTATTTTTTTTGATTGTGTTACAACTGGAAACATCATTTACCGAATGAGACATTGAGAGATCAGGAATATTCTGAAAATATTCTTCGCATAACGAAGAAGTCATTAAAAGATCACGAATGTGATTGATTTTTGAACCGGTGAAATTCTGAAACTACGACAATGAAACACTTTTTCTGAATTTACTCGCGAGACTATATTAATAAAGAGTGCTTTCTTTTATTGCATAATTCTGAATGAAACATTCCTGACGTAATTATGGTGTTGTTGTTACCATATCAACATGATGCAATAAATAATTATGACTATAACTATAATTTTTGAAAGCTTTCTGATTTTAGTGTTTTACTTTTACTGGCTACAATGATGTCACCCAACAAAAATCTATATTGCCTGGTGGCCAATAAGATCGATGATAAAAACTGCACTAAAAATATATTATGGCATTTTATTTTTTTCATTTAATTTCATTTCGTTATAGTATTTTATAATTCTTGACCTTCATCTAACCTAAGGGACCTTACCGAAACGACAATACTGAAGATAAAAGCGAAAACGAAATCATCAAAAACACTACAATTCAGTGTTGCAAACATTGGTTGACAAATCTTAGAATAATATGTAAATATGTAAGTTCATATCTACTTGCGTTTACTAAAATAAAGTAATAACACGCCCTCACATCAGACAATGCAAACTCTCAAATGTCCCCAATAGACTTTGGTATTCAATCAAATAGCTATTAAAGTAATAGTACATTGTAAACAAGTTTAGAGCATGCTCATTATTACAATTGAGTGTTGCAAACATTGGTTGACAAATCTTAGAATAATATGTAAATAAGTAAGTTCATATCTACTTGCGTTTACTAAAATAAAGAAAGTACACACACGCCCTCACATCAAGCAAACACAAACTGTCAAATGTTCAATAGACTTTGAACTTTATACCTAGGTACCTAAGCAAAAGAATAATAAATAATAATTAATATATTAATATATGCGGTATATATTAATGCTATGGAGACAGACTTAAATAAGGTGGTTGTAGCTAGCAAGCCAGTCTAAGAGCCAGTCACTCCGAGCCAATATGAACTTGTATTTGAAAACTGAACCCAGGATCTGTTGGTCTCAAACCAACCGGATTTATTAGTCTTCAGACTACAGAGGCGTTTACTTGCGCCATAAATGTGAAGTTCATAGCCTCTCAGAAAACAAGTAACAGAATAGGCTTACATTCAATTACCGTACTGAAATGAGCTATCTGTCACTCTTTGGACGTACTAATCCAACATACCTATGCTAACATGATCTTTAGCTCTATGAGAATAGAGTCCATTTTGTACAAAAAATTGGCTAAATTTGCCATTCTTTATCGCGAGCATTCAGAACATGAATTGCTTGTTATTACATTTCTCCTCCTTTTGTGAGGAGTTATTATGAGTTATGTTATGGAAATGGCTATCCTATTGTGAATTGATTAGATCTTTCCGATACCGAATTTTCCCTCAATATCGACTCATTACAATACAATACTCTAAACAATTCATCCGACTGTGTGTGTAGGGTGCGTTTAATGGTTTTCTGTTTATTCAGTGTCAAGTTACAACAATAGTATTGAGGTTATTTACATATAATTTTACGCAATAATTGTTGCGAACAAATTACAATTTGTTCGTGTACGTTATGCTATCGTGGCACAGTTAGTAGTGCACCTGACCGGCATGTCATGGGGTGCGGGTTCGAATCTCGCTCGTGGAATTTTTTCAACACTTCGTCTTTTTTCAAATAGAGGCTTCATACTAATTTCCAGATTGTCTTTCTAGAACTTTGGTCTGTGACAATGTATGTAAAGCGTAGGAGGTAATAACGTCCCCTATATAAATTGTTTTACTTGTTTATTGTCTGTGTTCAGACTAGACAAATGACTCCATACCTGAAATTGATGGATAGGTATTGCCTTAATCACCACGCTTGCCAAATACGTGTCAGTGGTCACAAACATTGGATTTGATGTATCGAGAAATCTGAAACACACTGCCAGATTTGTGAATTAAATCCAGGATCTCCAGATATCAGTCCCAAAACCTAGATATAGATGAGAGTAATCTCTTAGCCCAATACTGTTATAACTACTTTCGATAGATATTCACCATCCCCATACTTTTTTCTGCCGCCACGCATCCTGGATTGGTATCGTCATAAACAATACTCAGCACATTTATTAGGTTTCTAGAGTTAGCAACGCCCAAATTTAAACAGCCATGGGTTATTATAACTTGTATGTTGCTCATTGTGACATTGAAGAACAGGTTTTTCCTAGTTTGGTTAGATAGTCTCGATTTTTGTCAACCAGCGTTGCCTTAATATCTAATTTAGCTTATACTATAAGAATATGTCAGCAAACTTCGCTGTACTTACTTGATTGATAAGTATTATTTAATCATTGTGCCTGTTTTCCAAATCTGTAAAAACCGACTTAATGTTCCTCCATTTTGCTTCATACTGTCGTAATTAATGTCGAGTCATATTTCCCCAGGTATCTAACTCTTGTACGCTAGAACATTTTGCGTGACAAATGACTGCGATTAATAATATCTGTGTGAGCGAACGATACCATTGATACGGCCCGCCCCTGAGGCATAAGCGTGATTCAAAGCGATGCGAACCATCTTTCCGAATTCTTTATACAAAATTAAATAACTGCATGACTGAAACTCCAGATCTAGCTACACCTTAAAAAATCGCTTTTTGTAACGTGTAAGTAATATTATTTATTTTGATAGCCCCTGTCTGTCTAATGGTTAAACCTCACCGGTCTTAATCACTTTAGTCTGGGGTCTACAACTCAATTCATTAACAAAACTATAGGGGGAAGTATATTGTATTGTATTTTTGTAAGGTTAACGGTTATAAATATAGTTATTACTTATTACTTATCTTTTTTATTTATCATCATTCTATCTCTATTTTTGACCCATTGTTTTAAGAAACATCGTAAACATTAAAAATAAAATCATTCACTGCCACTGTTTTCACTTGTAATCTCTTTTTTATTCATTGACCACAAAATGTACCAAAAAAACTAAAAAGGTTTTGTACAAATAAAGTTAAGGCCTCTTTCAACCGCAGGACTTAAAGTTTGGAATTATAGAAATAATGAAATAACAACGCCATAGTTAACAACATTCATTTATTAGACGTCTATTACAACTTCATCGTAACGCAACATTAATATTTTACCTATTTCTTTTACATTGTGTTTAATAAAACATACAATATTAATATATTAAGATGGAAACGAGTACATAATAATATATACTCCTTCAACATTATCTATACGAGTACAAGCGATAAAATAAGCCTCATCTGAATTTTATAATTAATTATACAGCTTCCTTATATATACAAATTCCTTCCTAAGACAGGCTCCGGTTTAATGAATATTTATAGTTCTTAGAGCGAAAAAGCTTCCCGTGTAACTGAAGAAAAACTCGTTTAGAATTCTTTATGAGAAGATAGAATAGTTATTCCAGAATGTCGATGGTAAGACAACAACTTATTGTGGTGTAAAATAACTACAAAAAAACTTAAATAAGACAACTTAATTTAACATAATACAGAAAATTTTATAGATTTGTAAAAATATTATTTGAAATATGTAAACGAAAACACTTTTTTTACGGTATATACAATAAATATTTACATAACACACAAATATAATTTTGCTTTTGCTTTTATTTACAGTCTGATATATTAAATACGGGCGGGTTGCACAGAAATCAAAGACCTTTATTCATGTCTAATTCATTGATAAATACAATTCTGTTTTTATCAATGTAAGATAAACGCTGATCAAAAATTACCTTTTTGAAGTTGAATCAAGATTAAAGCTTCCTATGCGAACCCCGCTTTAAACGCGGTATGTTGTCAATACGATTTAGAATAATCTACTTACAGTTATCATTTCATTTATAATGTTGTGCTTATAAAAACATTTGCACTTATCTACACACGTATTAAACAATGTTAATTATTATTGTACTCTTTACTCAGTTAATTTGGAAGATTGAACGGCCCTTGGCGATGTTTGCTTATAACCGGCGAATGTTGAGACAATCATTTTTCCGGACTACCGGTAGTTACATTTGTTTGCACAATTCTGTCACACAAACCGACGTGACAGTCATCCGATAAATTATACACACTGTTGACTGACTTCGGTGTTTATTTTATTTCGGCGTAGCATTGCGAGCGTATTCAGTTTACATAAAAAAATATTACTTTATCCGGCGGCGCTTCGACATTGCTAGCCAACATTTTATATTCATCATCATCATCATCGGCCTATCTTAGTCCACTGCTGGACATAGGCCTCCCCTAATGAGCGCCATAGCGCCCTGTCCTCAGCTTGACGCATCCAGCATTTTATATTGCGTAACATTAATTACATAAAGTTTTGAATCTGCTACATTAAAAAATAGTTGATCATAGTTGAATAAATGACCGACTTTGTTACGATAAAAAAGTATTTTTGCTTTAATAAACTTATAAGCCCCATGATCACCAGAATCCTTTTTCTTCTACACCAAACATCTTCACTTTAGCACTCCTAGCTTGAATACATCTAATCGGGCGGTCGGGTTAAGCCGGGCCTGGCTAAGCCTGCACTAGTAATAGCTCACCGCATGCACGGACTAAACTAGGCCTGCGCTTTCGATAAAACTGATGAAGGTTGAGTCGGTAGTAGTCAAAGTTCGGGGAGCGACCCCTTCCTCGTCACTGTTTCATAGCAGCAGGATCATATCTAATAAGTTAGAGGGTAGGAAACATAAGGTAAGTGGCTGCAGGCTCGCGACCTGACTTATTCTCTGCACCGTCAAGCCACAGCATTGCAAGGGCTGGTACAGGCCTGCTTCCTGGACAAACCGAGGGCTGGGAGTAGACATAGCTTTATGGGCCCTTTCCTCTTCTACGTAACTCTGGCATAGTAGCTGTCTTACATCTAGTTAGCGAGTAGTAAAGACGGGGTCATAGCGAGTGCATGCTCGCGTCTGTGTCGCTCTCCGCGGCGCCGAGCAGCAGGGTTGACTCGCAGGGGCCAGGCCGGGGCTATCCTTGCTTGGCCGGGGACTGGGTAGTTGACATAGCTTTAAAAGCGCTACCCCATTCCACGTAACTCTGTCATAGTAGCTGTCACATCTAGTTAGCGAGTAGTAAAGACGGGGTCATAGTGAGTGCATGCTCGCGTCTGTGTCGCTCTCCGCGCCGCCGAGCAGCAGGGTTGACTCGCATGGGCCAGGCCGGGGTTACCTTGGCTTGGCCGGGGGCTGGGTAGTTGACATAGCTTTAAAAGCGCTACCCCATTCCACGTTACTCTGTCATAGTAGCTGTCTTACATCTAGTTAGCGAGTAGTAAAGACGGGGTCATAGCGAGTGCATGCTCGCGTCTGTGTCGCTCTCCGCGCTGCCGAGCAGCAGGGTTGACTCGCAGGGGCCAGTCCGGGGCTACCCTGGCTTGGCCGGGGGCTGGGTAGTAGACATAGCTTTAAAAGCGCTACCCCATTCCACGTAACTCTGTCATAGTAGCTGTTTTACATCTAGTTAGCGAGTAGTAAAGACGGGGTCATAGCGAGTGCATGCTCGCGTCTGTGTCGCTCTCCGCGCCGCCAAGCAGCAGGGTTGACTCGCAGGGGCTAGGCCGGGGCTGCCCTGGCTTAGCCGGGGGCTGGGCCGGCAGTAGTCACAGCTCTATCGGTGCGGACCCCTTCCATGTCACCCCGGCGCGCAGTAAATGGTACAGTCGGAGCACGCACCATATACAAAGGCACTGTGAACAACAGATGTAATCAAATAATAATCTTAAAATTAGTATAAGCTAATGCTACATTGTCATACTACTATTTAATGTATAACTGTTAGTTATCCTTAATATTAAATACAATAAAATAAATAATTTTGTAATTTTTTCAGCTTTACATTCTAATATGTAACTTTTTTCTATGAGTTGTTATCGAATATAACATACCCTTCCCATAATATCTTAAGTAGAAAGATATATGATATTTCTTAAATAGAATATATCTTTTTTTAATATATATATAATAAAGAAAGCCAAATTATTACATAATAACAGATCCCTAGTTAGTTCCTTCATGCCTCTTGCAAAAGCAGTGTTTCTAGCTTTGTAAAGTAGGTACTTAATAACTCTGTTTAAAAAAGTCTATATTATTTTGTTTACGAGGCTAATTAGATATACTTACATTTACAAATACTCTGGGTATTAAAAATGATATTTCCGCTTTACATATAGCGTCGAATTGCTGAAACAAACGTTGTTATATTAACAAACATAATAAATCCCTCGTCCCATAATTAAAAATATGGAAACCCTCAAAACCCTAAATATATCCTAACATATGTATAATTCATCACTCGTCTTTTTAATAAAGTTATATTTAATTTACACTCATAACAGACGGCATTATATGAATTCTATATGGTATCATGAAATCTGATAAAAATTGCGCGCTCTTATTTTGAGTATACTTAACGCTATATGAAACGTATAGTAAGTTCAATTATTTAATGGTTACCAAACTTGCTGTATCAGTATATAGTCAATTACGTCATATAAACGCTTTTACTACCGAAAGAGGCCATTCATTCCATTTACAGTCCATTTTGGGGCCGTAAAACGACAGTAAATATTTGGTCTGAACTGACATAAAAGCTAATGACATTGGTGTTGTTAATGCATATTTAGACTGTGATTTTCTAAATCATTTGTTAATTTTGTGCAATGGCTGTTCCTATTAAGTTTAAGTTAACACGTTAATTTCCAATAGCCTACAACTCCTCGTTTTTAAAATAAAAGTGTACAGGTATCTTTAGGGTAAGCTTGCTTTATCGTAGAACTCATCTTGTCCTGTCGGACCAGATTGGCATCAAGAATAAACCTAATATATTAAAGAAGATTTGGCAGAGTTCTGATACTTTTTTGAATGCTTTTAATTTTAAAGTCGAATCATGGTTCAGTCAGTGGTCAGGTGTTCTTCTAATTGAGCTGTCATGGTTCTAACCAGCCTGCCGAAATTATTCAACACTTTTTACTTTGAAAGCCAAAGGCGCCCATTCAATGTCAACAACTACCGTCACTAACATCCAATCATAATACTAAGATACTTTGAACATTTTATAAATAGCTTGCTTACTTGATAGCACCTGACCCGGTATGTCAGAAGGGTGCAGGTTCAAATCCAGCACGTGGAATTTTTTTCAACATTTGTGTTTTTGTAATTTGTTCGCAACAAAATTTGCGTTAAAAATTATTTGAACATTTTTTATCCTTCTCTAGTTTCGTACTTTCACATGCCGCCGGCTCATTTATCCAAATGATCTATCATAAGCTATCCAGCTTTACCTGTCTATTCCACATTCACCGTGAGAACTGTTGAAACAAACAGTTTTATGTACATTTTTAACAACCCATTTCGTGTAACAAATTTTAGCAATCGGATTTTTTTCTGTTTACCATGTTTGAATTCATTCCGTTTCGAGAATACCAAAAGTTTAATTTCAATTCGGTTGATTGATTCATTTCACGAACTAATGAAATTTCTGCTTGTGAACTCATTGATACAGTTGCCGGCGTTAATAGGACGTTTTTCAAACACAAACAGCTATTAATTTATTTGTTAATTCTGCAGTATCGCACTCATTTACCTAACTAATTTTGTAGTTGTTTTTTTTAAATCATTATTTAGTTCAGACAACAAATAATTTTATATTTATATTAGCACATATAATAGATACATGAAAAATAAGTAACATATGTACATATGTATGTATGTATGTATGTAGTCCGTCACCATAAGCATGTGCTTATGGTGACGGACTAAGGCAGGTTTAAATTAGCAAGACGGAATTTAAATGTACTAAACCATATCCCTATTTTGGAATCTTAACTTAGGTATTTTCATAAGAAATTATGTTTGTACCAAATTTATTATTGTTATAGTATTAAGAAAACAAAATATTTGAGTCTAGATCTGGCAGATCGATAGCGTGTAGGTTTCATGACATACCTAGGTATGTCATGAAACCTACACTCGTAACCTCTAATTACTTTATTGTAATACAAACTGTTCGTAGAATTCTAAATTGCGACCGTCGTACATTTATACTCACGATCTCGCAAAGAAAATATCAAGAGATAATGATGTTTGTAATGCTGTATCTATCTCTTGAAACATTCGGCACAAATTCTATTTTGTCAATTCAGCCCTTTAGAAATAAGTCATGTTACATTAGGTAGGACAGTACGTTCTCAAATAATAATTGATTCAATTTCGGCTTTGTTTGCCATCGGTTGTTATGAATAGCTGCCCTTTTATACAACAAAAGGGTAAAAGGACATTATACCTTTTCCGTTTAACAATCCGTTATCAATTGCGAGCCATCAAATTAAAATAACATTTTGCATCAATGCTATATTAATTTTGTCAACCCTATTTTAATGTAATTCGACTTAGTTGGCAAACAAATGGTATGCTATGTAAAATGGTACACATACAACACAGGCTTATGTATCATAATGTATCTTATGTATCATAAGACAGCATGATACTAACCCAGAGGCCTTACTTATAATGTCTCTAAGTCCAGCAATTTGACTAGATCCTATACTCTTCAAAACTTTCTGATCGATGTCAGAAATAGGAATTGAAAGTGGTCATGGCGATCCACATGGATAAGGTGCGGATTTACCGGCTGCTACTATTTCAATATTGACAAATAACTAAAAATTTCGTACAGCTATTAGAGATCAATGTCCCACTGCAGGGCCCAGACCTTCCTTCAACACATGGAAAGTTCCAGCGATAACCAACTATAGCTGGCAAAATCTGGGTCGGTTACCGAATGCATGTTAGTATCCATTTGTTCAACCAATAAGAGGTTTAAAACTAGCAAAATTGAAAAAGTATAGGTCATAAAACCGTCCCAACCGCAGTCATATTTTCGGGCGCGAGCATTTGCTACATACGAGTATCTCGAGAATTTGTTCAAAAGAATTTGAAATACGATAGGTAACACTTGGTACCAGTTTAAATCTTGAAGATCGAGCACTCGCTATGTGCTTGGGGAATAAAGGGTCTTGGGTGGTAAAACTAAAGTTTATTTTGGAATAACGCTGACGTTGCTTAACCAAGATTGGACCACGTTTCTCCTTACAATCTTTACAGTTCTTAGATAAGTATTTAATATAAGAAGATACTTTTACCGGAGAAAGATTTCTGCGACCAAAAACTACTTTTGTTTTGGTGCGTGAAAATCTACTATGTGTTATTAATATAAATATATTCGATAAACATTTAACCGGCGAAAATCTATCGCTTTAATTAAATTTAATTTTTATTGGAGTTCCTTTAATTAAGGTATTATGAATTTAGTCTTGAACGCGTTTAAAAGATTTTTTTAATATTATCTGCTGCTATTTACAGCTTTACCATTTTTATTGGCAACGAAAAACTTGGCTATTTCTCAAGCTGTAATGGCCTATCAAATACCAGAGATTTAAGGGATCGTTACGCTAGCGTGTGAGGTGAAGCCTTAGATGAAAAGTTTATAAATGTATCTTATTGTAATATTGGATGATTTGGTAACGACATACTAATGAACAGTTTTTTGCGCCTATTCTTTTTCTGCCTATATAGAAGATAGACATCCTGAATGGTTAGTATGTAAAAATTGTTTGGATAATTCAAAAGTACTTAAATCAAAATTTGAATAAAAAAAATAAAAATAAAAACACTTAGTACCGAGGTTGTGCTTGGTTTGTTGTTTTAGAATCGGACGGCCCTGTTCATTGGTATTGAAAAATAGCAATTACAATGGTTTCCTTTCTAACATTGCTTGCGTGATCTTGGTTCTCCATAATGATTTAAACTGTATAGTTACTTACTTTAACAATTACATTTGTAGCTTCTACATTTATATGGAAAAGCGAGTCATATGAAAAGCCACTTAAAAGTTTCACAATTCTTTTGCTTTTACTTTCGACGTCGGGTTTGCAAACATTGTTCTATTTTCGCAGCGCACGGAGTAGCTTCAATCGACAAATTGCCGTAGCCAGTGCTGCCAGGTTTGTTTCCTGCGCCCCACATCATGCGCACGTACTCTCATTGTTGTCTCTGATGGGTGCCCTTTGTAATGTTGCAATCAGTCCGTTACGTGGAATCGTGGTCCTGTGTGTTACGACCTCTGACTGTCTTTGATCACAATTTGCTTTGTGTGTACATTTACGCAACGCAGCAGTTTAGAATAAATAATTTTCCTGACAAGGGCATTTACGTGGTCAGCAGTGCCATACTGTAAATATTTGTTTAGGCTTGTCAACTACAATACTGAAGCGACAAATATGAGTAAGTTTATTATTATTATAGTCAACTTATTTAAGGCAAAGGAAAAAAAAACACAAATGTTGAAAAAATTTCCACGAGCAGGATTTGAACCTGCACCCTTCTGACATACCGGGTCAGGTGCTCTTCCAATTGAGCTATCATGGTTCTAACCAGTCCGCCGAAATTATTCAACACTTTTTACTTTGAAAGCCAAACGCGCCCATTCAATGTCAACAACTACCGTCACTAACATAACTATCCTTTAGTTGATGGCTTCGTGCGATTAGCACATTTAGCCAGTGTCAAAGTAATTTTTATTACAAGTAATACATAAATAAACAATATTTCTTTCCTGTATGATGATGATGAATGATAAAAGAAATGAGAAGTGAGAAATGATATATCCCCCAACCCCTCGAGTATCTCAGTAAAGATGTGGGGATTTACTAAGTCCTCGGGCGGACTTCTTGAGAGAATTTGAAAAGTGACGTTGCACTGTTTTGTTTCGTTTGCCAACACTCATGCACACTCACGAACACTTAACGGTTAATAATCCACCATTATTTCACATTAATAAAACAAAACCGCAGACATGACTCTTCACTTTCCCGCCAAGAAGTTCCAACATAACTAACATAAGGCAAAGGAGCTAGGACGTTCTGGTTCTTTTTTTTTCAAATTTCTTAGCTGGCAATCGAGCATAGACACGGCCCGTCGTTCTTTTTTGATAAAAAGAGCTTTGCAGCCGCAGCCCATGGACGGCAGTATCGCCCACGTTGTCGACCCTGGAGCTTCAGTCCCCTCTATACCCAAAAAGAGAGCACGGTTTCGAGTCCCACTTTTCTTTTATTCACTTCCACTTTTATTTCTGTTTTAAAATTTGTTTAGACATACACATTGTAGTTGGCCCTAAAATTATCAAATAGTAAAGAAAACTCGCTCTAGGCAAGTCGGTAACCTAAGCTGCAATTGACAATTTGTCGCAGACCTAACAGCCGGCTTTGTTTCCGTATCCGCATCAGGCGCACATGTACGGTTGTTCACACGCACACCAGTCTACCACAATATGTCAAAATTTCCTCAATAGACTTTAAACTTTATGTGTATGGCATATGGTTGAACATTTATTGAAGAAATTTGTCAGTTTCGGATAGGTTGAATCGGCGTCTGTACGCTGGTTGTAGCCTACGATGACTGTTCTATTGTGCCTTGCAATTAGACTATTGTATGCTGTCATAGTTAATAACTACCTCCAGACTGTCATTTAGTGGAAAAGAAACGAAGAATGGTTTTGTGAAATGTAAACAGGATAACCTAGTTATTCACTTAAAATGATACACGTTTAAAAAAAGTTAAAATAGCCATTTAAATGTGTTAGTCCCTTTATATTGAGAGATATCGTAATTTGAAATTTTTGGTTTTATGACTGTTATTTCATAAAAACATCAAACAAAACATATATTTCTGCAACAAGTGAGATACCTATGTTCTCAAACTTCTGCAGGCCACGGACGTGTATCGAAATGTTATAAATTGTTACCACATTTTAACTGTTTTCAAAAGTTAAGTAACGTTATATAATACAGCAACATAATACTAACAACAAATTACTTTTGTTATCGGACGTTGCCAACTAACACTTAGAAAGGTCGCGGTGTGGATGCACCTTATAGTTCACGCAAGCATACATACACGTTTATACACCGTGAATTTTAAGTCATTGCTTACCCTTTATCAGGTGATAGTAGTTATGTATAGGAATAACTTTGGATACTAGACCAACTCTGCAATCTTAAAAAAGTCATCTTTCAAGAAGAAAACGGCGACTTAAAATTCACCGAGTATAAAACACTTCTTACGAATCCACCCGCGTTTGCGAGAAACATCGTATGGCCATTAACCTTTCAGAACTATTACACTTAAATTTTATGTAAAATAAACGCGATTATATCGTTTTAAGCGTTACTTTTTATTACAATGTTAGCTAAAAACCCAATTCGATATATAAGCATCCCTTATTAAACATAGTCATTAATATTCAATACAAAACAAAACAAGTACTTAATATTAACATAATGCTAGTATAAATATCATTATGATAATAGGAAAACTAATTGTGTTCAAGTTTTGCCGTTTAACTATTATTTTCACTTAGTTACTTTCTACTAAAAGAGACTGTACTCGTATACAAAAAAATATACTAAATTGATAATATGCTTGAAATTATTTCTGCAAAATTATATTGTGCGTAGTCACGTGATTAGCATTTACGAAATGAAAGCTAACATTACATACTCACTTTGTTTACATGATCTCTAAGTATATTGGAGTACACCATAGCCATGGCTTCTAACGCCATGAAGGTCATGCACCCCACCACCCATGGGACTAGAAACGCTATATTTTCCTGAAACAAAATATTTCGTTTAATAATCTAGAAGATACTTATATTATGAAATATTCGTCATTTCGTTGACTCACTGTCACAGAATAACTAATAATACCTACTATATTATGTACAAACTATTCTGATATAATAAATCATGTCGATGAATTGATTTAACAATTCATTGTGCTATAAAAATGTCCACATAATAATATGTAAAATTAACATCTCAAAAAAATATTGTTACAACAGTAAATTATTAAAACCACGATCTTACGATTAGCAATGGAATCATATTCATTCACCATTGCAATTCCATTTGAGTTTTTAACAAGTATGCTCGAAACAATTCAAGAGTACCTACATAAACGCAATCGAAACGCAAAAACACAAAAGCATCAATCGAAGTAAACCTTTGGCCAAATTAAAACTAAAATCACCCAAGCGTTCCTGTTCATTGATATTGCCGTATTGAATAGAGTACACATCTGACACCACTGAATATTGGCACGTCCCTATTGCTACTGCGCTACGGATTAAATTCGGTTGCACATCACTATCATTGAGGTCTGGCGAAAGTAACATCCCCTTTTACGAGTCCAATACTTCGGCACAGGAATGCCAGCCGGAGGGGATGAGTGAAGTGGGTGAAGGTCGCTTCTTATCGCGGGTGACGCAGGATTGTGGTTCTCGAGGCGACATTTTGATGTAAGTACGGTTGCTGACAATATTGTGACTAATGTGCCAACGGGTTTTTTTTAAAGTAAATCTTTGAGATATGGCTGTTAGGGTGTGCTTAACATATTTTATTCAAAAATTACAATTTACAATTCATTTAACAGCTTGTTCGTTTAATCCTTTTCAGTTTAGTTAACCTGTAGAGTGAGACCGCTCTTATTATTGCCTTAAAAATATAACTATAAACTACTCCATGCTATAAACTAAGAAATAATAGAGTGTGTGAAATGATAAATGTAGGTAATGCCTATCTTTAGGAATAAGAAGTATTAGGCTTATTATTTTTATTGCAGTAAGAATACGCCATAGCTTAACATATAAATAAAAAACTTTTTTATGGGCATTAGGTTAAATTTAATAAACGCATAAAAATTAGACCCTGAATTATAAAATCTTAAATTAATGAATTAATTGCCTAATTCATAAATTGTAAGTTAACAAATTGTTGAAATAAGAATAAACTGAAATAAATGTCAATCAGATGAGCCTGGTGAGACTTTGGTTGTGAGGATCTAACCTTATTCAAATAATATTCTTATTTCATTAAGAATATCAACCTATTTCAAATTATGGTTAGGTATTACACAATTCTACGGAAAAGTTGCGAACAAATTGCAATTTAAAAAAGTGTTGAATTCTTTTTACACGAAACTTTTTTTAATTGAAAACGATACCAAAATAATAATTGAAAGTGCACCTGAGCCGGTCTGTCAGAAGCAACGGGTTCTAACCCAGCTCGTGGAAATAAATTTCAACACTTTTAAAGACAACATAATTATTAAAAAATAGCTTAAGTAGTTATCAGTACTATAATAGTATACTCACTTTATAAATCCCATAAAACAGAAATATACTTAGTACAATCATGAACATCTGTGTTCCTATTATTGCAAAATACGCTATCTGTACACCTGAAACAAATGAAAACACTATATTAATAACATGTAAAGTTAACAAGCAGGCTTTGCAGGAGTTGAAAGCTCTGACGTGTCTGATGTAGGACAGCCTAGCAGATATTAAATTACGAATTAAGACGCTTTCTCTCTAAATGCATGAACAAATTTTTCTAGAATTTCTGCCTTTGATGATATACTGAAAACCTTAGTTCTTCAAGCCTAAATAATTATATATTTAAATATATGTATATCCTAGTATTCAGAAGTAATAAGCATGTTATATTTAAAAATTTGCTACACCCTTGCAAAGTTCTGTGTGGAGTTATGTAAGTTGATTTGAAATTATAAACATTAGGTTCCCTTATTTAATAGCAGTATATTTTGTAATATAAAATTGTTTGTAAAGTGTTCGTTATTTACTTTAGTAAAAAACTGACAAAATACCCTACCGCAATTTTAAAAAAACCATGTGTATCGTTTTAACAAGTACGCATGTTGCATTCTAAAGCGAACTCTAAAAGTTCACAATCTCATCGGACTGCATCCAATCCATTAATGGATCAAGATTAATAACTACGGTGAAAACCTTCATGGCATCCAACCAAAGCAGTACCGACGTGTCTGATCAATTTCATAATTTTTAGATTTCAGTACAGGCTTGAAACAAACAGTGATATTGATTAGCACCATGATTACAAAAGTTGCGGTTCACATTCTGGTTCTTTAATTTTTGAACCATGTGATCACGTTAAGAAAAACCATAATTTCTTTTGAATTGAAGCAGCGTCTCCAAGTTTCTCCAGGCACTACTCTGCACTACTTTTTATTTATCGGATACTCAAAGACAACTTAAAGACGATTGAAATCCCTTACTCTGATGTTATACTCGTAATTAAATGAAATGGGTAAAAAACATTATTCAATAATGCGTACTCGTAGATTAGCGAATTGTTTCGTTAACTGATTTTTTGTACTTTACAAAAATGTTACTTCTTTTGTTTTGTTTTTGGTAGTGTAATATTTTGTGAAATGAAAACTGTACCTATGTTGAATTAAGTGTTCGTATTAAATACTTTGAAAAACAGTTATTCTTTGGATTCAATATTTTTATTTTCCGTTTCATCGTAAAATTTGATATGGTACTACAAGAGCGGGCCAGAAATAATATTCACAGAAGCATCGACTCAGAAAACTAACTACTCGTACACGGCGTACTATCGGCACGTAATCGATTCTAGGCAGAGCAAACAAATCGAGACGAAATCGATCAGTTCGATTACCCCTTGGGCATTTTGTTTCCCGACTGAGAAGGTGAACCTAGGTATACCTACTGCGTAATGGGATCCGTCGTACAAACATGTATTTACTGAAAAAACTGCTTTTAAAGAAGACTTGATTCTTTATAAAAACATCACTTCCTTCACGTATTCTATTATTAATTGTACCAAAGGCGTTAAAGAAGTTGTAGTGGACATAAGGAAAGATCAATGCAGAGTAAAACGTATAATTCCTAAAGAAGAAACAAAATTAATAAAACATAAAATAAAACATTTTGGGGTTAATGTTACTCGCGTCCGTAGGTTTACCCTTGAAACCCTACACGTGGCCCCTGGGTGGTGCTAAATGAGTGACACTGTCTGAGTGGTAGAGTCACGCTGCGTTGCAGCACGAAATGAGCCGGCTCTCCCGGCATAATACCACCCTCTCACAGAATATCGGCGTGAAACAATGGCACGCGTTGCTGTTGTGTTTCGTCCGGTGAGTGAAAGTACCGGAGGCCGATCTCTCACCCCTTCCCCCTCCCAATTCCTACTCCCTCCTCAAGGTCCAACTCCTTCCTCAAGGCCGGCAACGCATCTGCGATTACTTTGATTTTGCGGGTGTCCATGGGCGGCGGTGATTACTTTCCATCAGGTGACCCGCCTGCTCGTTTGCCTCCTTTTAATATTTAAAAAAAAAAACATACTAAGTCAAATCAGCTCAAGAACGACGATATGAATAAAAAACAAAAGAAAGTCGAGAGACATATCTGTAGGAAATAAAAAAGTATACTTAAGTTAATCGAAAAGTATTTACTCTGCTACACTACTTAGGTTTAAAAAAATAAACTTGGTAAATAGCTGAGCTTAGAACAAAAATCTAAATTATTCTGTATTGTTACTAAAAAAAGAACTAAAAGGCAAAAAACAAGATGTCATGTATTTATTTATCTGTATTCATTTATTAATAAACGCTTTGCGGAATACTTTCTTATTTATAAGGTCCGATTGTAACGATACCTCATATATCTAAATCGGTTCAGGCGTTTAGAAGTTATGGTGAAATAAAGAAACATCACATACATACATACATGACCCCTGAAAACATAACACACCTTTTTTTTAGCAGTCGTGTAATAATAGCAAATTCTGACTAAGTTCATAATTTGATCTTATTTTTTTATCATACTAAACAATTTTGCGATACAAATTAAAAGTTGAAGGTACATATTATAGCATCATCATCATCATCATCATCATCATCATCATCATCATCATCATCATCATCAGCTGATTTATATGTCCCCACTGCTGGGGCACGAGTCTGTTATATATGCTATATGCACTATACTATTATAGATACATACGCATAACTCATGTGAGATATCCATGAAATTACATACCTACAACTTATCCAATTTTCGTAATCAGCATATAAAGATGACGTTTCTCAAATGATACTCATTGATCCAGAATCAGTTAATTATTATCCACTAACTTGTTAAGCTTAACTAATTACATGAGTTCATTAGCAATTTATCGTAATGTATTAGGCAAATTACATCGCAAATTACAAGTAAAGCACATCTGACAGTTTACAAAATCTACGTATGTTTTAGAATTACTGAATATAATTATTTTAAAATTTACATTATACTTTTTTTAATATTTAATTTCACTATTATATTTTTTATATACGAATAATTTTAAAAGTTTAAAACGTGTTGCTTTATTGTGTGTTTCAACTAATACACATACCAGTAAAAATATATTTTCAAGGTGAAACAGTTATCAACTTCCCTGTTACGTAAGTCTAAGATACGTTACAATTGTATTTCTAATGACATTAATTTTACCAAATATAAGCAGCACAATTACTTAAAATACTACTAGGTTTTATGTAAATAATGTTATGTTATTAGTTTGATGTAATATATTTATTTATTCTTATTTAATTCTGTTAGGCTGTAAATTTACTTTGGAATATAAAAGCACGAATAACTGTGTAAAATAAAATAAAAATAAAATAAATATTTCCCACACTCACACTAATTATCTAGCCCCAAGAAAAGCTTCCTTAAGAAACTCGATAATGGTTAAATAAACAACAGGTAAACATACTTAATATACTCAAATACATACTAAAAATACATAGGAAACACCCAGACCAGAAACAATATAGAAAAACAGGTAAGTATTTCTAAATTGATCCGACCGGGGATCGAGTCTCGGGACCTCAGAGATGGCGACACCATGAAAACCGGTGTGCAAGTCACTTAACCAAGGAGGTCGTCAAAGATGTGATGTGGACTGATGTGATGTAGTCCGACGTAAAATTGATTTAATTTTGAATCGACCACATTGTGCGATGTGCGTCCGATAACTCGATATCGAGACTTGCGTTCACCGCAACAACAATGTTCCTGAAACCATATTGTATTAAATTTCAAACCAGTATCAAATATTACTATACCACAATCGAAACCACAGCGTAGTAGGTATATACTTAAGTATAAAATTTTGAAAAAGACAAAGTGTTGAAAAATTCCACGAGCGGGATTCGTACCTGCACCCCATGACATGCCGGGTCAGGTGCATCAACAACTATGCTATCGTGGCTCAGTCCAACTCGCCGAAATTAGTCAACACTATCTACTTTTACTCTGCTGTAAGCCAAATATTTGCGTAAAATTATATGTAAATAATCATAAAGTATAAAAATTTTCTTCTTCGAAAAATAAGCATACCTACTTTTGTTACTTTAAGTAAAAGTAGAAATATTATTCGTGTTGTATTTAAAACTGGTTACAACTACAAATGAAAATATACCTATATTTGTTTTTGGTGTGTTAATTATATATGACAAGTATAGTCTATTATTATAACTTCGGTATAAGAAGATCTTTATAGACTTAACGGAATAAACATTATTGTATTTTTGTAGATTTAATTCAATTTACAGAAATTATTTTAGAATCATAATATTTTCAGAGTACAAACGATCTTATAGTTCATCTTATCACTGTAGAATTAAACTCATCTTTTGCATAATATACAATTGGCACATCACATGAATAATACCTTCACAATTTTCATTTTAAAAGATGAGTTATAATCAAAATAAAAGGTGACATTACTTCGTAAAATAAAGTCTGTAGACATAATAATGTTAGTAAGTTATGCAGTTGTTTGAGTGACAATCAAATAAAGCTTGCTATTCATGGCTTGGGGTCCTGAAGTTATTGTTATGCGGGAGCTCATAGAATATTGAACTCCACATAAGATGCCCGAAACAGTATACGTGTGTACGCGTAGGTTACGGCGCGGGGCGGTACGATGCTTGCAAAATACCGACGCAAACATTTTTCTTTGAGTTTTTGCAAAAAAAAATGTTTGTTGAATCACACTAATACCTATTATAAATGCGAGTACTTCAATTTTTTACATCGGTCCAGTAGTTTTTGAGTTTATTCGTTGCAAACATACATACATACATACATACATACATACACACATACATACATACATACATACATACATACATACATACATACATACATACATACATACATACATACATACATACATACATACATACATACATACATACATACATACATACATACATACATACATACATACATACAAACATTCATACATACATACATATAAAAATACAAAGGTTTCCTCTTTATAATATTAGTATAGATTAAATTAGTAGTAGAGTTCCAGTGATGAAGTTTGCATGTAAACGTTATGTTAAACAAGTTTACATACATAAGTACTATATCAAGCAATAAAGCTATCAAGACCAGATGCAGCTAATGGAGTGAATTGGTGCTGCGGTGAATTGTGCAAGCTCCCTCCCGCGGGGAGATGTAAATGGTTAGGGTGGGCTATTTCGTAAGTCGGATATACGATAATCGTTTCTTTATTTTATTCCTTAAGAGGAAACACTAAGGTCGACTGATTATATGAAAAGTAGAAAAAATCAACGTTTCGTAGTCCCCTGTTTCCTCCTCCAAAACTGAACCGATTGAATTACTTTTTTCATAAAAATTATAGGAAGGGTTTGTCTGTGTCCCTATGTTTTGCTTTTTTTTCATAAATTAATTGTTAAAAAAGATATGAACGTTTAAAAACCTTAAAAATTGGCCAGATTTTTACTGTGTTCAGACATCCAGCAAACAAATTTGACGACATTATATAAAAAAAGCAAAACATAGGGACACATCCAAAGCTTTTCTTTATTTTTTAATGAAAAAATTTATTAAATTTTCCGGTCCAGTTTTGGAGGAGGAGCCAGGGGACTAAGAAACGTTGATTTTGTCTACTTTTCATATAATCAGTCGACCTTAGTGTTTCCTCTTAATAATACGCTTGGCTCCAATGTCTCCGCTTACCATCAGGTAAGCGAAGATGAAGATAAAGACGATGGTGGAAACGCATTTCAACGCATTCTTGTTCTTCTTCTTAGTCGTTTCACTCTTCCCAGAGCGGTCGTGGTTCGACATCCCGCCACCTCTGCCTGCTGGTCGTTAATCGGGCACATTCAACGCCGACTACCAACGCATTACACCTGGAATATTTAACAACTAAGAATGGTGTATGTTATCTCTTATTGGCGACCGCCTCTGTGGTCAGGGTCTCGGATCCAAAGTTCCCACCACCATCTTATCTAAACATGTCGCCATAACCGATGGACTAATTAAAAACTAAAAAGCATTTGCTTTAATAATAATAATAAATAATAAAATCATTTATTTCAGACCATTGGATTCATGGGTTAGTAACAGTTTACCCCCTTATTCATAAAAACTATTTAGGTAAGCATTATTTAGTTAAATATTGTTTTGTCAACGTCACACAAACGTCATTTTGTATTTGTGAAAAAGAGACAAAACAATGATGAACTAAATAATGCTTAAATAGTTTTTATGAATATGGGGATTATTTTGTACCGTTCCATTCCATTCCCAACAATAGTTGCAGCTCGGATCCAGACAAACAAGTACCTAACAAGCGAACTCCATCACGCAAGGCACATACGAGTCCCGCCGCCACTAAACCTACGGCTGACAGCCTAACGACGCATCTAATCCGAACACGTCCTATTTGTCTTCTACTCGTACACTTCTCCAATGCCTATATATATTGAAGTTACAGCTGAGTACGAAGACATAATGTAAGGTGTTTGCAAAATTAGGTAGGTACTCTTATAAAAAAATATAAATTTAGTCATTTTTGAGGTTATGCATGCCTGACAGAGGACCTCGATGGTACAGTAGGGGTCACCTTAAACGTAGGGGTCGTTAGAAAAACGGGCATAATTGAATGAAATTGTATGTTGATTTGTTACGGGTTGAAGAAGTATTGAAAAATGCTCTCCCTATAATATTAGGACACGCTGTAAAAGAAAGGGAGAAAGGTGCTAAGTTTGCTTCAGTAAATTTACAAATTAATGATGGCATGGCTTAGTGACTTAATAAGAAGCCTTATGATGAGAAAAGATTTTTGAATTTTAAATGATATTGAAAGTTTTTAATTCTGTTCGATGTCATCAGAACTATATCTTAAGTTGTCTTGTAGATCTTGAGATATGCACCATACTAAATCATAATAAATAAAATGTACATTTTGTTGGTCGTGCGTTGGTTTATCTCTTAACCAATTCAGGTAATGTATGATGTACCATCAAATAGATAAACGACCCTTCATCAAACGGACGAATTACCCTAAAAGGGTTTTGGTAGTACGTGTACCTATAACGAGTATAATATTAAGATAAGGAAACTTTGAGAGGATAAAAACTACTTCGACTCGTAGCTAAATCAATTTAGCATGTAGGTAGTTTTGTAGTGTTCGATACAGTTAAACCCAGTGTTTCGACACCAGTTTTTGTCGCCCAAAAGTAATATAGAATTTTATTGAAATTTTACTGGTTGACAGCTAGGAATAGGATAGTCTGTGGTCTTAGTCTCTCTATAATTGTTGCTAAAGTCAAATATCAGTTGCTGACCTCTATTTTAATGATTAATGAAAAAAAGCGTCGCTAATTGGTTCCTGTCGAATACTTATGCAACTACCCTACAAGTTTAAAAATCTATAAAACTCAGTCTCACTTCAATAAGAGTTTAAAAGATAAGCTGTATATTTATCAGCATTCTTTTGTTTCTCAGCTTATAGTATGTCTTGTGTACAGGTATTCGATTTGTGCCAAGTACGAGTTTCATTCGCCATTCGGTAACGTTTACGTAAACGAGAATTTGTATGGCAAAATGTTAACTCTTCTCGTATGCCGCTAGGAGGCGCTGCTTCAATGCCATACTAATTTTCGTTTTCGTAAACGTATTCGAATGAACACGGATAGTAAACAAAACTCACACTAGGCACCCTGTTGTATGTACAACGTACAACAGCCAAATACTATTTACTATTGTATGTGTGAAAGTTTATATCAAAATTTCAACTTTATTTGTCCATCTACAAGTCAAAAGGCATGAGCAAAGCTTCCCAATGGGAAAAGTTTCGAAGTAGTTGCGCATTCTTTTAAAGCTTGTAAGAGTTGTAGTATATGGCCGGTTATTCGACGGAGACTCTCGCCCAATAAAACGTTTTGTGCAGGTGCTTTTTATGATCGCCCCGAGACCTACAATCCTGCATGTACTGTCGCGAGCCGCCATTTGCTGTCTCTCAGATAGTGGCGCAACCGTTAAATAGATACAGCATGTATACAGTTTGTCTACACGTCGTATAACGCCGTAATGAAGCACTGCGGTTGCGAACGTAGAATGGAGTAACAGTGGAGTTGCAACATTGTTTATGGCGGAAGAGAGGAATATCACGAAAAAGTTTTATGCTTTGAGATTTAAAGAAATCTCTTTTCGAACGTAGATTATGAAATGGTGTTTTGTGGATTTCTTTCATTGTTGTAAAAAAAAGTCAATTATTAATTTTATTAAACACAACAATTTAGGTAAGTTGCAAACTGTTTATGGCGGACGAGAGGAATAACACGAAAAAGTTTTATGCTTTGAGATTTAATGAAATCTCTATTCGAACGTAGATTATGAAAAAGTGTTTTGTGAATTGCTTTCATTGTTGTACAAAAAAAGACAATTATTAATTTTATTTAATAAACACAACAATTTAATATGATTATAAGTAAACTAACGAACGCCCGCGATTTTATCCAATGATCCTCAGTAAATACGGAAAATTCCGGTCTTATTTCTAATCTGCATTACAAAGGGACCACTGTGCAAAATTTCAGTTCTCCAGGTCCAAGGCCAGCCGAGTCAGGACTTCTTTCTAATGTAGGTATTGATGATATATATCAAGTAAAGGATTGCAATCGTGTCTACATCAAAACGAGTCCAAAACAATTACACCTAATTTGGCAGCAATTTCGTAATAAAATGAGGCGTCATTGAATTTTTGCTGGAACAATGCGGCCGGTATCCCAATACGGGCTCAATTAACACAATGGTTGAAATTCCCCGCCCTGACTTGGTAATGAGAATTCTTCGACTTGCCGGCCCTGCAGAGTGCGGCTTTGAATACCCTTTCTATATTTTCAATTTGGTTATAATGAGTCGTATAATGAAATCACGCCAAATGGAGCGTGCCTAGAAAATAATGGCTGGTTTTGTATGCCTATTATAATTTTATCAGAAATTACTTAAATTTTAAGATATTCATATTAAATGTTTGTTTTCAAATTATTAGTTTGTTGTAACTGGAAATAGCACATAGGAATTAGGGACCCACGACCTTTCCTTCTTCAATATACGTGGTTACACGGGTGCTGATATATGGGTCGCCTCATTTGTTTCTATTATGCTACAAACTATTTTAATCGGATGATGTGTTAAAGGTATATTTGCCTTAACGTTAAGCCCGAAATAGTGTAATTTTTATACCTTTATACTTTAAACACACCTACATATGTAACCAATAAATGTTTTTTCTTTTCTTTAGAAGTAGAATAAAATATTTAACTATATGAAATATCAATTATTGGTAAAAATTATGTCAATTAATCATTAATGTTATGCCAAATGCACATTGTACTATCAGATGGAAACTTGCAGCCTTAGAATAAATGACGTTGAACAGTTTATCGAGTTGCTTGCCGGACTCTTGTCAAGAGAGTACTGCATTTTAACCGCCTCTGTGGTCTAGTGGCTAAGACCACCGGTTTAGACCCGGTTGGTGGTAGGGCTTGTTAGTCCGCCTGGCTAGCTACCACCATCTTATCTAGATATGTCGCCATAACATCAATGTATGTAGCATTGTTGTGTTCCGGCAGCTAGAGATAAGATAGCCAGTGCCTCACTAGTTGAGGTTCCCGGGAGAAGTGCGCTTACATCATTGGTCTTATCATCACTTTACATCAGGTTAGATCAAGGCACTGTGCTTACCCGTAAAATATATTTTTTTTTAAATGCCAACCAGTGTGGGTTCATGACAATTTAAAAGATTAGAGCGAGAGTGAGAGTAAGCTTACTTAGGTACATTTGAACTATACTAGCGGTCACCCGCAGTTTCACCCGCGTGGTTCCCGTTCCCGTGGGAATATCGGGACAAAAATTATCTTATGTGTTAATCCAGATTATAAACTATCTGTATGCCGAATTTCATCCAAATCCATCCATCCGTTGCAGCGTGAAGAAGCAACAAATATATACATACATACAAACTCTCGCATTTTTAACATTAGTGTGATTATTAAAAGTGATGAAGCAGTTTTTCATGTGTGTGTAATAATTATAGCCGGCATACGGGCGTTCTAAGCTGGTTCTGGTTATAAAACCTTCGATCGGAGTAGAAAGATTCGCAGACAACGCATCGTGGTAGACCACCAGTTACGATAGGTGATGTTACTCGATGATAACTTCTTCTTCTTAATCTAATGCTTAACCTTACCATGTTGAGTACAACACGGACCTTCGCTAATCACCGGTAATAACATCACAGGGGTGACAATTAACATTACAAACTACAGGCTTAACTTAAATTACGCTAAGTACAAAAGGCAGAGCGCCAACGTTTTCCTAGATGTAAATGTGCTCCAGTTAATTTATTTGTTGTCCAATAAACGCTGAGACTCCGCTCTAACCTAGCAAGCTTGGGCTCAAAATCATAAACCTTTCGTTTGCGCTCATGAAAGCCTTATTTAACGCCAGCGGTTAAGGACCCTTTAATTTATTTAATTATTTAATTTACAAAGCAAAGTGTAAATACGTGTTTTCTTAGTTAAACAATACTAATGAATTATATGTAACATTTTAACTTGACTAAAGGCCGACTTTGTAGACTTCTAAATCTGATTTTATTCTAACGTGTCTGTAAACAACTCTTTCAGCACCCGGTATCCTTCCTTTTAATGAGGTGTGACAAAGCAACTTGCGGGACAGCAAGTTGAGGAAGGCTAGTGAGGCACAATCGTGCACCACTATACAGGGTATACATATAACAATATACATATAATAAAATACTACTTTGAAGGTGAGTAATTTTTAGTTAAGACAATCTGTCACTTCTGTCAAAGTGCTACTGGGAGAGAGAAATCTCGACAGGCCCTACTACGATGAGATAAGATCTGTCACTTGATCTTGCAAAAATAAGCCTTGTTGTTTTATTCAAGGGCTCATAGTCATCATAGTACCTGATACAGTACAATTCATAGTCCACATAGTGAGGCACAATCGTGCACCACTATACAGTGTCCCAGAATATGTGAATCAAATTGTAACGGGAGATTCCTTAGGTAAGGACCTTTCGTCCGGTATAGCTGTCTTCGCAGCTAGACTCCGCTTCTGCTTAACATGATGTTAAAACGTGAGATAACATGAAAACTATCAGCATTACATCAGCATTCATTTTCTCATCTTGGAAAAAAAACGAAGAGTAGCTAGTACATATTGTGGTCGGTTAAGTTCTACTCACAATGTTGGAACACGACAATGCAAGAAACACTGTTGGAACAAAATAAAGTTCCTAACAGAGGTACGATAGCCTGCACCATTTCCAGCCATGGTTAAAAGTTCCGAGGGAAGAGCGCTTAATTTTGCGGCCTAACGTCACTTAGCATCAAGTGAGACGAGGGCTAAGTGCTTTCCCGTTATTCATTAAAAAACATATCATAAGTTATTATCTTAAAACAATAAGGATAGCTCTTTGAAACAGCGGTTAGCTCGTTTGTGTTACGATAGTTAGAGCTAAACAGCATTCCTATGTAGTATCCCCGGACCGGTGACAAAACTTCATTATATCGGGTTCCGCCGTGCTTTAAAAGGCTCGTAAACTATTGTCGTTGTAAGCCCCCATCAAACAACACTTGCTAAACGGCTCTATTAGTTCTCCAGACTGTACTTGAGTTCTGAACTGAACTGACTGAACTGCGAGTTGTAATCTTAGTGCATCGAGAAGTGAGACTGTACGTGTCCACGAAGCAACTCGCTCGAGACACTAGTCTAAAGAGTTGCGGATGAAGAATGCGCTTCGGCGCGTCCTGATCTGGCGTTATGACCTGACGCAGATGGTTCCTTGTGCTTGCGCAAGGTTGTCTGACACCTACTTTATGACCTGACGGTTGGTGGGGGGTTACGTGGCGCGAGCTCGAGATGATACATTTTTGGTCACCCATCCGATGACCGGCCTTTGCGAAAGATACTTAACCTCAGGGTGCCTAGTGCGAGTTTTATTCGCCATTCGATCACGTTACCGAAAACGAGAATTTGCCAAACAGGCAAATTTTAACTCTTCTCGTATATCGCCAGGAGCTTCAATACCATATTTACAAAACTCACACAGGCACCCTGCACTCGCAGACCGCTCGCGTTAACCCCTGCGCCATTGAACTCCTCAGTTGGTAAATATCTATCTCATATATTCGTATCGTAAATGTTTATTTTTTTGTGCGCAAAAGCGTCTTGTACCAAAACTCATCAGTTACAAAGTTGTAACGAGTATTCGCGTGCGCTTCCAATTTGTCGCTAATACAGTGTGACACCGCGAACATTTATCATTCGGTCCCCTAATTTATGAATAAGTTACAATTCTAAAATTATCCATGATCCTGTGCCTTTTGCTTTTCTTAATATGTACCTAGGTAATAAATTAGTCTAAAAAAAACACAAATGTTGAAAAAATTTCCACGAGCAGGATTTGAACCTGCACCCTTCTGACATTCCGGGTCAGGTGCTCTTCCAATTGAGCTATCGTGGTTCTAACCAGCCCGCCGAAACTATTCAACACTTTTTACTTTGTAAGCCAAAGGCGCCCATTAATTTCGGCGGGCTGGTTAGAACCACGATAGCTCAATTGGAAGAGCACCTGACCCGGAATGTCAGAAGGGTGCAGGTTCAAATCCTGCTCGTGGAAATTTTTTCAACATTTGTGTTTTTGTAATTTGTTCGCAACAAAATTTGCGTTAAAAATTATTTTTAACATTTTATAAATTAGTCTAAGTTGTGGAATTCCCTGATTGGCTTGTATCTTAAAATAAGTAAGCAAATTTGCGTTTGAAAAAAGCTGTAGAATTTCTTAATAAATAAATAATATAAACACTCTGTACAATGCAGACTTATAAGTATTTTTACTATGTGGCATCTTTGACTATTATCTCACCTAATGGTAAGTGACCTAAAAAGCATGAAAAAAGGCCATGGTGTTAATGAATTTCATTAGGTATTCTGAATTAATGAGAAACTGACTGTCTTAGCTGTGGGAAAATAACAATGCTACCAATATTGTGATAGCGACGACGACGGTAGTAGCAGACTTAAAACAAGCACTACCACCACCCCGATCCGATCCGAACACCTCGGTGAATCTTGTAGGGAACGGGGATACGTTTTCGTGATGACATACCTTCTGACGGTGCTTCGATCACAGGCTTGATAAACCCTTAAAGTTTCTCACCGCTCCCAAAAAAGTGCGGTGACATTGTAAAGACAGCAATTCACTCCAAAAAAAACTACCACCAAACAAGCTGAGTAAAATAACACACCCCACCGCTGGGAATCCGAGACTTCTGGCTCTGAAACCGGTGGTCTAATCACTATACCACAAGGGTAATGATTTGCTTGTTATTACTCGTAGTTGTCTCTCGTTCTAAATTCTAAATAAAACAATTAATACTCGTAATAAATACACCTTCCATGCAGAAAACGGGGAAAAAAGTCCCTTTTCCTACTTTCACCTTCGATTAGCAATTCCATTCAGCATCAAACTATACTTTATTATACATAGCCAGATAGCTTTTTTAATAATGATCCCAGTGATATAAGTTTTTACATAGTCTCCATACAACATTTCATAGAAATCGTCATTTTAACGTGTAGCCGGAAGTAGTCCGGAAGTAATACGGAAGTAATTTGACAGATGACCCTTTAATTTCCAAGATGGCCGCGACAGTTGAGGGGGTATACGAGTATACTGTCTTGCTTAAAATCTGTTTCTACTATCAAATCATTAGTACATGGGAATATATTTACTTATATACTCTATATCTTATTAACAATTATAACATTTAACATTTATACTTTTATCACTAAAGCATTTTTTGTAATTGTATGTTTTTGAAATCCGTAACAAAGAAAGTAGCATCTATACCACTGTTGTATGTCAAAAGGCACTCTTTACACTTTCAAGAAGCAATATTTTATTCAGACGAAATCTCAATTATTTTTCTTTATTTGAATTAATATTAAAATATTCTAATAACAGCACATTTAGTTCACATTAATAAGTGGTTGGATGGAGCCCCATTTAGAAGATGGAATAAGATTTATACTCGTAAAACCTATTAAATGTTTAATATGCCGCGTGGTTGTACCATTTGCTATAATAAGTTTCATTGCTTGCTATTTAAACGGAATAACTCATTTATCATTTGAAGGGCATTTTACGTAATGGAAGACTGGTTTAATAAGAGGGCCCTTAATACGGGTGCCTTGAATCGCGTTAGAGGGCGATTATTGAGGTACAGCTTGTTTATCTGTCAAGCGGCTTTACAGGTTTAATCTAAAAACGTGTGCTCCATTTTGAGATATAATACCTTGATTTTATTACAGCGAATACATTATACCTACTTATCTTTTTTGATGCGAAAATAATCGGCTCATGAGAACACGAATAGCAATGTTTGAAAATGTTGATATTTCTTTTACATTATGTAAAAAATACGTAATATTCTATTATGTAATTCATTCAGCAAATTTTTATTTAAAAAAAATACCCACTGATTATCTAGTGTCTACACTTTAGTATTGTTTTATAATGTAAAAAAAAACTGCATTAATTACATAATAGAATCATCATCAGTTTATTTTATGTCCCCACTGTTGGGGAACGATCCTTCCCTATGGATGGATAGGGAGAACGGGCCATAAACCACCACGCGGGCCCAGTGCGGATTGGTGGTTGTTAACGACTGCTAATGCAGCCAGGACCAACGGCTTTACGTGCCTTCCGAAGCACGGAGGAGCTCGAGATGATAAATTTTTGGTCACCCATCCGATGACCGGCCTTTGCGAAAGTTGCTTAACCTCAGCACTCGCAGACCGGGCGCGTTAACCACTGCGCCATCGAGCTCCTCCATAATAGAATATTACGTATTTTTTATGTAGATATATTTTACATACATATAGAGATATAAACATTGATGTTGATAATTTTTTACATAGAGTACATAATTTAGGTATTGTTTTATTATATAGCTGACGTTTAGCAAATGAATAAACAAACTACCTTCTAAACACACAAACCAAGAAATTACAGTCACTATACCTTTGATTACATTAACACAATCCTTATATAATCAAAGGTCACTGCAAATGTTTCATAAGAAATAAATAATAAAACAAAAGGCCCACGATTTGGTAGCCAAACGATACAATTACTTCAACTCCTACTCACTCGATTTCCTTTCCAATACTCTTCAGAACAATTAAATATTGACTACACAGATAGCTTTCGTACACTTTTTTTTCCAGTTTCTACATACGTTTACTAATCTGGCTTATTACTCTCAAGAATCCATATAGAAACGCTTAACTTGGCCGCAATTGAAAACGTTGCCAACAATACATCCAGAGCTTAACTTTAAATGGAATCTCTTTACGTGTTGAAAGCATCGATTCTTTTCAGCGTTAGTCCAATTTCATGCAAATCTCCAAACAATTTTCCGGTCTGGCAGGCTGTACGGGAGACGGATGGCGGCCTCCGGCAACGAGGCGTCGCTTACTGACTGATTGTTTCACTTACATGTCCACTGTATTTTATTGTATGCTATTTCAAGGATCCCTTACAAGAGCTTACGGAGTAATGGAAGGTGGGGATTTCCGTAAAATCTTAAGGCACCTTTGTACTACGCTCATTAATGATTCAATAGGATTTCTAATAGCATGGTAGTGTAGAGCTACGAAGGTTTTAGGACATTATTTTGATTTAACAAAATAACTTTTATCAATGGAGCGTTATAAATCGTATATAATTGAAATTAGGAAATTAAACTTTTTTTGTGTTTTTAATAAGTGCAATCAAAGATAGACGGATAAATTGTGATTTTAAACTACGATTAAATTATTAAACGTTTATAGGTAACCATAAAAACTTCTAAAAAGCAATAAATGTAAAATGAATTTTTATATAAATATCTACTACGGAAAGTTTGAAGTCAATTATGAATAACTGCCCTCTAAAATATTGTCTAGTGATAAGTCACTAGATCCCAGGCTATCAGAAATATTCCACTAGAATAGGCAATATGATCAACGGTCTTATTTCAAGCTCGACGGAAAGTCCTCCCTTTGTTGAGGAGAAGCCTCTTAGTTACACAATATAAATTATACATTCCCTTATTTCCAAATATGTACCTAACTCATTTACACATGAATACCGTCCGTCTCGCAATAACCAAAACCTTCGTACAAATGTGGTACAAACTTAAACCCGTCATCCTTTACGAATTCCTTTCTTTTGCAGGATATCATATCCAGATTTCCGCGAGATGTTTAAACAAGGAGACAACTATAATGTAATCCTAGGGATACTTAGTAGTAATACATAAATACAACACAATAAATAATAGACATAAAAAACTCAAATCTTTGTAAAAAGTTTATAAGTAATTATTTTTCCGAAAAAGCATATGAAAAACGTTTTATTAAAAAAAGAATAATGCTGGCTAGTATTTTTTACTTTCATTTTAAGACCTTTTTTTAGCGCCTCGTTTATAGTACCCCATGTTTAAGGAAGGAGGGAACACTTTTTAGGGTTCCGTAGTCAACAAGGAACCCTTATAGTTTTACCATGCCTGTCTGTCTGTCTGTCCGTTCCCCTAGCCTAGCTCATAGACTCTTAGTATGGATATACATATTAATCACGCCGACAAAGTGGTGAAATAAATTTTAAAAAGAGCTTTAAAGTGCAAAATTTTGTTAGAGTCAAATGTCCCCCCGTCCCCGCCCCCTGCCAGCCAAATGGTTGTTTTTGGATACGTGAAAAAATTCACGGCAGTTGTATATATGAAGAAGTTAAAAGGAAAACTATCACAGCTAAGTAGGCTTTACAAGTTTACGAGTAACAGTCGACCAACTTATAAAATGTACTTGGCGTAGTACAAATTCCTCGTTGGGAACTACTTAAATAACGTTGTCAGGTGTGTGAAACCGGTAGTATCTACATTTAAGTTTATAAGCCATCGTTAAATAAATGTTTATGAAAGCCCTGTTCTCAGAGTCCGCATTATTGAGATGGGCTACGGAACCCTACACTGCGCGTGGCCCAACACGCACTTGGCCGGTTTTTTGTGTGTTCCGTTTAACACAAAATTTGTTTACCTACGGGAAGACTAGCGGAGGCTTTTGACCTTGCTGAATGGTGACTTTCCACGACCTTGTAGATCAAGTATTAACAGTGTTGTGTGTCACTGACACGTTTACCAATAAATTCTCGTCAGAGGCAACATTAGATATAGATATAACATCTTAGATTTAATACAATCGGTGTACGAAACAAGGATCACTGTACAAAGTTATTTAATTAAACCGTTGGAAATGTTTGTTTATATGACGCCGAGGAGAAGCAGTGCTCCCTCGTTATCAGCTCATGATATCTCTTAGATTACCAACTTTTGGAATATTGATAATTTGTAAATAAAGAATTTATACCAGTGATTCTTGATATTTGCGTGAATGTTAAGAACGGATATCGAAGAATTAGTTATTGACTTTGAAATACGACTTTTTTATATATAAGAAGGTGGCAAACGAGCAGGTGGGTCACCTGATGGAGAGTAATCACCGCCGCCCATGGACACCCGCAAAACCAGAGGAATCGCAGACGCGTGGAATAGGCTCGTTTCTTGAAGATCCCAAGGTCTTAACGTCGTAACAACTTACTTTGACTTGCAAAGTTAATGAATAGTTTTGACTTAAATAACACAGGTTAAATGCAATAACGTAACGTTAAGGGTGCGCCGACCAAAAAATGCCAAAAGTGCAGTCACGGTTAAGTTGATATAATTGAAATACTATCGTATTACATAAACAAAATATATATTTAGTATCAAAGAGAACGTGTTTACAGTAATTCCGATCCATAAATTCATAAAACGCTATAGTTTTTTCTACAATATCATTTAAAGTTGGGCAATAATCATAAAAACAAGTGGCGGCGGCGTTTATTTTATTTCTTATATTTTATCAAAATTATTGTACCTCTGGTTTTGTCTAAACAATCACCAATGTCTAAACTACAAATCGTCTGTCTCACATTTTCGATTTATCAAGCGGTTATTAAATTATTATTTTTCAAATTAACACGTTAAATTCCCCATACAACATTAGTATGGCCGCGCGGCATCAAATAAATATGGACGAAGACATTTCAAATAAAATATATGACACTTGTCACTTACGGACGGCGCACCCGGTTTGAATTACGCACACAATATTTTTCAAGTCAAGTCCTATATAGTTACGGAGTTCTTTTGGATTACAAGATAACATTTTTACTAGAAAAAAAACAACCAGCCTTAAGAAGCTCGAGCGGGAATCGAACCCACGACCTTTGTAACCTTTGTACCTATAGATACAAAGGTCGTGGTACCGGTTATAACTGATCCAACGCTCTGACCACTGAGCTACCGTGAGTAGTTAGTGATTTACGCTGCAATCTAGCGGTATTACGTCACTGTGAAGTTACTACTCTCATTGGTTCTTTTGGGTTCTTCATCATCATCATCATCATCTCAGCCAAAAGACGTCCACTGCTGGACAAAGGCCTCCCCCAAGGATCTCCACAACGACCGGTTTTGTGCTGCTCGCATCCAGCGGCTTCCCGCGACCTTCACCAGATCGTCGGTCCACCTTGTTGGAGGCCTGCCCACACTGCGCTTTCCGGTACGCGGTCGCCACTCGAGGACTGCTCCGCCCCAGCGGCCATCAGTCCTGCGAGCAATGTGCCCTGCCCACTGCCACTTGAGCTTAGCAATTCTTCGGGCTATGTCGGTTACCTTCGTTCTTCTGCGGATCTCCTCATTTCTGATTCGATCTCGCAGAGAAACCCCGAGCATAGCCCTCTCCATTGCTCTTTGAGTGACCTTGAGCCTTCTGATAAGGCCCATATTTGGGTTCTTAGGTTCTTGGATTCCCAGATCGGGCAAAGTTTATTTCTGATTGTTCGATGCATAGCCCGGGTTTGTGCTCACCAACCCGCATTTGATAAGCGAAGTGATTATACTAATGTCCATCAATTGTAGCGATGACATGATTAAAACGATGGATGGCTTTTCCCAGGAGTGGAACAGAGTATATGCTAATTCTTCTACTAACTACATTATAAAGTGGCCTTGAATCAAGTGGCGATATTTTAAGTACAGGTTATTTACGCCTGAATACAAGAATGAACTCAAAAGTAGATTGTGTTTTTAAATTGGTTTATAGTCAGACCTAAAAATATTCGCAATGGATTCAATGACACCTTATGTCCTTTAATAGAATTGATGATATTTACCACAGACCATGTTAATATAAGTCTGTGATATTTACATACATTCATATTGTTATTCCCCCGTGTGGTGCCGGGGGTAAAGAATTGCACCACCCCATCTCTTCCCGTGGGTGTCGTAGAAGGCGACTATGGGACCATTCCAAAGGATGGGCAGCAGCGTCTCTCTGTGATTATTCTCACCTTACTGCGATCGCCAACCCGCTTGCCAAGCGTGGCGATTATGGCGAATTCCCCTCAAATTTATCCTTGAGGGAGGCCTTTGTCCAGCTGTGGACGTCTTTTTGGCTGAGATGATGATGATGATGATGATATTGTACATGTATTCTGATTCATCAGTGCAGCGTAATGGTACAAGTGTAACATTTATTAATAACTTCGAGTATATTTATCTAGGTACATAGTTACTCGTATCCAGTACTTTTCGAAACTTATTTAAAGATAGTATATCATTTAAAGAGCTCGACCGCGCGAATACCGGACACAATAAAATTATAATTGCTATCGGCCACCTGGTGGTCGATCGACGCTCAAGGGGCTATTAGCGAAAGTTTTATAATCGGTCCAGTAAAGATTCCTCCGAAATAGTCATCTAAACAAACAGACACACTTAATGTTATTAGTGCAGATGTAGACCACAAAAGATCTTTTCTATCCAAAAACAAAACACAGTTTTTAAAGCATTCACAAAAAAGGCTTCGTCTTTAAAGTGAAATGCACAGATTTCATACATTGTCTGCAACTCTTCTGCTAAAATATCTAGTGTGTAATGAATGACCCTAGTACTCGTAACACCGACTCCTACCCCTGCCTCGCCACTGCAATTAACAAACTTCTTTAATAACGTTAAAGTCTTACGACTGCTGGCTGTGCTCCTTCATTTTGATGCTGCCTGTCTTAGCGAATATGATTTTGTCTAAACTACTTATAACAATATTGTTTTATTCATCAAAAGCATTACAATTTATATTAAAAACATAACTTAGTCTTAATAATTGTACCTACCTATGTCATTATACATTTCGTATATGTCGCCGAACCATAAAAACACCCGTTACACGGCCACAATGTAAATTATGATTTTGAAATGTAACACATAAATTTTTATTATTTAATAACTTTATTTACCTGCTTGCCAACTGGCTCCTGGTAGATACTAACATGTTCAGTGTTTTGCGGAACGATCACTTAAAGAAAACGTTTATCTCGAGAATATTCTCTCAGGCTCAGACAAGTTTATCACTCAAGCCGCACATATCAATCAACAGCGCATTCTGATCTGTTTCATTTTTAGTCGTAAGGCAAAGGCGGTTGAATATTAGATGAAACGCTCCAAAATATGACATTAATAGATTCAGTACTCTGCCATCCATCTAAATCGCTCTCTCGAGTTATATATATGTACGTAAGTAGCATTATAAATATAAAGAATACAGATCGATGAGCTGCCAAGCCGTTAGAGGGATTAAGTGGAGGCATTGCCCTACAGTGGAACATTTCATAGGTTGATTCCAACTCCAGAACTCCATAGTAGCTGTCATCCTACTACCATACTGAGAATGCTGGGGCCATAGCTCCACACTGACGGAACAATTGTGATAGCGGTCCATTTTGTTGTCGCCCAGCAACAACTAATAACAAGTGGGTATAGTAAGTTTTGTTCCCATAGTTTACTGTTTCAACATCCAAGGCTAAAGTTACTTCCCCAATTTTAGTTGGTCGTCCGCATTGAGATTGCTATAAATTCTTTATATTTATAACTTCTAAGAATGATCCTACATTTATATACATAGAGAAAACACTAGAATAATAAACCGCCTTTGAACATAACCTTCAAGTATTTAAATGGTGGCCCCACATGCAGCAAGTGTACACGAAAGTTAGCAACTAAAATTGGGAATAAATTTAGCCCAACAATAAAAACTTACGCGTATGTAATATTATCCTAGATAAGGTTTTACAAATGTTTTAAAAATATGTCTTACATTAAACATGTTTGGTAATGTTACTAAATATTTTTTTGTCGAATACAGTTTTTTTCGGTATAAACTTATTCATAATTCAATACGGCTCTTGTGACCCCTGGAAACAAAACCAAGTACACGCTCACCATAATATCCCCTCACTATTAAATATTTTAACCTAAAAATCTCGAACAGTAAGCACCTAAAAAGAAAGAAACATTTCCAAAATATATTCCTTATTACTCTATTGTGTATTTTTGTGACATTTCTTTTCAAGAAGCGTTTTAAAATGACTACGGTAGACGGAGATCCTAAAGTTACGTCACTTCTCTAACATGTAAGCTGCATACGATTGATACGCAAGTATCAAGAACACTGCGACTCGTTCACGTCGCCTGCACTTACATAACTGTCCCGTAATTGGGCGCAGCGGGGGGCAATAAATTTAAAGCGTCTTATTGTGTTCCCGGGAAACAGTACAACGCATTAGTTCTACACAATTTGCATAAAGTATAAACAATAGAACGACACTTTGAAATATTACCAACGCTAGGTCGTAATAATGCCATGAGCACAGTCAAGACAATGTGATTTACTAGAATTAGGTATTAAAATTTATTTAGAACGAATATTAGAAATTGAGTATCGGGTAAATTTTCGATATTCAATTCTATGAAATCACAATGTCCTTGAATTCGCGTTTTTCAGAAACAAGAAAATGACTACTTTTATCCTTGTTTCTGATATACACAAATATTTGTTTGATGTAACAGAAAAATCATTAGACCTCGATTCCCCACAATCGTGTCTCAGTCGCCTGATTTTGACATTTAGGCTGAGGTAAAGATGTCAGAATCATATTTAATAGATAGTTCTTTTTTGTTGTTCACTGTGTTATTAAAAAACATACAAGTCAATTTGTTTTTCTTAAATGCCAAGATGTAATTGACCACTTATATTCGATCCATCAAATTGACGCTGACTGTACATATTTATTAAGTATTTCAATAACTAACTTTGTTGACATTTTGTAACTGCAATAATAAATTAAAATAGCTTTAGCTTTATTTATATTATTATTATAAAGAATATATTATTTACAGAACATTTATTTCGGCATTTTAAAAGTATGTTACAGGATTTTTTGTGTAATCCATTATTTAAAAGCTTTTAAAATAATTGAAACGATTTGTTTCAAACATTAAAGTGGAGTTAAATTGTTGATGCTCCCATTAGCTTATTTTAGTTTGTATTCGTTCAATACTGAAAAGAACCATGTCACAACAAAACAAGCTATCTAGTTTACATCATAATGAAACAACTTACCATAATGTCTAATAATATGACAAAGTACTCCATGACTAACTTTACGGATTCTACAAGTTATTATACTGTACAGATTTCATGTTAGAACCCTTTTATAGAAGTTACTTACAAAGGAACCCTAGAATCCCAAAATATTAATCGCCCGAATTTAATCAAGCACTTACTTGAACCAATAGCGAAAAATTAGATACTTAAGCACGTACTTTACCACTTAATTTACCATTAATTGACACTTACTTTATCAAAACAAAAACTGTTTTTTTTTATTAATATTAAATTAATAATAGGTTTTGTTATGATTAAATAAACTCGAGTACCTACAGTGTTATAACAGTTTTGTTACTTTGGAATAATACTGAAAAAACAAAAAATTACATTTTGTTTGCTGCAAAAAATATAATAAAAACATTTTTTTCAATTACAAATTCAAATTCCAACAACTTAAGCCAACGGTATCGTCTCTAAAATCTGTTTATATCAAAGAACATACGGATAGTATTTTGAACGAATTTCCTAGAAGAACCATTTCAAAGAGATGCTAAACTCACACAGACAAGGTGTACGCCGCAACCCCCGCTCATGAATACTTTAAGGGGGACCACACGTCTTGAAATTCAGAGCAGTTTCCGCACACTTGAATAAGTAAGGTGTTATTTATCTCGCCGCCGCCCGCCGGGACGAGTGGCCGTCGAGGGTAGCCCGGCCACCATTGTGACCCGCGCACATAAAAGTCTTGGAGCAGATGATGAATGGTGGTATAATTCTCATTTCCTGCTGAAAAGTTGGTGATAAGAGTATCGTCGTCTTACGTATGATGGGTAGTTTTACGACTTCGAGGAAATGTAAATGTTTATAACACATATGTTATGTTGGTATGTAGTTTTATATCTTTGTCTCTGTGGTCAATTGATTGATATATTCATATCGATTAAGAGATAAACTTATAGACAGGCTTTTAGACATATTTTCGTGATAACCGCAGATCTACAGATCTGCAGATTGTATCCAAATTTGCTGTTTCAATAATGGTTTTTTGAAAAGTAATACAACAATGAGTATATGTCAGTGTTTATCACACACAGTACTAAGGAGCAGCTCTAATTACGATGCAATGAAATATAAAAGAGACTAAATTAAAAAATAAATCGTCAGATACACGTCATTACAAAGTGGTGAAACTGACTTTAAAATAATTAAAAACTTTAAATATATCAATTATCACTTTTTTTATGAGCGTGTTCCATGAATATTGCTATGAAGATATTTGCAAATGTTATTGCTATTCTGATAAGCAATCCTATTACCTTTGCAGCACCCTCTCTCGCGCGCAATACGCATACAAATGGATATGTTACGGGTGTAATCCGCCAGGTGTGCACAGTTAGCATTACCCGGGCAGTGGCGACATTGCACGGTGCCACTGGTTAGAGTCCGATTATTAGCAGATTCTGCCCGGTTCACAGAGAATACTTTCAATAGCAGTGAAAACATTATTTGCACCGCAAATGGCTTCACTCCTGGTGTTGAGTGAAAATAAAGTCGTGAAAAAAACGCAACATCAGTTACCCAAACAATCACTATGCCGGCCCACAAAATTATTGTCATGTTTAATCATCAAAATTAACTGGTTTTATTCCACAGCTGGTCATAGGCTTCTTTCATAGCATGCCACTGAACCCAATCTTCTGACCTTCTTATCTAAATGCTGCCAGCCAAAAAAAACTTTTATGTATGTTTGACTAATTAATTTTATATATATTTATTTTAGGCATCAACCAATGTACGAGTACGAGTAAGATGGTAACTTCTCTCTTCTTCTATATTGACCTCTATGTGAAGTACAATAAAGTAGACACCCTACAGACTAACAGCCATACAAATAATTTTAAAAAACACATAATTGACGGAGACGTGTGTCACAGCGTGGTGTCAGGTAGATGACCCCAAAACCGTCGGAACATAACACTTTTTGGTCAATAGTCCTCTTTCATGAAGGTCGACAAATGGTGGGTCGGTACTGTCACCACAAATAAATGAACTACAGTTTATGTTGCGTTGATTCTATGTATTTTATTAATATTTGCCGGTAGTCGCTGGATATAAAACCTGGTTGCTGTGGAGATTTTTGGGGGAGGCCTTTGTCACAGTATGTATATAAATATATACTGTGCCTTTGTCCAGCGGTTGACGTTTTGGCTGAAACGATGATGATGATGAATATAAATATTTCGATGCTACGGTGACCGCTCACCATTAAGAGAGCTTTAGATATGCTTGTTTGACGATGCAGTAATATCATCATCATCATCATCATCAGCTCATTTATGTCCCCACTGCTGGAGCACGAGCCTTCCCTATGAATGGATAGGGAGAACGGGCCATAAACCACCACGCGGGCCCAGTGCGGATTGGTGGTTGTTAACGACTGCTAATGCAGCCGGGACCAACGGCTTAACGTGCCTTCCGAAGCACGGAGGAGCTCGAGATGATAAATATTTGGTCACCATCCGATGTCCGGCCTTTGCGAAAGTTGCTTAACCTCAGCACTCGCAGACCTCAGCAGCAGTAAAATAATAAAATTTAAAGAAAAATACATTTTTCTTGTAAAAAGGTTCAAGGTGGATTTATATTTGTCTGACGTGTCGTGTCGTGATGCATCAGAACCGAATCGGTTTCATACATTTAGTACTAAGCCAACACGACAAGCCACAGCACTCTAGTATAATCGTTTCCATACCTAAATGTATGAAACCGATTCCGTTCTGATGCATCACGACACGAAACGTCAGACAAATATAAATCCACCTTGGTTTTATATTTGTGTTTTAAAATGATTATTAACATTAACATCAGAAACATTTATTTCCCTCAGTTTTCGACTGATTATGTAATCATAATGCGAATGATTATGATTATGTAATAATGATGAACGAATGATTATGTAATTACATTTTGTAAGTAAATCATTCGACACGGCCTAAAAGATTGAATGAACCTTGAATAATACAAATTTTATTTAATTATACAGACGAGTGTCATGTGACGAGGGTCTCTACCACGAAGCTGTTGATAAAGGATTTCTACAGACCCCGCAAGGAGTTCATAAGCGAGTATGTTCGTTTTAAGTATTTTATTACCTTAATAACGGTCAAGAGGTAAAAAAATCGTTAATCAAATCAATCTCAAACAATTTAAACTAAATAATTATATTACATTGAGTATTTACTAAATATTTAATTTTAAGATCACCCTCCGCACCGGTGACATTCAGGTTACTCGTATTAAAAACTAGGGAAAATGCTAAGAAAAAAATATATTCCGAACCTTTAAGGACACTGGTTTATATGGGTCTCTCCTTCCTTTCTTTCGTCCAGCTACGAAAACTCGAAGGCAGATGGGAAGCCTACCTACTAAAAAAAAACTTAGTAGGTAAAACCCTTAATCCCTTCTCTGGTATGTATCGATAACAAGAACGACAAGTACCATTTTTTCCTGCCTCAACTTTACGTATGCCGAGTCGCGGTCAAACAACAAAATGCAAACAAATACAAAAACATACAGTATATTTTCCCTTGTTAGCCTAACAAGGACCTCGGAATCTGGCCACCTTGAGGTTTAATGGGGTCGTTATAGGGTAAGGCCGAGAATAAGTGTACTTTCTGTAAAAATATTTGGTCTCCCAACTACACTGATTTAGTGTTTCGTCATTCTCTATAAAAAAAGAAAATCAACATTTGATTTGAACTCTTTAATATTCGTTTAATAAAACTAGAACACAAAAATACACATTTAAGCAAATTTCAATCAAAAATAAAATAGTTTTTAAATTATATAATGTCAGATTTCATACTGAGGCACTGTGTCTCCTTGCCGACTCCCAGTGCTTTCTTTATATTTTTTTTGAAAATACTCAGTTTTGTTCTTTATTCCCTGGTAAAGATATAAAAAAATTATAAGTGTGGTCACAATTTGTGTTTACTGATCTCATTTCATTTTAAAGTAAGCAAAAGTTGTGTTTCTTAGCTGCTAACCTGGTAACACATTTACTTTTGTGATGTTGGTACTCCTGTCAAAATTTAAACTTTAACATTTAGCGTCGGCCGTCTTGCGGCAAAATTACTAGTTCGTGTTGTTCGTGAACCGCAATTTTCCATAATAAAAGTTTGTAGTCACATCTCATCTTACTAGTCTAGGTTATTTGATCTCAAGACTCTCTTATTTCACAAATATAATATTTGCTAAGTACATTATTGTGTAAACTAAGCTTTATAGTTTCGGTTGTGTTACCTTTTGACTGTTGTGTTACCTTCAGCAAAGTGTGTTACCCATTTCGGTTGTGTTATGGTACAACCATAGTCGGCCTTACCCTATAATTTCTTCAGGGAAATTATTATGCTCCACTGTTGTTCCATTCGGCTATTCACTTCCTCTCTAGAGAATAGCGCTGCTTATCTAATAGGTTATTATCGACATAACGGGCTACAACCTCGTCAGATATGTAATGTGAGCTTATTCATATCTAATTGCGTTATATATAAATATCGACATATCTTAATTATGTATGTGCTCATTCGTTATACGTTTTCCTATGAATAGGTGATGAAACTATGTCTTTATCATTTATGTGTAACTTTTTTATTTAGCTACACACGCGGTCTTGTGGTTACACCATCGTCGGTCTAGGATCTTTCGAAGTCGACTGGCTAGCTTCCGACAACTTATATAAGTTGGACGTCATAAAAACAATTATTTGTTCACACAGCATTTTGATTCATTCATTAATATGAATTAAACAAAATGCTGTGCAAATTTACTAATGTAAATATTGGTTAGTTCATAATTGTTACAAAATAAATAAATAAATAAATAAATAAATAAACAAGATAATTTGAGACAATTTGAGAGACATTTGACTGTAAATCTTACAACATTTTAGCGCTTTCACGTCGTCAATTAAAACAATGTTTTACGTGATTAATAAAATGGTTATAATTTTGTAAATATTGCATATCACTGAGTAAGTGAGAAATATGTTCCAATATTACTTTCAAATAATTAAACGTTTGCGTTGTCTGCACCTCCGTTTCATTTCTAGTACTTAAATCTCTTTCCATCTGACTAACTGTTTGGCTTTACAGCGCCGCTTATAAAACCGCCTAAATGAAATCTTTGTACCAGTTGTAAGTTAACTGCAATTTTAAGCAGTTGCAATACAGTAATCTTTAACAATATATTTCTCAACTGTACGGATTTTCGGATGTTTCAGCTACCTACTCTAAATATCGCATCTCCGAAAGATTTTCAATATCTACTTAATTTCTGTTAAAAATATAGAATTATTTTGACTGACTGTATTTATTTTAAATTCGTTCACGGTGCGCGAGCCACAGCTGTGGAACATACAAGCTCTTAATTAATATCCGTGGAAGGAACTCAATACCTACAAGTCTTCAAAATAAATTGTAAGAACAGCGGGGAAAAGATATCGTCTTTTCCACGCCCCTTGAAGTTGACTTATACAAACAGTGTGTAAAGAAAACTCGTTCAATTGATGGATACGTACCTACCTACTTCAAATGAAACGCCAAGCAAACTATATATTGTAACCTGATCTTCCAATGTGCTGGTAAGGCCACTAGTGAGACGATTTCAGACTGATGATGATGATGATAAAAGGTTTTATGGCAGAAAAAATCTACTGAGTTTATCATCAGCCCTTCTCAGTTTAAAGGCTCTTCTAAAATCCGAAGTGGTTGTAGATTCAGTAGGTTAGTTTAATCAATTTTTTGATAAAAAATATTTGGTGCCTGTCAAATCTCATATTTTACAAAAAACACATGTGTGTTCTTGGTTTGGTTGATGGTAGGGCTTGTTTGTCCGCCTGACTAACTACCATGATCTTTTTTAAATCTATCGCCATATCATCATCATCATCATATATCATCGATGTCAATAACATTGTTGTGTTCCGGCAGCTAGAGATAAGATAGCCAGTGCCTCAATAGTTGAGGATTCCTGGTGAAGTGCGCTTACATCTTCTTTATTATCACTTAACATCAGGTGAGATTAGGGGTTACCATATCTCCGGATTTGACCTGAGATCTCAGGATTTTAGGCTCCTGACAGGATTGCGGCCGGATTTTGGAATCTCAGGATTTTTTGATTTTGAATAAAATACAGTACATTATTCAGATTTTTTTATAATAATGTTACAACAATCTACGTAATTAAACAAAAACATAATCTTCTTTAGATGGTATGGTCGCCCATACAGTTACTGCAAAATATCAGAAAGGTTTGTACTTGGGATCATTAATATCTTATTATGACGTAATCATCATCATCAGCTCATTTTATGTCGCCACTGCTGGGGCACGAGGCTTCCCTATGGATGGATAGGGAGAACGGGCCATAAACCACCACGCGGGCCCAGTGCGGATTGGTGGTGTTAACGACTGCTAATGCAGCCGGGACCAACGGCTTTACGTGCTTTCCGAAGCACGGAGGAGCTCGAGATGATAAATTTTTGGTCACCCATTCGATGACCGGCCTTTGCGAAAGTTGCTTAACCTCAGCAATCGCAGACCGGGCGCTTTAACCACTGCGCCATCGAGCTCCTCGCAATAGGTCACTCATAAATGGCGGTGCATGCTATTTTAAACCTTTCTTGTTAAAACAATGGATTATTAGTTAGTTTTTTTCCACAGAGTTGTGTGTTACGTGTGCGATAAAATTACAGGACTTTTTTTATAGATAGCTCAGCAAATGACTACATCCCACCTGATGTTAAGTGGAAATGGAGTCCAGACGCGAAGATAACTGGTGCAGCGTGAAAACAAACGTAGCATCAATTAACCTCACTCAGCCGGCCCACAAGATGCTTCTTCACGCCTCTTTTGAAGGACCCTATATCATAGGTAGGAGGGAAAACGTGTGCTGGTAGACTATTCCAACTTTTGGAGGTGCGACAAAGAAACGAGTCACCAAATTTATTTGTGCGCGATTGGATATTTGAGACAGTGAAGCGGTGACTCCGAAGAGCAGCACGTGTCCTATGAAGGAAGGGAGAAGGAATCTATGGCAATCATGCTTTTTCTCAGGACTTTTCAATTTTCCCCCCAATGTTACCCCTAAGGAAATAAAAATATTGAATAAATGATTTGTCTTTGTCTTTGTCTACTGTTCAAAGGCGTCTGTACCCGAACTGTAGAATGCGAGAAATCGTGGTTCAATTCCCCAAAGCTTCGTCTGACTACTGACGTGAACCCTTCTTAAACCCATTCCTAACACAAGCGTATTAGGTTTCTGGATGGGTAAACATGACTATTATTAATGCGTTAGTACAACATATTATATAATATCAATATTAATAAAAGGCTTTGTTCTACATGACTGACTGATAGACAACAGCCCAAACTTCTGGTCGTAGACTTCTAATTTGAAGGGTGTATTCCTTTTACTATGTAGGCGTTTACGAAGAAAGGAATTTTGAATATTCGTATTTTTTTAAATTAAAATCATCACGGGTGTTTTTTTTTTTTACCTAGTACCCATTCCGGACGTCTATTTTTTAACTGTGGAGTAGAATGGACACAAGAAATTTCACAGCTTTAGTAGAAGTAACAAAGTCTCAGAGCTTTATACCCTTCATTGCAATATATTTTAAAATGGTGTTAGCTACAGTTACAGTTAGTCTGTATTATCCCATTGTGTGGCAAAGGCCTACCCCCGTAATCATCATCGTCATCAGCTCATTTTTATGTCCCCACTGCTGGGGCACGAGCCTTCCCTATGGATGGATAGGAAGAACAGGCCATAAACCACCACGCGGACCCAGTGCGAATTAGTGGTTGTTAATGACTGCTAATGCAGCCGGGACCAACGGCTTTACGTGCCTTCCGAAGCACGAAGGAGCTCGAGATGATAAATTTTTGGTCACCCATCCGATGACCGGCCTTTGCGAAAGTTGCTTAACCTTAGCAATCGCAGAACAGGCGCGTTACCCACTGCGCCATCGAACTCCTCACTTACCTACATCACAGAGTACATCTGTACTTAACATTTCAGACTCAAAATAAGCGATTGCATTGCAATGACGCGATGGACGTCTCTCTCAACCATAGCAAACTGAGACCTTTGGCAAAGTATGCCTTCTCTACCTATATTTAAAGATCCATTACGTGGTAATTGCCTCTTCCCATCGGCACCTTACATTCATTTTTCTTAGCAATATTGTTTTCTTTGTGCCGCTTTACCACAAAGGATATCCAAGAGATATTTCGCGGTGTGATAAAACCCAGCCGTTCGCGGTTTCAAGGCAGATTTTCAGTTCCTAATTGCATGTTAATTTCGTTTAAATAAGCTTAACTGTGATTTAGGACTCTTAATTATAGGCCATAAAAGCGAATTAAAAATTTAACTTCTTTTTTGTTGTTATTTTATATTTTCACGATGCAAAGCTAACGAGTTCAAGTAACAGCTGATACAATGGTTTTTTATTTGATTTTTTTTTTGTTATTCTTAACAACGTAATCACGCAAACATTTCGAGCGTTATCGCTTTAAGCTGCGTGATAACACCATCGATAAAAAACGAACCGTTCTGTTTATTAAGCTTCGTTTCGCTGTAATTAACCTTTTTTTCTCTTTGACACCTACTGTTGACACACACACATACGCATGCAAAGTTTCATTAAATCGCTTTATTTCAGCACGCATTTAAATCTATTTCTCAATTTTCCTTTTCGGGAGGTCTCCACCTCAGACATGCGTTATCTGCTATGATTGAAAAAGTTAAGGTGAGTAAGGCGTGGTCGGTACCTAGATGAGTGAGTAAAATATTAGTGATTTTCCTCTTTCTTTCAAAAGTAAGGTAAAACAGGTGGTTTCGGTAGCTATCCAAAGATTAGAAAAACGCAAAAAAACGACTAAGGAAGAGGGTAGTTCGTTTTGTCTGCTAATAATCACCCACCCGCAATAACTTTAGTACATCCGTGATCATGGCGCATGCAACTGTGCCGAAATATCGGATACTCAAACACAACAAAAAACATTGTAATAATCCCGTTAATAATATATATTACAATTTATTTCATATTGCAAACTAATAAAGTTTAATTTTAAATACACGTCGAAGTATTACATAATTTTTCAATTATTAAAAAATCTAATATTAGAATGTTAAAATTAAACATTTATAAAAGTTACATCTAGAAAAGATTGAGGTATTTATTATTATACATTTAAGGGGAGAATTTACCCCCCCTTCCGTGACTAGCCCTCGCAAAATTTTTTTTCGCATGGGAAAAAAAAATTTCTTAGGTAACCTAGCTAACAGACTTTACGACTGAACAATTTAGTGTGCAAGTCAGTACTTTTGATATGCTTTTAGTATTTTTGTTTTAAAAAAAATAAGTCTGTTGTATGAACTAGATTTTAGTTGTGAATATATTTAAAAAGATATAAGAGAAGAGGTTTTGGTATACTTTTTAAATTTTTTAGAGAACATGTTTTGATGAGCAGATAGTTAATTGTAGAAAAGTCATAGCACACATAACACACCTAAGCGGCAGAATAACAGTGGCAGTATATTTATTTGTATTAAATCGCCACTGGTGGCAGACACTTTGATAAATTAAATATTTTCAACCAATATAGCTTTTCCAATATAGCTTTGATAACGATAAAATAACAAGATAAATTCATCATCATTCATAATTTCAGCAACTTAATCGGTGACCATCTGGCCGATAGTTAATTTGGTTAAATTAGAGCAAAAGATTGATGTTGAAAACATGCTGTTTACGGTCTTACAGAAAATCTTATAGGGCGAAATTAATCATGCTCTAATCCCTAATTGAAAGACTTCGGGACACTTTAAGGGCGCAACAAATTGAGTTCTTTTCGGGCCATCAATCATTCCCGACCCTCAATAATTCGAGAGGGCACAACGGAACGGTCTTCGCGATGCCTTTCTAACTTGTTATGATTCAAATAATGAATTGAAAGCAAATAAATTGTTGGGGCGGAATTATAATGACGATTCAATCAGGTTGTTTATTGTGTTTAATGTTTTGTGGGAGAGCGACACCATTTTTAGTACTTACCTACAATTCTTAGAAATTCAATGTAACAGAATAACGGTATAAAAATAATTCCTTGTGCCTACCGAAACGTTTTTTGTTGATTTTTTTTTAATTAAAAGGAGGCAAACGAGCATGCGGGTCACCTGATGGAAAGTAATCACCGCCGCCCATGGACACCAAAGTAATCGCAGATGCGTTGCCGGCCTTGAGGAAGGAGTTGGATCTTGAGGAGGGAGTAGGAATTGGGAGGGGGGAGGGGTGGCCTCCGGTACTTTCACTCACCAGACGAAACACAACAGCAGCGAGTGCCATTGTTTCACGCCGATATTCTGCGAGAGGGTGGTATTACGCCGGGCGAGCCGGCTCATTTCGTGCTGCAATGCAGCGTGGCTCTATGGACTCAAATAATTTGAAAATGTCCATTGGCACCAATGTTTAACACCTTAAGGGTGCGCCGACACCAAAAAATGTCAAAAATGCAGTCACGGTTAAGTTTATATAATTGAAAATACTATTGTATTAAATAAACAAAATATATATTTAGTATCAAAGTGAACGTGATTACAATTAGTCCGATCCATAAATTCATAACTCACTATAGTTTTTTCTACAATATCATTTAAAGTTAGGCAAAAATCATGAAAACAAGTGGCGGCGTTTAGTTGATATCTTATAGTTTATCTAAATTATTGTACCTCTGATTTTGTTTAAACAATCACCAATAATCTAAACTACAAATCGTCCGTCTTACATTTTCGATTTATCGAGCGGTTTTTTAAATTATTATTTTTCAAATTAACACGTTAAATTCCCCATACAAAATTAGTATGGGCGCGCGGCATCAAATAAATATGGACGAAGAGATTTCAAATAAAATATATTACACTTGTCCCTTACGGACGGCGCACCCATAAGCCCAGTTCAACACAGTTTTCGTTAGTTTTCGTTAGTAAGTTAAAATAGTTAAAAAGTTTTTATTTTTATTTTGTGCCGCTTTATTAATTATCTGCAGTTTTCAAAATATACTCAGACATTTTTTTAATTATAGCATAACGTCAAATTTATCAATGAATTAGACAATATTATATAAATTAACGGCTCTCACTTACCATAATAAACATCGTCCAACTCTTTATACCTCTTTGCGTTGACTCCTATCCGCCAACTATATAACAGTACCACCAGTATTGATATATTCTGAAACAAACGAAACCTTATATTATAATACTATACTGACTAGAAATAGAAATCGTTTTAATATTGTACGGGAAATAAAGCTTATTTACATCGTTATGAAAAGGGTATTACACCACGAAAGAGGATGAAACACCTCATAAATATACATCGTCGAATCCATAAAAACATCTGCTGTCGCGATACGCATTTCCGTTTTTATTTACAAAATCGAATCAATAATTCATTTCGATCCCATACTAAAAGTTGCTTGTATAATGTTTTTACCTCCTTTCAGGTTATTAAACAGTCTTTCCAAATAATACCTACGTATTTTAAGGACTACTCCTTAAAACAAATGATCAATTAAAAACGTTTGAAGAAACTTTTGAAAAAATATTGTACAAAGAAGAATATTAAAAGGGCACTTTAACAAATTAATTAATACAAAGAAACGTTTTTACATTCACACTACTATTTAATTTAAAGGTATTTTTCATCTACAGGTTGATTAGATGACATCGCTTTTGATGAAGTAGATTTTGCGTAGCCTAAGAGTGGCTTGCCACATATTTGGTCCGCCAGCTTGCCCTTCTGAATTTGGTGTAAAGTCAGCATTACTCCGATCGATGCAACAAAAGCAGTCAACTTAGCACTTAAGAAAATTAAATGTTATTACTATGGGATTCGTACGTGTTCACAAGTCACAACAGAGATTCAAGCGAAACAAACTCATGCATTATTCTACCCATTTAGTTTTTTTTTTGTTGATGGCTTCGTGCGATTAGCACGTTTAGCCAGTGTCAAAGTAATTTTCTAACAAGTAATACATAATAAATAAAAAATATTTCTTTTCTGTATGATGATGATGAATGATAATAGAAATGAGAAGTGAGAAATGATATACCCCCAATCCCTCGAGTATCTCAGTAAAGATGTGGGGCTTTACTAAGTCCTCGGGCGGACTTCTTTAGAGAATTTGAAAAGTGACGTTGCACTGTTTTGTTTCATTTGCCAACACTCATGCACACTCACGAACACTTAACGGTTAATAATCCACCATTATTTCACAATAATATTCGATATACTTAACACAAATTTTCGAAAATAAAACAAAACCGCAGACATGACTCTTCACTTTCCCGCCAAGAACACACCCATTTAGTTTTCTTCGATCCATTTGATACTGATTGTACTATAAACAATATTTATTCAATAATTTACAAGGGTTTTTAATCTTCAAACTATGCGGTGCATAGGTACTAGATCAACCAGAAGAAATGACAAGAATTTCAATAACTCTCCTTATTCCAATCTTCATCCAAAGATCACTTCCAAACAACGACATCATATGCTAGGTAGTGCACCAGAATTACATAATACGTTATGCAATTCACGTACCCAAAGAAACTTTGTCTCGCCTTCACGTAGCATAAGAACCTACAACGTTCACATAAGCCACTGCTGCGTGGAACTATTCATACAAAGTACTCGGTAAGTTTCGGTGTGACTTAGGCACGACGGTATTAAACAACTTTATCTTGGCAGCAGAACTACTACGAGGGTGTTTTTTTACCATTGAAAATGGTTATCAGATGCAAATCGCCTGAGACGTATTTTCGGCCATAGCTCCAAGGATTTTGGGAGAATCGAGATAAAAATAGTACCAAGAGTTGAGGAATTTAACGAGACACGTATGAGCGTTTGAATTTTGAAAATCAGCTGGAAACTTCTTTTGGAGTTTTGAAAAATGTAAAAAAAACGGGTTTTTTGCGGGGTCATCGTATACTAAATTGTAAATATTGCAAAAAAAAAACCGACTTAAGAAAAAATTTAAAAAAGACTCCTAGGGTATTAGTTTGGCTACAAAATGGCGAAAAAATGTTGAAAATCGTTTAATAATTGTGACCTGTAGGTGGTCCTTTTAGATTTGGTATTGTAGAAAAACGGATTGTTGTATTCATTTTTAATGCTCCGATTCATGCGGGGACTGCGAAATCTGTGAATAATTTTTTAACTGGGACAGTAAGGGGACGTCTGAAACCGTTAGAGATACAGAGAAACTGTCTTATGAACCATCAAGTCCTTTTTCTGAAAATTTTTTTGGCATAGTCTTTTTTGGTCAAGTGTGAGTTGTTCATAAAAACGAGTCAAATTGATATGTTTTTTAATTCGGATCGTCTGTTTCATGATTTGATCATTTAATTGTATCAGAAGAAAATAAAATCGGAGCAGCAGCCTAGTGTTTCGGTTCGATTCCCAGCGGGGATTATTGTGCTCTTATGCTTAGTGGTAATGTCCGCTAGGCTACGTCTGTCTTAGTCCGTCGACATAACAACACGTTAGTAGAATTGTTGTGTTCAGACAGCTAGAGATAACATAGCCAGTTCCTCGGTAAACGAGGGTTCAAGGTGAAGTGCGCCTTCATCTTCGGTCTTATCGTAACTTACCACCAGGTGCAACAAAAGTCAAGCGGAAGCCAAGCTTTATCGGTGTTTATTTATTTATTTATTTAGTCGGACACCAACACAGTGAACACCAATACAATTTACATAACAAAAATGCACATGTAATAACACAATCCAAATGTCACTGCAATTACAGGTGAGGACTACATGCAATAAAAATGAGCGAGTAAACTAAGTAGGTATAACACAAATATCAGACGAAATTACTAAATTAAATTGATACTTAAATGACTGTTTACAAAACAAAATCAAATAAATAATAAAAATAAGAATAAATTAAATTAAATTATTGAGTTTACAAAATAAAATTAAAATCGTAATTTTCAATTGAATCCAGATTTTATAGATTTTATAGGTTTTACATATAATTTCATCATCATCATCATCTCAGCCAAAAAACGTCCAATGCTGGACAAAGGCCTCCCCCAAGGATCTCCACAACGACCGGTTTTGCGCTGCTCGCATCCAGCGGCTTCCCGCGACCTTCACCAGATCGTCGGTCCACCTTGTTGGAGGCCTGCCCACACGGCGCTTTTCGGTACGCGGTCGCCACTCGAGGACTGCTCCGCCCCAGCGGCCATCAGTCCTGCGAGCAATGTGCCCTGCCCACTGCCACTTGAGCTTAGCAATTCTTCGGGCTATGTCGGTTACTTTTGTTCTTCTGCGGATCTCCTCATTTCTTCGATCTCGCAGAGAAACCCCGAGCATAGCCCTCTCCATTGCTCTTAGAGTGACCTTGAGCCTTCTGATAAGGCCCATAGTGAGCGTCATACACGTCTCATATAATTTCTAATTTATTGCAACTAAAATAACTTTTAGTCTTTATAGCATTATCAGCGAAAACATCGATAGTTTCTGCTTTAGAAAGAGCGTTGTATTGCCTGACAAGTCTAGACATAGGTGCGTGGTATCCCAGACATGACTTAGAACCCTCCTGTTTGAATAAGTTGAACCTAGATGCTCTTGGTAACCTGGACGGTGCGCATAAGGAAACCAAAGCCAACAAACCGGGAGCATCAAGGACACCGTTCACTAGTTTGTGAAAGAATGTGGTATCAAGCATTCGTCTAAATAAGAAAAACAACAATATACACAAAATCATGAAAATCTACGTTATTTTTTGACGACGTAAATTGTGTCAAACACACTGGGCTTGAAAATGTTTATTTACCAAAAATAATAGTAAGCCGTGTTACAGGAGTGTACCATGACTCCCACACTAGGCTAGGCCTGGCTCGTGGGGGTCAATTCAAAACTAGTTGAAGTTGACAATGCTTTATATCACACACTTTGACCAGATTATTATAAATGCGAGGGAAAAGAAATGCTCTAAAACGTTGTGCAAAGGTGGTCTTTACTCTAATAGTGGGGACCTTGAAAGTTCTCCTATTTAGTAGCTCACTATACTTCGGTAACCTTAAAACTTCTTTGTGCATAACCATTGAAGCTCTCAACAAAAACAATCTACGGACACTCAAGACTTGGGCTTCTCTATAAACATCCGATGTGGGGTATCGCCTTGGTCTACGCAGGGCCACCTTCAGAACCGCTCTTTGTGCTCTTTCTAGTACTATCAAAATGGAAGGGGCAATGCCACCCCATGCAAGTATACAATAATTTAACTGTTTCATAATGTGGATTAGTTTGCGTATTTTAATTTTATTTAATTGCTTAAAGTGTAGCACACTGCTGTCACCACAATACGCATATCAATATTTAATTAACGACATGGGAACGAGAGAATCAATAATGTGTATATTATCTGGCTCATTTATATGTAAATTAACCACCAATTAACTTTTACAGCGGTCGCGCGGTCGGGTGCTATATGGTTGTAAGAAAATCATAAATTATAAACTGGACTGAAATTCGTTACCATTGGGTGTTAAATTTTCAACTGGAGCATGCCGCCGTTACATAACTTCGTAATTAAGACAAGAAACACAGTGCTTTTGGCCTTTTAGTGCGAGTTTGTTTGAATAATTTGTTCTTTTGCGTTTACTAACAGTTTTACTTGAAGCAAACAGTAAATGGTAATTAGTTCAGTCTTCCATACACTCAGAGCGTGAAACCTTTCGTTTGTAAAATTATTTCGAAAATAATTAACTAACTAATTAGGTAGGTACATTATTACTATGGAGTTATTAAACGTTTTTACATAATACATAGTATAAATTATGTCAACTTGTTTTGACGAGGTCTGTTAAAGTAAATCGCATTAGAATTCACGCAGGTTAGCGCACCTTAAATCATGTCTGATCAAAAGCGTAGACTTTAGTTGGGTTAAGTCTGAAATTATGACCCTTTACTGTCTAACGTGATAGATCTGGACAGTGGAAGGTCGTGGGAGATGAGATAATTTCACACAAGAAATGTAATGAGAGGATCCACGAGATGTAATGTATTGTGCAAAGTCACCCAAAAGTGACTCGTAACCTGGAGTTTTTAGTCACCTTCTTCCTCATTTTAGGGAGCTAGGAAATATTTGGGTAAGAGTTGAATTTGAATGTTAATATTTGTAATCGTATTTACTTTTTATACTTTTATTTATTTTGCCCAGATCGATCTGTCGATTGCTTCTATCAATTATGTGCAAGATGAAGGATCCGGAAGAAAAATGCATCTCAAAAGTGGTCCTGACCCCTTAGCCAAAGTAACGTTACAAAAACGATAGTGAAGTTCGAAAAGAACGAAATGTATGGGATTGACATAAGCCGCGCTAAATCACGTGGTCAACGTCATGTCAATCCCATGCATCAAGGGTATCTGCGAGCACTGTCCAGTGCTCCTACTGGTGAGAAATTTGTTCCGTTATGGACTGACAGTATACTGCCGCAGTATCCTAGGGAAATATATGACGTCATAAATCGTCGTCATTTTTGTACTGTAAGCACTGGCATTTTCGAAGTAAGGTGCTCTCAGTGCTTTGATCACGTGATCAACAGCGTCCCAGAAATGATGACATGGATGACAGTGTACTGAACTGCGTTCCGTTTTAAACAGTAACCAGTATAGCTAACTATAAAGGAACTGCTTCGCAGTATACTAAATTGACGTCACACCTTACAGTGCTCGCAGTGCATATCGGAACAGACCCTTCCTTATTCTTTTGTAACTTCGCTATCGTTTCGTTTTCATAATGTTACTTTGTCTAAGCTCCATTTATTCATACCTAAACATTTAAATTTCGAATAACAAAATCTGAAAAAAACAGTGGATAGCATTAACAGCTCAGCTTATTATGAACCTTAAAGGTTACAAAATATGTACTTAACATTTACTGACATCACCACCAACGACATTGTGGCTCCGTGGCCGCAAAGTCGCCTATCGTTTTTCAAGCGATCATCGGGAATCTAGCACATAATTTATCGAAGGTGTTATGTGTAGGTACCTCTCGAGCTCATTTGCAAATTTTTCAAAATGACACTTATATCTAAATACCTATATGACAAACAAATGCCACTAACATATCAATTGCTCCAAAATAATGATTTGTCGACAAGTCCAAACAGAAGTGCTTTCCATACGTTAGAGTGTCGTGTCAATCCAATTTATTATACGTTTAAATCAACCGAAACAGAATTAATTGATCACACTGCGCGCAATCTAGCAATTCATTCAGAAGTTCTAGAAAGTCTCGACACTACACTCTAGTGAAATGGATTGCAAAATAATTGGATTGCTAACAGTAGATACCAAAGTATAGGTTTTTGATTTTGATATTATTTATTGAGTTTTGTTGGTGAGGGTGAGGTCATCCAATAACAATCAAAAAGGGTCTGAAAATTAAATACTTAGATAGCAAAGCGTATTTTACAACTTAGTAAACTGCATACGTATTACGTAGTTAATTGGATATTACTTTAGTTTACAACATAGTATTTTGAATTCTTATTGTATAATCCTTTTTAGTCTTCTTCATGATTTGCGCGTTCACAAACAATCAAAGGTTTGACTTCAACTTTGCGTCTTAAAGTCCTCAGTCACATATCTTTAACATTTATTAAACCAATGTGTTTATTTTTTTAAATAAAACGAAACTACAAACATGACAGTTCAGTTTCCCGCCAAGAAGTCCCTTGTCAAAGCTAAATCTTCATTTTTTATCTATGTCTCTTCAGTACAGTTTTGCACAAAGAAGATGAATGGTGTTGAAGCAGGGATCGTGCCTGAAAAATAGCGGTCTATACACTATCCTCGCACAGCGCGTCACAGATTAAACATATATCACTGACACTGGTACTATGTTGAGAAGAGCTCGTTGACGCGCCCGGTCTGCAATTGGTAAACTTAAGCAAAGACCGGTCATCGGATGGGTGACCAAAAACTTATCATCTTGAGCTCCTCTGTGCTTCGGAAGGCACGTTAAGCCGTTGGTCCCGGCTGCATTAGTAGTCGTTAACAACCACCAATCGGCACTGGGCCCGCGTGGTGGCCTATGATGGCCCGTTCTCCCTATCCATCCATAGGGAAGGCTCGTGCCCCAGCAGTGGGCCATAAAATGAGCTAATGGTGGTGGTTAATATGTTATTATGTGTGACAGATCGACGGTGCAGTAAACCTGGTAACAAATTTTAGGTTCTTTCCAACAATTTATTAAATGCGATATATACTATATTTTAACCACCTCTGTGGTTATGTCTGTATCTGCCAGGCTAGCTACAACAATCTAAGTCTGCCGCCATAACTGTGTGTTCCGATAGGTAGTTATTTAGATAAGGTAACCAGTTCCTTACTGCTTGACGATTTCGGGCGAAGTGCACTTTCAAATTCTGACTTATTGTCAATAATCGTCAGATGAGACGAAGCCAACCGCTACCACGTTGTGATAAGGTTGTAAAACGTTAACATGTCGTAGTAAAAGCGATACGTTTTTTTTAAATCGAAGTTACGAAGCTCGATAATTACCTGATTGGCTCTAATGGAGTCACGGTCAAGTTGACATTCTATCGATGGAGCGAGGACACACGCTCAATATCAAGGACATACGTTATACCTGCCAGGGTTGTTTCAATGTTATTTCTCAATGTTTCATTTGATTTGACAGTATTCCAAGGATAAGGGCTCGTGTCTTATAAGATTGTGTGATTGGGTTGTGATTCACAGACTTACACCTTTTCACACAGTGAGTTGTAACAATAACCGCCGGTTGCACCAAAATTGATATACATTTACAAATTCAGTTTCACGTTTTACATAAACTATTCCGTCACTTTCACGAATTCGTAAATGTACGTTGCACCAACAAAATACGAGTAAAAGTATCAGTAAAATTACTTGCTACACAAATGAAGCGTTAATTTTACCATTTTACCTCAGTAGTTTTTTACTACCATGGTAGTTTTTATTTTACATGTAGTAAGCCATGATAATTAGCGTCATAAGTGTCAGTAGCGTGACGTTGATGGTTTGTTTATTATTGTTTGTAGTTTTGAAATAGTAATGAAAGTGCATTTAATAATGGAAAATATTATTTTTTCCACCAATCCGCACTGGTGGTTTATGGCCCGTTCTCCCTATCTATCCATAGGGAAGGCTCGTGCCTCAGCAGTGGGGACATAAAATGAGCTGATGATGATGATGATGATGATGATTATTTTGGAAGATGACATTCTGCAAGAAAAGTAAATATCTATCTACTTACAATAACGTTAGGTACTTTATTGGGCTTTTTGGGGATAGGTCGTTATTGTTTATTTGTATATTTCGGGTTTTCATATACATTAGCGATGGTGTAATGATGTTGTTTCGTTTCGTTGTGAAGTACCTAGCTCCCCGTAGGTATTAAAGTTAAGTTGTAGATTTGAAACTGATCTTGGAGTATTAGATGGAACTTCATGTTCAATACATCTGCAAATGCAATGTGCCGTGGTCTTGCTGAGTCGATAGCGGCACAAAAATCGCTACCTTCAATGAGCATTTGGTCTACTCTAATATTTGTTCTCCGACGACGGCGAGTGATATATTGAATAATTTCACTATCACTGTCAGAACTTGTGGAAGACATTATCGTGATTTATTCTCTCAGAGCACGTTTCTTTAAATAAATAGAGCGTTTTCTAACCTCCAACACCAATTGCAAACACGAACAAACTGTCAAAATCTTATACTTTTACGTTATGAGCAAGGTTTGAGCTACGTAAAAAGTAACCGTATAATGTAACCGTAAAACGTATCGCAAAACGTGGTACAACAAAGTTTTACATTATACGTTTACTTTTTACGTTACTTTTTACGAATTCGTAAAATGAAAATTTTGGTACAACCGGCTGTAAGATTGAAATACCGTAGGGTATTTTAAGACCTTATTTCTGATGAAATATTAACTTGATATTTACTTTTTTTCTTGTTCTACTATTTCTCAGATATATATATCAGATTATTTTATCTGATAAATTAGATCTTTTCCGAGGTTTGAAATGACGGTAAAATTAGAGATCGCGATTTGTTTAGTTTATCGTTTAGTTCGTGAAAAATGATAAATGGGTATGAGAACATTTCGGCTCTTATTTTGCGGTCTGTAGAGTATACACATGAGAATATTTCGACTGATGCTCTCATTCCTGATAATAGCACTTGAACAAAGACGACTTGCCTCAAATGGGACACGATCTCGACCTTTCTCAAGAGTCAAGTTGTTGTTTAAGAGCTTTTTATAGTTTTCATATAAATTTTGCATTGTAAATTCAAATAATACAATCATTTCTAAATCAGGCATCTTAGACATAGATGTCTACTTCTACAAGTACTACATTAATAGTCATACCTACTCCTGTTTAATTATACGACTGCTTAAAAAACGAGTATCATGTTTTCAGGGTTCATGTATGTATGTATGTGATGTGTCTTTATTCCACCATAACTTCTAAACGCCTGAACCGATTTAGATATATGAGGTATCGTTACAATTCTTGCATCGTCCCGACTAACATAAGACTTGTGAAAATTTGGAAATTCAACCCCTATGGGGGTAAAAAAGGGAATGAAATTTTGTATTGTGAAAATTCGTCATTATTGGAGTTAGAGACTAGAACTTGATTGATTGATATATTAGCAAAACTGTCAATATTAAGGTATAAATTACCATATAACATAATTAGGATGTTATATAAGTCATTAGCGGATTCAATAATTTGTTATGGAATTAGTAGCTACGGGCGGATATACGTGACCTACTTAAAAGACATTTATAAGCTCCAACTTGCCATATTAGAGACTATTGTAACCAAAAATATTTAAAAATGAACACAAAACAGATTATTCTTAATATTTGAAACACTGCAAAGTTATAAGCGTGTATGACAAGTTTTGTGTCTATATCCATATTGTCCATCATCTGTGAAGAACATATTAGTATTGCTGCATTAACTAAAAAAAATCGGCTGGCACAATTACGCAACCTAGATTATTTACGTTTATGTGTATTGCCATGATGCAATAGTGCGTATGGCATGAGAACCACCCAGTACTCACTACCAAAAATGCTGAATACTCTACCGAAACAAATAAATGATGAAGTATGTAAAACAAATGCCAAGAAATGTAAGAGATTACTAAAGAAATTTTATTTTATTTAATAGATTATCAAAACCAGCCCATTTTATGTCCCCACTGCTGGGGCACGAGCCTTCCCTATGAATGGATAGGGAGAACGGGCCATAAACCACCATGCGGGCCCAGTGCGGATTGGTGGTTTTTAACGACTGCTTATGCAACCGAGACCAACGGCTTTACGTGCCTTCCGAAGCACGGAGGAGCTCGAGATGACAAATTTTTGGTCACCCATCCGATGGCCGGCCTTTGCGAAAGTTGCTTAACTTCAGCAATCGCAGACCGGGCGCGTTAACCACTGCGCCTTCGAGTTCCTTGCTCGTCTTACTTACTTACTCAATAATAGCATAAAACTTTAGAAATAGAAATAGATTTTTCTTATTTTTAAATATTGTAAGCAGTTACAATGCGATCTCACCCAGCTATTCGATAAACTCAAAGGGTTTTTAACAGTGGGTTGTTATATATATTAAATAAGTTATACTTTGTGATGAATAAAAAACTTTAAAAAAAAAGAAGATAACAATCATAAAATATGGAAAATAAATATGAATGAAAAACTTTTGAATCTTCTCAGAAATAACCACTAATTCAGGACGTCTTTTAGATGTGGAGATGAACGGGCGCAAGAAACTGCACAGCTTTATGTAAAAGTAACGATATTTACAAAATTATAATATATGTCGTTACCAACGCAATATACAATTTCGGTAACGGATATATACGGATATATTCAAATGATCTAGTTAAAGAAAAACCATACCTTATTCCTGCTGATGATTGCGTCGCACTACAGTCAGATATTGATACCTTGGCTCATTGGTGTACGGAAAACAATATGTCGCTTAACGTGGAGAAATGTCAGTTTATCACGTTCACAAAAAAAGAAACATTACTTGCAGTCGTCGTATGTGATACAAGGAGTTCACTTGGAGCGCGTGGATGTAGTGCGTGATCTGGGCGTTTGGTTTGACTCAAAGCTTTCCTTTAAAGTACACTACGACACAATAGTTTTAAAGGCAAAGCGACCTATGGGTTTCCTCCATCGGGTAACAAAACCTTTCAAGCAAAGTCGTAGTATTGTTCTTCTATATACATGTTTGGTAAGAAGTTCGCTCGAATACTGCAGTGTCGTATGGTCGCCTCTTTATGAAAATCATACTCGTATTAACAGGTTAGAGTCAATACAAAAACGTTTTGTTCGTTCTCTTGCTTCAAAACTGCGACTAAGACAAGAATTATTAAATTATACGGATAGGCTTAACCGATTTAATTTGGATTCCCTTTACAAAAGACGTCATATCAGTGACCTTCTGATGTTGTACAAAATCGTCAATTCAAAACTGGACACTGATATCATAAGCCATGTTTCACTGAAAGTTAATAATAGATCTGACCGTAGGTAACATCTTTTTCTTGTACCTTCTGCTAAAAATAATGTATCACATCACAGCCCTCTCATGCGCTTTTGCAGGCAATATAATAAAGTAAGCAAAGAGCTAGATATTTTTCACCAGAGCCTCAATATGTTTGTTAAGACGATTAAAAGTATGAAGTGAAGAGGACATTAGATTTAATACCTATCTACATATTTTTTATAATTAAGTATACGTTTATTTTTTAGTATTTTTTATTTAGCCGTTTTTATATGTAATATTTTATTTAGATGTTGTGCGCAGTTGTTATTGAGGTACAAATTTATACGTGTTATTAATTGTATTGTTGTATTTTTTGTATTGTATGATTTATGTCTTGTAACTGTGCCAAAGATAAATAAATAAATAAATAAATAAATAAATAAATAAAAGAGAGTTTGTTATAAGTTCTCCAACACTATTATCCCGTAGTAGGTTTCAAACATAGTTTGGAAATAAGCCTTCGCAACACACGCACTTCCTCGTATGGGCGAAACTTTTCGAGTTCCCTGTAAGGGAATAAAAGGAACGTGTATCCAATGACTGGTTTCGGGAATATAGGACGAAAACTATGTTCAGTAATGTATACGTAAACCGAAAGCTCTTTGAACAAATAATATAAGTTATTATTTATGTACGAGTCTGTAGTATGTCTTAACAATAAATCGGATTTACTAGAAACTTGTTATATTTGAATTTTCGTACACGTAATTTCGACGTCAGCTTAAGGAGATAGCGAGTGAGACCACGCTACTCATCACCCTACTCTATCACACAGTATTTCGATCAAAATCTGATAAGTAATAAAAATAAAGTCCTAAATTTATATTTATAACCGCCTCTGTGATCTAGTGGTTAAGACCACCATGCTCAGACCCACAGATCACAGGTTCGATTCCCAGCGGGGGGCTTTGTGTACTCGGTTTAGCTGGTGGTAGGGCTTGTTTGTCCGCCTGGCTAGCTACCACCATCTTATTTGAATATGTCGCCATAACATCAATGTTTGTAGCATTCTTGTGTTCCGACAGCTAGTGATAGGATAGTCAGTGCCTTAGTAAATGAAGATCCCGATTAAAATGTGCTTCCACCATTGGCCTTATCATCACTTAACATCAGGTGAGATAAAGCAACTGTGCTTACCCTTAACATATAAAAAATACATCTAAAATTAATGGATAACTTGGATAAACATCGTTGGCAACCCGCTAAATCTTACATGGTTTAGCTAAAGCTAAAAATTTTGCAAAAAATATTTTTTAACATTCCACGTGTACATTATAAATAACTAAGAGTTCTACCCGAGGCTTGCCTGTGAGATAATCGGTCTTAAACTCAAAATGCTGGATTAGCATACCTGAAGAAAAACCAAGAAATATTAATTCTTTCGTATAAGAATAGCGGGTATTACAAATGCTACGAGTAGTGGGGTTAAAGTTACTCGCGTCCGTAGGTATACCCTTGAGACTCTACACGTGACCCCTGGGTGGTGCTAAATGAGTGACACTGTCTGAGTGGTAGAGCCACGCTGCGTTGCAGCATGAAATGGGCCGGCTCGACCGGCATAATACCACCCTTTCACAGAATATCGGCGTGAAACAATGGCACTCGTTGCTGTTGTGTTTCGTCCGGTGAGTGAAAATACCGGAGGCCCATCTCTCACCCCTCCTCCTCCCAATTCCTACTCCCTCCTCAAGATCCAACTTTTTCCTCAAGACCGGCAACGCATCTGCGCTTACTTTGGTTTTGCGGGTGTCCATGGGCGGCGGTGATTACTTTACATCAGGTGACCCGCCTGCTCGTTTGCCTCCTTTTAATATAAAAACAAAAATAGTGACAGTAGGACCGCAGGTTCACGGTCAATCAATAACAGTGAAGATTTTGCATTGTATTGTAATTTAGTGATAATGCATCGTCTAAGAATTTTGATTTGTCTTTAATAAGTTTTATATAAAATAATACTATACATTTTTCTGTAATAAAATATGGTTCATATTCGAATTTACGTACAAAGCTCCTGCGCCGTTACCAGTTATACGAACTAATATTAAATATCTAAAAACAAAGCACTTTTGTTAATTGTTATCGCAATAGAACACCGTGGTAGGACTCCCAATCATTTAAAAGGGAGAGCAAGCCAATCGGTTGCCAGTCGTATCTCAGCAGTCATTCATTACGGAGCCCGCTAATGAGACTCCAGATACCCTGAACTGATTGCGCCAGCTCCTAATGTCGGCGATTACATCAATTAATGGTGCGTCCTTATCGCACTATATTTCATTATTCCAGCAATTCAACGGGAATACACCTGTGCCCTTTTCGTCGGAGAGATATTATTGTCTGATGGGTTTCATTGTGTTATCGAGACAGTACATTTATTAGGAAACTCATTATTTCTGTAGTTATTATTGTGATTTATTTTTATCTCAGCATTCTTCTATTATTCTATTTGGATTTACAATTAATGATTTCGAAATAATTTGTGATGCAGAACATTTTTTTGTGACTGAACCGACAAACGACAATGCGTCCTATTTGATGAAAAGCGGCAATCGCGTATTGCCGACCTTAAGCATCAGTTCAGTATTTTCACGGAATCTAGTGAATTCAAACCAGAACATAGCAATTCAAAATTCAAATTCGAATATGCAAAAACTAAATTAATATATTGTTTTATAAAGTTTACGCAAGCAATTTGCACGCGCGCCTTTGTAATAAAATACTTTTTACAAATCTAAGTAATCTGGTTTAAAATGCTTTTTTAAATATTATTTGATTTTCTCGTATATTTTTAATTTATATTTAAAAACATATATAATATTTGTCGTCTCGTATGTTAAAGCTAGAAATTGCACCATAGCGTCCTTTAGTCAGGCACCTTCGAGCTAGGAGTAAACCTGTATCTCGAATGATTGGAAACCATCGTGACATCGTGACGTGACGTGATCGTGGAAAAAACAAACTATATACTACACAAACGTACAGTCACGAGCATTAACATGTGAGCAATCTAACTCTTAATGCATACTTAATAAGAGTCAAAACTAGTCAAAAGTGTGTCAACCGCTAGAAATTGCACCGTAGCGACTGTTAGTCAGGCACCTTCGGGCTAGGAATAAACTTGTATCTCGAATGATTGGAAACCATCGTGACGTGTCACGTGACATTGTGACGTGACGTAATCGTGGAAAACACAAAATATATACTACACAAACGTACGAGCATTAACATGTAAGCAATCTAACTCTTAATGCATACTTATAATAAGAGTCAAAACTAGTCAAAAGTATACATGCTTGTGACTTTATTTTGCTACGTATTCCGAGTTGTGCAGTGTTGACATCACATAACAGGGTGCAACATCAATTGTTATTATTTTTTATTCTTTTTATTACATGTTGTATGTTGAAGTGTGTGTTTTGTTATGTGATTCCAACAAATGTTTTTTCTTCTTTCTTTCTTCTACTTATGTTCGTGTAGCGGTGACCCTAGATAGGTATTGTCATATAACGTGACGCGTTTAGGCTTCAAATTACTTGTTGCTTCCACAACCAACATAGTAACATGACAATTAAACTATGTAATTGGACCGGTTAGTATTCCTTAGTCGCGCAAATTATTTAGGCAGTTAAAATCAAAAGCACCGACGACCGTTTAAGTATTGTCTTTAAAATTAAATGGTTCGTAATTTGACAATTAACGGAATTAATTTAATGAAAATAGAGTTCACGGTTGTGATTTCCCTTTTATTCTGTACTATAGGTACAGCCTTTAGTATTTCTTTGAATATTGTAAATATAAAAAGAATGGTTATCCTTTCAAAATATTTCAGTAACACATACAACGTGTAACATTAAAGGTGTGGTAAAGATGAAAAGATTCAAAGTGCATCCGATCTAGATCTTGTATGCAGAATTACTAAGACATAATTACTAACATTAATTTGTTATGCAATTTTAATAAAATATTTCTATTGTGACGACACATCAATTTTTTTTTTATACGTAGCACGCCATATGACTCCAATTCACCTGATGTTAAGTAAATATGGAATCCAGATGCGACGATAACTGGTGCAGCGTGAGAACAACGCAGCGTCAGTTATCCTCACTTTGCCGGCCCACAAGGTGCCTCTTCACGCCTCGTTTGAAGGATCCCATATCATAGGGAGGAGGGAAAACGTGTGCTGACAAACTATTCCATGTTTTGGAGGTGCGACAAAAAAACGAGTCACCAAATTTCTTAGTGCGCGATGGAATATTAGAGACAGTGAAAATAAACAATAAACAAAATAAACAAGTCGCAGCCCTAGTGGTTCAGTAGCCTCTGTGTACTTACGATTATGATCACTGCTGCTTGCTTATGTAAATATTGATTCACTAATATAAATATTTAATTTACAATTTCATATTATGTATAGTAACAACACGTACAATCTAGATCGGACACACTTTGGATCTTTTTATTTTTACCACACATTTCTGTTACACGTTGTATATTAAAAAAGTTGTAGAGACAATGAAATGATTTTTTTTTTGGCGAGTAGGTAATTATGTACTTGTAAGTAGATTTTTTCTTTGCAAGTTCTGTGCCTTGCAGTGTTATAGTGTTTTTGTTCATTCTGAATAAAACATCTCGGGGCTTCGTCGGTAACTCAATTTCCCGATCCAATTGCGTTTGCTTTACTGACTTGCGCTAAACTTTACACGAACTTCCTGAGTGAACTTGTAAAAATGTTCTGCATTGAAGTACAAGTAAGAGAGATAAACATATACCAGTATTCTTTTCATATATAGATTTACTGTAAAGAAATATATGTAACTATGTAAATCAATTGTTATGCATCATTATATTATGTCATTCCTTTACACAGTCATGTCAAGTTTATTATGTTTTTTTAGTCATTACTCGTGAAAGAAAGATAAAAGAAAATTGGCGGTTAAAAATGAGCTCAGGTACGTATCCCAAAAGAAAATATTTGAAATCAGTTATGCCTAATGAAAACCTTAGATAATGATAAGGTTCCGGCACCGAACTTGTTTCTACACTTCTTTCTATCGCCGACCTACAACTTCATGCATTATGTGTTATACCTTAGATTATTATACTTATCCGTCGGATGAACTTTCGCGTAGGTCGCTACGGTTGTAAATTAAATCAAAATGAAATCATCATCAAAAAGAAATAGGATATTGACAGGATAGGCAACGTGTTACGAACTCTTTCGAAATGCGGTCGGTCGGTGTTGCAAACTCTTTCGTAAATTTAGTTTTCTTTTTTTTGACTGACGTTTTATGGTCAAAACTGACCGGAGCATTTTGTCGTAACGTACCATGTATGTTGCGAGCATCCGCATGGTCAGCACGCGAGCTGCTCGCCGCTCGCCCTGTTATCGGTTAGTCAGCAGTGACGTATCACGCTCGCCGCGAATGGTACGTTACGATAATAGCCAAATGTCGACAATGGCGGGAAAGCCTAAGCCGCTGAAGCTAATTAGATGAAATTTGGACTGTATTTTAACTAATTAGATGAATGAAAGTAGGTTAATTGAGTGACGTAACCAGCCACTAAGAAAGGATTTTACGGAAATCACACCTTAAGGGGGTCAAATAGGGGGTGAAAGTTTGTATGAAAGTCCATCAGTTTTGAAGTAAAATACATGAAAATTCTTGTCTTAATGATCATGATCATGATCATAATCATCATCATCATCATCATCATTTTATTACGAATGAACACAAGTCGTGTAGCCCACGTGAGCAAAGCCGCGAGCAAAAACTAGTCTATTTATATAACTTGTAAGAAAATTACTTTGACATTGGCTAAATTTGCTAACCGCACGAAACCATCAACTAAAAGAAAACAAAAAAAAGTAGGTACTGACCAGTGTGTAGAGGGCGCTGGCGTAGGCCGCGTGCTTGACGTGCAGCGTGCGGCAGCAGGACAGGCTCGTGTCCTGCTCGTGCGCAGTCCACGCCTTCATCTAAAGACAACATTATATAATGTATTAAATAACCTCCATCTTGATTAAAGTTTCACATACTTAACCACGTGCAAATGGTAATCCTGGTGCCCAGCGTAATGTTCTTTGTTATTAGCGGTATCTAAAAATAGAATGGTGCACAGCTTTAACATATTATAAGACAAGACCAATTGTTGCGCCAACGTGAAATACGGTACGTAAAAGATCGTCGTTAAAATAATATAGTTACGAAACGTTCATGTATTAAGCACGTAAAAAAAATATGGTTAATAATACTTTTAAATGTAATAAATAAATACTCTACACTTATATTATTATTCTTATCTCTACAGTTATAAAATTACCGTTTATTTCCATAGCCATACAATTTAAGTCTAATCTAAATGTTGATGTTGTTGTATTCAAAGTCCCCCTCGGCTAATAAAATTAAGTTTTTCAAAAAAAGCAACTTTCATTTAACTTTAAGAGCAACAAAAATAAGGGTTTTTGTATCTATACCTGTCAAGCGGAAACGTCGCGACTGGCGCAATCAGATAAAAATATCAACTTTGAAAATGAGTTAATTTTGTCCCCGGATGGGTAATAAAGTTTATTTTTGAATCCAACAATTTGATTGTCAAGTTCAATGATAAACGAAGCTTATATTACGATTCGAAGACTACAAAAAATAAGTACAAACATATATATATATATACATATATATATTTTATCTAAGGCTAGTAATAATAATATCTAATATGATCGCTCTATAGTAAAATAATCAACAGCACTGCCTGATGTTCCAAAAACGCGCTCATCTTTATACCTTTGTTCCCTTGATTTACATTTTACAAAGCAAGCGTTATGCATGCTCGTGACAAAGCATTTTAAAACAAAAGACAACAGCTATCGTTTGTTTTTTTATGTGAATTTTTTTTTCTTCCTTTGAGCTTCTTTTTAAGTAACACTATATTTAAACTCCTTTGACAGTGGAGTTATATAGATAACGTCATTTCCGCCATAATAATACCGCCTTCGCAAGAATCGTGATCAGTAGTAACGCTTTTCGGAAAAATCATCTTACGGTTGTTCAAACACCCACCCAATAATGAAGATCATAAAGCCTGATTTACACTGAGCGCTTTGCATTTATCTGTGGCGGGTTGTTTCAAGTCATCACTACAATTGATGGGTAATGGGCTTCATCACCACGCTTGCCAAATGCGGGTCGGTGATCACCAGCCCGGGCTACGCATCGAATAATCTGAAACACACTTTGCCCAACATGGGATTTGAACCGACCTTCGGGTATAAGGCACGCTTGCCACTCAGCCACCGAGGTATGTCAGACACAAATAAATAAATAAAATATTTATATTATTACATTGTTATTCTAAAAAATAAACTACTTAGCCGTGCAAACAGAGCTATAGAAATAAATATCCATTAGAACCGGGTTTGATATTGAGATTGATGCCAACAACTGTCCATATTTAAATCAGTCATAACGTTTAGGAAGAGCTATTAAATTTTAATGTAATTGCTAAAAGGATTGCCTTTGAGTAGCGTTATTGTTAAAGTGAAGTAGTGGAAACAAGTTATAATTGAATTAATAAACTTAGAACTAGTAACTTCTCACTGGTCAATAGGGAGACAAATATTTTAAACATGATTATAAACTTTTTGGTTGCAAAAGAAAGTTGGTCTTAGGTGGAATAATAATATATAGGTACGTATGGTCCAAGGTCCTACACATCGGTTCAACAGTTTCTTTTTAAATACGGAAACGCTTCTCCATCATTGCACGTGATAGCAATTTCTACACAATATTGTGTCTGAGTAAAAAAAAAGTAAAACATCTAAGAAATTTTAAAAAATATATATTTTAAGTATTGCTATAAGTAGGTACATATATTCTTCAGATCCTGCGAAATACCGAGGTACCTACCGACTATGAAAAACGGGATGAAAGCTTTAGCTTCCCGCCGGTGGACCATTTGCGGGTTAAAATAAGTTTATCCTTTGACTTTTACTTGTTCAACTGCTAAGAGTGGCTGTCTTGTGCACATTTCACTACGTTTCACAATCGTTGCAAAAAAATAGTGAAAAGAAACGGAAAGATGGAAATGAGTAGAAAATGGAACTCAACATAGTTTTTAGCTAATATCATACAACTTTGGCTATGGAAGCCACTCTGAGAATACAGAACTTTTGGTTGAAACTTGCAACCTGTATGCGTTGACGACTCTTTTTAAAACAGTTGAAAGTTTTTTTCTAAGTCAACAAAAACCGTATAATCCTTCGATGGCAAGCAGACACTGCAGTCGAATTTAAGTTTAATATTTTACCTCATTGGTATAGCTTCAATTAATAAAGCTTCAAGTATTTCTTCTCCACGGTTAATAATTTTAATGAATCCCATATATACCCTTCGAACAGAAGCTCAGCAATGCAGAGCATTGCAGATTGATGACAGAAACACGAGTATGTATAGGTAGATATTCAGACTGATTTAGTGCAGTACCCCTTTCACCGGCCGCAGAGGGCACTCTGACAAGCGATGAATTATAATTTATTTTACCTAAAAGTGCGTCTGTCTTTTTACTTTCAATAATGGTTAAAATTTGATTATTTTAATGATATATACAAAAAATTAGCTGTCTATCTATTTGCATAATAATCACATGAAAATAACTCAAAAATGACACTCAATATCCGAATATGGTACGTTTTTGAAATCTGTTATTCATGAAGCAATTTCCGGTACAAAATAAATGCTCAGTACATTAGGGATGGAGGACGGAAAGCCCAGTGTCTCACCGTCGCCATCTTAATTTTGCCTCGAGATGAAATTTGGAAAAGCCGTTTGTGAGGCTTTAAATAAATCTGTCCTCTTCTCAAATTTACTGATGTAAGCCAACCGAGATGGAAATGACAAAGGTTGCTCTTGTAATATTTTTGTTATGTTGTACGTAGGTGGACTGTTGAAATTGTTAAATGTCATTTTGTAGGTCAGAATTCAGGGTCTTTTGTTAGCCAAGAGAATAGTTTATAAATAAAATGTAGAGCTAACAGACGAAAAAGAATATTCCCCGCCGCTTAGTGACAAGCAGTCACTGCACACTATTATAACAGAATTAAAGTATTTATTTATTTATTATTTATTGCACTACTAAAAACGGTACAAAAGGCGGACTTAATGCCAAATAGGTAGAAAGATAAATAAGCGGTGCGATAAAGAACGTAACAACGAACGTACGTTCACTTATATAAATAATAAATATTGAAATAGACTACATAAACATAACAAACGGTAAATATTTACAACGGATACAAATCAAAATTATCAGAATAAATATAATCTTATTTTCACGTAAGCAAGCTTTTTACCTAAATTGAACACGTAAATGTAATAAAATGATCATTATCACGTAATTTGATAGCTGGAAATGGCCGATTGAAAATATTTCTTTGATAAGAAGAAAGTATGACATTTGACACAATTATGGTAATATGGTGGCCGTACCAAGATTTCACAACTTGTAGATTTTCTTGAAAATCATAAAAAACTTAATACTCAGTGCCGGCGGATAAGAGGACCTTAAGGCTTATATTTTGCCTTAGAAATAATAAAAAGCTCTTGAATTTGTTTAAAAACTACAGCATTATAACGTGTAAAACTATATAGATTTATATTTACATTTATATTTACAAGATTACATTTTACTTAAAAACCTACCGGCCCCAGAAGACTCGTTGAATTTTTCTAGTAGTTTGTGATTACGTTCGGTAGCTCAGCGGTCAGCATTGGACCGGTTATTCAAAAGTCGTGGGTTCGAATCCCACTCGAGCTTCCTGAAGCTGGTTGATTTTTTCTAGTAAAATTTAAACTTGTCATGGGATTTATTAAATAACTAGCGGCCGCCCGCAGTTTCACCCGCGTGGTTCGCGTTCCCGTAGGAATATCGGGATAAAAGTATCCTATGTGTTAATCCAGGTTTTAAGCTATATGTACGCCGTATTTCATCCAAATCCATCCATCCGTTGCAGCGTGAAGAAGCAGCAAATATACACACATACACACAAACTTTCGCATTTATAATATTAAGTGATTACCCGATTATGTAACACGGTAGCCTATCCTATATCCTACTATATGTCAACCCTGAACTTATGGTTTATGACAACTTTATGCGTTAATGTAATAGTTTAACGTTATTCTCGTAGACTCTCTGTCAATCTGTGCCACTGTTTAACCAGTCATCATTTTCATAACTTTATTTTATTTAGGCAACCTCACAGATTTTTTTTAAGAAGAAAAGTTTTAAATTAAAATAGACATTAACAACAGCCGGACCTTCACACATGAACTTAGTCTATACTAAGTTGAATTCTCTATCGAATTCAACCCATAATCTACTGCGGTGGCTCAAAGCGGGTTTCTAGGTTTGACTGCTCTCTTACGATTATAACCGGCACCAAAGGATTAATGTGCCGTCCGAGAACGGATAAACGTCCCACTGATGGGCTCTCATATCTTTTCGCATAAATATGGAGAAATAATAAAATAAAACAATAAGTCCCATCCCGCAGGCCCAATGCGAGTTGACCTTATACGATTTAAAAAATCGGGAACAACGGCTTACCGTGTCTCCCGAAGCTCGGAGTTGAAAATGTTGTTTTTATATTTGTCCCACAACCAATGAAAACAAAAAATACAAAGAAATAATGAGGTCCCATTCTTTCATCGTTTGCTTTGATTACAAATGTTTTGTTAGAAGTTTTTGAACCACCAACGTTAGACCGAAGTTATCTCATTGTTTTTATTTCTTTTGAGACGATACTTCAAATTAAATAATATTTATGCCGGTAAAAATATAGATCCGTATAAACTGTTTTACTTCAATTAATGTAACTATTTCTCTTTCTTAAAATGTTTTAGTTCTAAATAACAAAAAAAATAGTGTATAACTAAATTAAAAAATAACTTGAAATTGTTGCGCGACACTGAACCTTACAAAATTGCCTGCTTTGTTTACTATAAGAGTGCCTTTATGTGAGCAAAGAAATTGCTTCGCTGCTGCACAAAAGCAACCACTTCAGTATCAAAACACATTCATGCACCATGTTGACAGAAAATAATGAACCACACCAAAATTTTGTAAACGCTTTTAAGTAGCTCTTAATTTTAATAAAACAACATAAGTCTTATACTTTCAATAACTAATCAATTTAACTCAAATCAAAACTGCATTCCGTAACATTGTGCACTGAACTGAATGTGGTTGAAATAATAACCAGTTAATTCAGCACGTACACCCTAGCTAGCAGAACAGTAAAAAGAAAGCTTGATTACCTTCGAGCCTGTGAGTGTTCCGCAGAATAAGCCCGAATTCGCATAGCATACTACTCAAAGAAGTTTTTATTTGTTACGATTGTTACATTGGCGACGCGTAGCATTCGAGGCGAGCGTTACGCGGGCGTGCGCGTCGTAGCAGAGCCGCGCGGCAACTAAACATTGGCGATAACAAGCAGCGTGAACGCTCGCGACTACGAACTTCGTAGCGAGTCAGTGTGAACGGGAGCTTATTAGGAAGTTTAATCGTAATTATTAAGTTTTCAATTTTAAGCCCTTCGCTACGGAACGCTGGGTGAGCTTGGAGATCCGACTAAATACAATATATAAAACTATCTACTATTATACAGACGTCTATTACACATCTATCTTCGGCGTCATGACTTTCAAACGTGAGCCAATTCCAATACGGTTTTTTCACTCAAAGTCTTTGGGGATATTTTTTAGGTTTGTTGGGTATAAGAGAAGCCGATTATAAGACTTTTTTCAGCTTCGAATAGTACTTGCTATTTATGATACTTGTATACTTTTTATTGCTTTCTTCATACGCATTAAAATATCTCCATTTTTAGGTCCTTCTCACGATGACCACCAAATTACTTATTTATTATTATTAATTATTTAAGACGGTTTTTTTAATCTTGAAAATAGCCTGCTTGTTACCAACTAAGAACTTAGACAATGAACAAGCTTATTACGTAAGTTCATTATGTACTGAGTTTACAGTTTTCCAAGAAACGCATGAAAGGTGTAATAAAGGAAGTGTAATAAAAAGAGGTTTACGACTTTTTTGTTTACGAATTTTCCGCGTTTAATAATTGTTAGTTCATAAAGTTAAGCCTCGCAGGCACAAATTAAATAATTAATATGCGACATGAAGTGCGACCACAAAAAAACGGGCTGCGCCACCATTCATTGCGTTCGCGGTTTAAAATTAATACTCAATTACCGTGTCGCACGCTAAGGTATTAAAAAGTAGCAGCTCCATTTGCTCCTTTTATTAGGTTTTTATTTGGCAATAGCTCTGGCAAATATACTCCGATGTGGACGATTCTTTTTTACTAAATAAAGATTTTTTAGCGATTTAGTATTTAGTTTACACACATTATATACAATTGTTTAAGTAAGTACTAACAAAAGTTAAAAAAAAAACTAAAGTAAAAGAAACACAACGTAATTTATGACAAAACAATACTTATAAAAGTATGTTTAAGTTAAAGTTTTTTTGAATCGCAATCATTTCTAATATCGACGTTATCAACGGAAAATGTAGAGACAACTATAAAGATCTTTGGACTATGTTATGGCGAAGAAAATCTTAACACAAGGACCAAAGTCTTATAGGTTACAAAAACATCTACAAGATTGTGATTCAGGCTGTCAATTTTTAAAACGCACTCCCTCCTTTACCACGGAGTTTCTATTAACAGTAGATTTAAAAAAATATGTCATTGTGTTCGCTGCATTTATATACATGGTATCACGTCGTGTGCAAACAGTGCTAAATAAAACTCTGGACCGTAAAGACGTCTATTAATTTGCTCCTTACCAAGTCAATAAATATTAAACCTTATCTACGTGAACAAAAGGAAAATTAAAAAAGTTTGGTTATACAACAACAGCCCTAAATCGAAGGTTGCCATGGAATAAAGTCACCTAGACAGCACAAATTCAATTCAATTCAATTCAAACATTTATTTCAGACATAATAGTCCTATGGATTTGAGGTATGCCTCAGCGTAGTAATAAAATATTATAAAATTACAAATAACATTACAAATAAAATTACAAATAAAGTTACGAATAAAATTACAAATAAAATTACAAAATAAAATTACAATAAAATTACAAATAAAATTACAAAATAAAAATACAATAAAATTACAATCAAAATTGCAAAATAAAATTATAATAAAATTACAATTACAAAAATTAAATTAAATTAGTGAAATAAACGAATAAAATAATTAATTATTACACATGCAGCCGAACCCAATGCATCATAAAAGGGCAGTCTACTAAAGGAAGGACTGGCAAAAAGCCTTAAAAAGTATCACCTTAACGGGTTCTGTACATCGTGCAAACCTGCGAGCCAACATATTGCATCTCCGCTCCCTTTCGATGTCCTCGTTATCTACTTCAGATGACTCTTTAAGATGCGATCAAGCAGACCGTCCAGTACCTTTGCCACAGTAGTGGCCAACGAAATAGGCCTATAGTTGGTTTTGTCAGAAGGATCTCCCTTATTCTTGACAATTGGCACAACCACCGTCTTCATAAATTCCAACGGCAAGTACGCGTGTCGCACACAAAAAGTAAACAACATTGAAAGAACCCTGGGCAAATGTACACCTGCATGCTGTAAATGCTCAATACTGAGTCCGTCATGTCCTGGAGACTTTTCCCGCTTCATACGCTTAATAACAAAAGCTACTTGAAGTTAGTTGATAATTGGGACTTGACAGGCTCAGGATCAAGCGTCCGCAGCTGGCAGGTTAGCGGAGATGATTGTACATGAAAGTGGTCTTTATACAAGTTAGCAATATCTCCGGGCTTAGTCACACCTTCCACACTTAAAGGAACTGGCTGCCTGGGACTTAGCCTCTTAGTGCATTTCCAGAAGCTCTTAAAATCACTCTTAGCGTGATGTGATTCAGCACACTTAAGTACCATTTATTCGACTTGTTTCTAACATTCGAAATATTAGTACGTATTCAATGGTTCAGAAATTGTCGTGTCGCTGCACAGTGCTCGTTGGATTCGGAAATTGTCTGCGAACACAGAGGCGCGTGGTTCTGTCGACATTTTTCACCGACTCGACTCGCCGACCGCTTCAACATTCATGAATTTAGATTAGAGAGGATTTGAATAGAAACAATTTGGGGGCTTCGCTTTTTAATACCGATACAGCGATTTAACCTTATCGGCCTTTAATTTATTCCAGTGATTTGCGTATCAATGGAAAGAAATATATATTGTGGCGGCTTTACGTCAGACCGAATATTTTGGCATAACATTTAATTTGAATATTTGGTGTTTGTTTTCTTAGAAATGAAGCGGTGGCGGTCGATGGTGCGATTTGAAATCCTTACTTGTAGATTGACAGATTGTAGCGGCACGCTATACGCATTATTAGCAATGCAGAGGTCACTAATGCTCTCGAGCCCCTGCAATTGCGTAGAGATATAGCGCCACTCAGCGTCTTCTACCGCTTATACCACGGCGAAAGCTCTGAAGAACTCTTTGACCTTATCCCACCTTCTCCCTTCCTCCATACGTACGAGTACGCGTGCTGCTTTCCGGAGTCACCGCTTTACTGTCTCGAACATTCCATCACGCACAAAGAAATTTGGTGACTCGTTTTTTTGTCGCACTTCCAAAAGATTATATAGTCTACCAGCACACGTTTTCCCTCCTTCCTATGACATGGGGTCCTTCAAACGAGGCATAAAGAGGTACCTTGTGGGCCGGCAGGGTGAGAGTGACTGATGCTGCGTTGTTTTCACGCTGCACCAGTTGTCCTTGTGGCTGGACACCGTTTTTACTTAACATCAGGTGGTGTGGAGTCATTTGCCGAGCTATGAATTAAAAAAAAATTTAAAAAAAATTTAAAAAAGCTGATGAGAGCTCTATTTTTACCAGCCAGTCTTGGCTCTGCAGGAATTTTGGTATTTGAAAGTGAGAGGCGCTTGAGGTTAAAAATTGGTTGGTTCGAGCCGTCGTGTTTTTTCCATCCAACTGGACAACAAATCCCGGATTTGGTTTTTCGAAGACTTGTTACTCTAGTAAGGTCTCGATTTCTTTGGTCATTTCTGGGGATTTCCAAGTTTCATAAAGCCAGGTTGAGCACAATTAATTTTTAAAACTTCCGTATACCTAACCTCCTTCCAATTAGAAATATCAAATTTTTGCAATTCTTCTAATCTCTTAACCCGAGAGGGGTCAGAGCTGGGCACTTTAGAATCCTTTAGTAGGGTATTTACTGTGCCAGTATTCAATAGAAGTTTATTTTCTATAATTGCCACAGGGTGTTGTAAAAAAGATTCCTTTGAATCAAATTCAGGTAGTTCGTTAATCTTGGTTGGACGAACGGTGTTCGTATTCGTTAGAAGATTCGTTAACACATTTATTTGATTTAAAAGCGAGTTTATTTCGTTTTAGTTTCGGTTCAGAAGAGGTGTCCGAACTCGCCCTGCTACGCTTCCTTCGCGCCTGCCGCTCTCTATTCACAGCTTCATTTTCTTCTGGAGGGTGATCGTTATGCTCGTTATCGACCACCATCATATACATGTCGTTATCAGTTGAATCACATTCACTCATTTTTAATCGTTAAAACAAACACTTTAAACGCTATTCTGCTTATGAATAACTAAACTTATTGTTTTAATATTACTTATAAAAACTTTCGGGTTAAAATCGAGCAGAACTTCTGCTTAAGATTTTGCTAGCACGAAAGTTGACGACGCTATGAAGGCACTGCACGCAGTTAACTCCTAAGGTGACTAAAAATGACGCCAACCGAAGTAAGTCTTTTAATTATTTAGTCGACGGAAATCACTATAGCTAGACCGGAAGTCTATCGACACACTCTCACAGCTTCTGGTTTATGGCTTTGCATCGTCACATTCTTAATGAGCAATTTTAAAGAAACAATTCATCGCAAAATCTGACAGAAAAAGCGTGGTTGCCCGCGGCATTGTTCTTCAAAAATGCTAGTTCTTTTCTAGTCAAAAGTATGGAACGGAGCTTACAAAAAGTAATAAAAAGATTAAAATGCTTTTACTTAAGTAAGCTCACTTTCAGAAGCATGTTTTAAATAGTGTTCATTCTACTACTGTAGTAGACTTAGGCTAAATAGTTGCGCAATTCAAGAATAAAAAATAGTTTAAAAACCTAATTTGACAAACATGGACTAAAATAAACTATCCTAACATTAAATCTATTTATTTATTCGTTTATTTCTTTAACTATAGAGATATAAGTTTCAAACTATAATATATCCAGTTTTCAAAATCAGAGGAATGTCTATGTAAAAACGATATATGAAAAGAAAAATCTCAGCACATTGTAATAACGCAAGTCATTGAATCTCACGCGTTTTTATTTATTTATTTATTTATTTATTTCACATGTAGCTACAAACATTAGACATTAGACTTAGGGCTATTTACTTTTCTACGTTGTGGTTTAGGCTCAGTGTCCACCGAAACGGAGATGAATGGAGAGGAGAGGAGAGAAGAGGATTTTTCGCTGCATAGCCCGGGTTTGTAATCACCAATCCGCATTTCGAGGAGCTAGATGGTGCAGTGATTAACGCGCCCGGTCTGCGATTGCTAAGGTCTCAAGTAACATCTTTCTCAAAGGCTGGTCATCGGATGGGTAAACAAAAATGTATCACTCGAGCTTCTCCGTGCTTCGGAAGGCACGTAAAGCCGTTGGCTGCATTAGCAGCCGTTAACAACCACCAATCCGCCCTGGGCCCGCGACCGCGTGGTGGTTTATGGCCCGTTCTCCCTCATCTATAGGGAAGGCTCGTGCCCCAACAGTGATGGACACCTGATGTCATAAATCCGCATTTTTTATGCATAATTTTAAAAAATATTAACATTCTGCAATCCTTTTCTATATAAACTATGAAGTGTGCGAAATTTCATACTCCTCCGTCCGCGCAATTTTTGTAAAAAGGGGTCCAAAATGTTTGCTTCACGTATTAATATATAGATGACGAAGGCCTTTGCCCAGCAGTTGGAGAGAATATAGGCTATTTACTTTACTTACTTCATTTGTTTTTATCCACGCAACACCTTATTTTTATATTTCAGCTCAATTTCGCCTTCATCAAGAAATACTTGAAGAGGCAAGGCAATAGTGAGAAGAAACGTTGTTCATCTTTTTGATGTGGCATCTGATTTTCATTAGCGAAACTATCTCTCATTGCCTCCTCTGCTCAGAGTGTAAAACAGTCTGGTATGAAAACTCCTGACCACATTTACGAAGGTCATTATATCTTTAGTAATAATAATCAACTGCCATCATAGCATCACTTGAGAATGGCTCAACCGATTTGGCTGATTTATTTTTTGTTGTGTTCGTAATTTATTGTCAGGGCAATGATTAATGTTTTTTATCTTGTTTAGTACATTTCTTTTATTTATATACAAAACAAAAACAAACATTACTTAACTTAACTTGAAAAAAAAAAAAAAAAAATTACAAAATTAAAAACTAAAGACCTATAAATAAAAGATGTCCTCCAATTGTGGGCTCATAGGAACAGTCCCAGTCTCAAGAATGCTGGCAACATTTCCCCTTTGGATTGCCAAACTAATACGCTGGCAGAGGTAGCTGCCAGCCTTCTTGTCACCGGAGGCCTCAATAAGGCGAGCACTTAACTCTTTAACAAGCTGCTTTGCCTCCAGCCCCCCAGGGACCCATTGGTTTCACTGCAAACGGAAAAAATAAATAATTTCGACCTAGGTTTGCGTGTTTGTGCCGTTTGCCCATCATGAAGTGAAGTGGCGCGAACATGCGAGGGGGCCACGGTGTCAGCACAGGTTGCATCCCGCACCAACAGCCTGCCAAGCTTCAAAGCAAAGCAGGGCCCAATGGTCATTCCGTCAGGTCTCTTGCCATCACTGCGAGAGTTACCAGCTGGCCCTAAGACAGCCGGTAAACCAAAGGTGGCAAAAGCACTGCGGATTATGCTGTTTAGTGGACAATGATTTTATCAAAAAAATGTTCGACGAGATACAGTGACCACCCCACTGAGGCTGACGAAGTCGTGATCGGGCCACTAGTTTAGCATAAATGTATTATGTTATGAAGAGGTAAAGTTTGTAAATTTGGATTTAGGAGGTAATCTCCCAAACTACTAATCCAATATAAAAAAATATTTTACTAATATTTAGAATACAATTTCAGAGTGGACAACGGCTATAATTTATGTTGATAAACAATAGTTTACGCTTCCAAATCTTAAAAATAAAATTTGTAATTAAAGTCGGAAAAATTAAGCGCAACTTGGTTGCTTTATCGTCGTGCGCTGACTTAACAGTTGAGTAGGGTAAAACCGGGATAGATGTCACAGTGGGTTAGATGCCGCATTTTCAAAAAACCTAACTTCCCAAAATCTTGGTAAATAATTAATAAGTTAAATATGGAGCTTAGGCGCCACAAACTTCATCCCCTGCAGGCTGTTTCGCAGAACAGACGCGTCTCGCCTGTATGTGCGATCATCTCCGTGCGAACGACACAAGCGCCTCAAAGTTTCAGACGTAAATTTTTACGGTTGAATAACTTTATAAGTATGTCGTTATGAAATCCGTTTCATTATTACTATACTCCCTTCGTTTGCTATGCCCTTACGGGGCGCTGAATTGTTTATTTTAACACCCTTTGTTGCTATTTATTTAATTACTGTGTGGCATGCAATAAAAAAGTTTAATTTAAATTTGAGTTTTGAATAAGTACCTGATATGTACGTCTTTCAAACTACTCCTCAAATGAAAACAAAAGTCTCACCCTCAGTGGCAGAGGGTTAATATCATGCGCAACATGCTCGCGATTGTCGAAGCGCTTCATTCCACATATTAAGGAAACAGTGGAATACAAGATAAATTGCGAGCCCCGAGTATTTACACGTGGCAACTCGCTCTAATTTATTGTTAGAACGCCTGCCGCCGCGTACAGATACGCACTCGTGTAAATTACAATTACCTACCGACGATGCCTGCGGTTCTCGTATTTAGTTGAGACATAGTTACTTTGGTGAGGCAGTTTCTGTAAGGCGTTATACGATAAATATCATCGTTGACTCAATCAGTTTTTTAACGTGCCATTACTGAGCTTATGCCTCCTACATGCACATGAAGATAGTAAGCCCTTTCTTATACAGGAGACAATGCTTTAGGCGTACCACTGCACCCGAAAAGACGCTGATGGTAGGAAACCCACTGAAAAGTTTTCTATTTACTCTTGTACCCGAAAAACAATGACAAACTAGGAGAGGCCCTTGCCCGAATTGGTGGGTTTTAAGGACTGTCATGTTCCACACACAACGTAACCATAACAGGAACAAGCGGCTTAACGTACCTTCCAAAGCACGAATGAACTAGAGATATTTTAATTTGATCACCCACCCGCTGACCCGCCATTGCGAAAGTTGCTTAACATATAAGATCGCAACACAAACGCGCAGACGATGCACTATAGAACTGCTGATAAATGTACACAACGTTAACAAAAATAAAATTGTTATATGCGCCGGTATCAGTATCGGTATATAAATTGTTTTATTCCGAGTTCGGGAGAGAACTTTGGGTTTTCCATGAAGACGCCTATCCGAACTGTCGTAACCGAACGAACCCCAAACGAATCCCAAAGTCTAAAGCTATCATGAAGTTTCTTTAGCTGTCTGTTGGGTACAGCTTAGGACGAACAACACTTCACTTTCCGTCAGACACTGAAGTTGCAGAAAGTACATAAGTAGAAATAGTAAAACTTTGAAATTCTGATTTACGGCAGACCTACAGGTTTATTATATAACTATTATATATATGACTGCGCCGAATAATTGGTAACGTAACGCAAGGAACATAATCGGCTGGTTATAAATATAACAAAAAGTGTTATACTCATAATATCACAACATTAATTTCATTTAGTCTATTTCTTGCGACTGCTTGGCAAACCCACCTTTCTTGATTCCTGTAAATTTTACTATGAGTAGAAAAAAAAAAGAATATGAAAAAATATTTTATTTGTTTAAATACTTTTATACACTGCAAAAGTGTTTCAATGTGTGTTCAGTGTTTCAGTGTTTGTTTATTTAAACAATTCTAATTAAATTTGTGGGATATTTTTTTATATTTCTATTCTTTATCTTACCTTAGGTGAAACTTTTTCATAATAAAACAATATAATTATGTAATGTGCAACATGTAATGTCAAAAAAAGGTTTTTTGGTACAAAACTATACTTTACATTCCTCCAAATTTCAATAAATATTCACCACAATATTCACCGCACGATTTAAACATTACTGCAAACTTCGCTTCTACATCTTAGCACGGTTACGAGTACACCCCGCGCCAGAATTTAAAACAGATTTCATATTTATTTCCACTCCTAAAGTTTGCATCGCTATTCAGTGGACGTCCGCTCCCCGATAGAGGCGAAGAGCCACGATTCCTGGAAATCTCGCTCTGAATCGTTTCGTGGACATATATAAATGAAAATCGAGTAAACAGCTTATGAAATATTTATACCCTCATAATTCTATCGTCGAAGGATCAGCGCCGTTGAATGCCTTTAAATTATCGCTTCCTTAATGGGCATTTCGAATTATGTTGGAATGGATTTCATTTATGATAAAGTATCAGTATCAACATTACTGTTAGAAGATAGAGTTGCGAACCAAATTGAGACCATATTCTAAAAAATATATAATGTTTAATTAGATCGTAAAAAACTTAACAAATACACTTTGACAACTTTACGCCTTTAAACCAAATTGGTTTATTCAGGCTTTGCACATTTGGGTCGGCCGCAAACATAATATCGTACAGTTACGAGTATATGTTATTAAAAATTAAAACCAGTCTTAGTGAGGAGCTCGATGGTGCCATGGGTAACGCGCCCGGTCTGCGAGTGCTGAGGTTAAGCAACTTTCGCAAAGGCCGGTCATCGGATGGGTGACCAAAAATTTATCATCTCGAGCTGCTCCGTGCTTCGGAAGGCACGTTAAGCCGTTGGTCCCGGCTGCATTAGTAGTCGTTAACAACCACCAATCCGCACTGGGCCCGCGTGGTGGTTCATGGCCCGTTCTCCCTATCCATCCATAGGGAAGGCTCGTGCCCCAGCAGTGGGGACATAAAATGAGCTGATGATGATGATGATGTGGTGATCCTTGGGGTATCCGAGGCTTTTGTCCAGCAGTGGATGTTTTTTGGCTGAGATGATGATGATGATGATTATATTATGTTATTATGTGATCAAACAAATTTAATCAAATACCCATTATTGATAACAATCGAAGCACAATCCACCTACAGTTGTTGGTGATTATTGTTTTTATTAGAAAACATGATGTTCAGTGACTAAAAGGCTAAGAAAATTGCTTTTTTACCTGTCGGAATACAACAATGTTACTAACATTTATGCGTTATGGCGACAAATTAGGTAAGATGATAAGCCAATAGGATTTAGAACTAATAAAACCATAAAAGTTCATTTTAATTACTTTTACGGCTTGAGACTGGTTATTTACAACCATAGAGGCAGTAAGCTTAAAAAATAGATTACGCGTAAAGTATTTCTTCTAGACGCAAACTCATTACAATTCTAGCAAGAACTCCGTGAAAGGCTTGTGGAGATAAAAGGCTTGATCGAATTGAAGGACGGTGGTTCTGTTACAAGTTCTATTAAACTTACTTTTCTAAGGAGCTTCTTTTTCTGTGCAACTACAATAAGTTTCATCATTTTTTTCGGTTACCATCCGACGAGGAAATGTCATGTCATGTATGCTACTTTTATATAGATATGCCATCCAGTTTTTGGTTCAATTATGTTATAAAGTTATAATATAAGAAGTCAGTGTGAATTTGAACCGAAAATCAACGAACATGGTCGGTAATCGAAAACGGGCAAGCCTGCCCCGAGGCATCAATTAACGCGAAGCCCGGCCTCTTATCGGGAGCCTCCGGCCGGGTGAAAACCTTGTTCTCTTCGACACTCCTCAGTATTTACCTTACTAATAAAATAAGGTGTATAAATAAATATATTATTTGTTGTAGATACATTATTAGTGGGGTTCGCTAAATCATTTGAGATTTTTGGTATCTTTTATGAAAATATCACATAAATACAATATTTGAGAGTCCAATCGCTATTGTAACAAAAGGGTAAAAAGATGTAAGAACTTAAACACGATATAACATAATTCTAAATTTTTTTTTTATTTAATATGCTACATTTTCATTTTTGAATTATTATTTATTGCCCTGTAAAATTAAGTAGTTGATTTTGGTACAAGCATACATAACGCTAGACGAGAATTTGTGCCAAATAGTTGAAAAATGGCGCTTGTAAATTAAAAACTTTAAAGTTAAAAGAAGCATTGAAAAAAGCAAACATCCTTTTTTCTCATTTCATTGAAGCCTTGCCTCCTTATTGCGAACCACTATCTTAAAAAAGGCATTTAGTCTGCAAACACTTTGAAGTTGCAATTCCAACAAAGTCATTGTACGTATAAGTCTCGGGAGCTTACTTAAATTTCACTTGTCTGGGATTCTCAAAGTGCATTTGTAAGCAAAACGTTGGAAACTGCTGATGTAAAAATGCGCTTATTTACTACAAGACGTGTTTTCGAGAGTCGGTGATTTATTTTAGTTATTGTTTGTGTAACTTTGAACAACCCAAATTTTAACTCGCGTTTATCTCTTACTTAGGTCGTCTACCTTATTAAGAAATATGTGGTAAACGGTGTCAATATGTGAATTCTACCAATTCATTTGTCATTGTCTTAACCGTTATGTATTGTCTTTGCTTGTTTACCCAAATAAATAGGAAAAAAAAATTACATAACCAGTCTTATGAAACTCCAATATCTAAAATCTGCTTTACTTGCTAATTTAATTTATTTTAATTTAATTTAATTTAAGTATTAACTATGTGATTAATTTTCTGTTAATAAATTAAGTATTAAGTATGGTCTTTTAATTTGATGGAATCACCAGAAGTATAATAGTTACTAGGACAGACAGGAGAAATAAAGAAATTACATCTCATTGTGCAGCTAAGTTTTGACAATATTACTTATTGTAAACAAAACCAAAAGACTTATAGATTTATTAATAATTTATTTTATTGTATAATTTATTATAGACAATACACAGCTCACTATTTATTAGTGTACGATATTTGAATAATAATTTAAAGGCCTTTTATGTTTATTTATGCCTCTCCAACAATTTACAAATTTTAGTCTCGAACGAAACAATCAGACGAGTTGGTTATTCAATTTCAACATTGTTCTCAAAGGAGGTGGTATTAAACTAAAGAAATAAGTTTAAGTAACTAAATAAAATATCTAATATACGCGCATACTTTAGTATATATTAGGTAATACCTACTTCTGATTAGACAGATTTTTTCTTCTTTAATATTTTAATTTATCTGAGTAGGGCTAATGACTGTACATTTCGATATATTTTTATCTCAATAAGAAATTTGCTTCTCCATAAATTCGGAACAAAAAGCACTTTCGCACTCAGTAAATCAGACTTACAATAACGAGAGCCTCATTTTATCTCAAGAGTAAGTACTTACTGAATTTATGGCGGGGCAGGGCACCGACGATTTGTTGAAAATTAAGTGTTACCGGTCAAATCGTAACGAAATTTTTTTGTATAATGACTATCAAAATACAAAATTCAAAATCATTGATTCAGTTTAGGCTATATACAAATAGCTGTTGTGTCACTTCGACATACATATAAGTCTTTTTTCTCATCACAAAGTAGGTAGTAACAGTTTATGATACACAACAACATCGGGTGATGTTTATATAATGTAATACAACATATATTACACATACTTTTGCTGTTATGGTACGCCTTCTCTATAAGAACTTTATAGGTACAAATTCCCCGTGAGCGTAATGTGCTTAAAAAGAGGTAAAATTTTTTTCTTCAGATATAGGTACACACTATAACTATGTCCTTATTGTCTACTAGTCATTATTTCCAACTATACGGATACGCAACTCCGGCCTTCTCGAGCTGCTGCCGTTAGATATCAACGACAGGCTTATGACACTACGCTTACACATTGCTCCTACAAAATATTTGAATCTAATAAGTGTAGGTATATGCACCCACACTACAAGCGACTGACGAGAACAAAGCTAAGTTCTACGAAGACATGCGTCAAGCTTTGGACAAAATTCCATCCTGTGATAAAGTGGTTCTGCTTGGTGACTTCAACGCGCGCCTTGGCACCGATTATAACGCTTGGGCGGAGGTACTGGGACGACATGGTGTTGGGAAAAGCAACACAAGTGTTCAATCCGAACAACCACGGTGCCGATCTTGCATACTTGCGAGTCACTTGAAAGCTCAACCATGTCAGGTAAACTTGAAGATCCACCTTCAATTGACGAGTTCATGAAGGTAATTAGGAGTTTAAGAACGGCAAAACTCCCGGTTCTGACATCCTGCCGTCGAAAATATATAAATACGGCTGTGCTGAAACTGAAGTGCTGAAAATATACATAATGTGAACATAAGGCTGAATGAACTATCAGAGACAATTCTTCCAGAATCTCAGTACGGTTTTCTTCCAAGTAGAGGCAAGTTGATGGAGTTTTTGTAGTCAAACAGCTCCAGGAAAGGAACTACACCATGACCTCTACATGTGTTTTGTCGACCTAGAAAAGGCCTTCGACCGAGTTCCAAGAGCCGCTCTTTGGGTAATTCTGAAGAAAATTGGGTGTTCCGAGAAGTTTGTGAAGATAAAAAACTAACTGGGGTGGCGCAGGAACCCAAGATGGGTTTTGGCCTCCGATAATAACTGCCGCCACTTCTCCCGATCCCGCGCCACTTCTCGCCAGTTCTCAACGCGGAGCTCGCGCAGGTCCTTAGCGACCTCGTCCTCCCAGCGATACCTGGGACGGCCAACCGGGCGTCGCCCACTCGGCCGTCCCACGTATGCACGTTTCTTTAACAAAATCGAGGACATAACTCCCACTACGGGACTGTGATCCCAAGAGGTTTAATTTCGTGGCATATCGATTCGTGATTAAAAGGTTTGGTGGTGTATTGATTTATAGAAGTTTCGTGAATACTCAACGAAACACAATTTTAAGTTTCGTGCCTTGTCATAGTTATTCAAACTGTATTATATGTAGGTACTTATTTGACCTTAAAGGATTCCAGTGACTTTTATTTATAAGAAAAGTTCCAGTGCGTTCACCTCGTTAATAATAAGGTTCTATTTGAGGTAAAAACTCATGATTCATAAATAGTAACGCTGAAGATATTCCCCTAACACTTCCCTATCACTTAAGGTCGTATCTCTTTCCACATTTTTTGCGCGCCAGCCGCAAGGGAAAAATAGCATTCGGATGAAAAGATTCCCACTTCTAATTATGAAAAGGCAAATTAGCTGGAAAATTAATTTTGCGAGGGTAAAGAGAATGTATAATTACGGAGTCCCGATAAGTGAGGATAAGTTACGGCGAGTGAAATTTAATAGCGTCTCGAATTACAACACCTCGGTCCGTTGACCCCGACAGCGCGAGCTTTTGCTGAAAAAAAAATTCGCAGCAGGTTTATATGAACTGCCAAAGTTTCACTTCGTTAAATAAGATGGGTCTGTTTTCAACAAGCTTTAACGTTTTATAGTAATTAACATTATCACGGTGAGCGATCGCTTTTATTTTTTGATACTTTGTAGTTTTCGCAATTAAGGACGAGTGAGATTTTTTTTGAGGAGCTTGATAGCGCAGTGGTTAATGCGCCCGGTCTGCGACTGCTAAGGTTAAGCAACTTTCGGAAAGACCGATCATCGGAATGATGACCAAAAATTTATCATCTAGAGCTCCTCCGTGCTTCAGAAGGCACGTAAAGCCGTTGGTCCTGACTGCATTTGCAGTCGTTAACAACCCCCAATCCACACTGGGCTCGCGTGGTGGTTACGGTCCATTCTCGCTCTCCATCCATGCTTTATGCCCCTTCATGATTATTATATTTGTCATGGCCTTTCGTTATCATCCTGATGATGACGATGATGATGCTTCCGACCGATTTCAGCCATGGCGACCACTTCGACTCCTAGTCAGTTTGGCGCTGGTGCGCTTGAAGATGGCTAACGTAGCCAATCTTTGCGGATCATCCTAAAATCAATAAATAAACAATACTTTTATTAGAGCTATATCTCAATTCCCTTTAGCTCTTTAATAAATAGGGAAGAAGAATATAGTCTCTTACGAAATAACTATATTGTTTTTCATTTAAATTCTTGCATGTTCATTCATTGTTGTTTGTCCAGCAGGGGACGACTTTTGGCTGAGATGATGATGATGATGTTCACAAAAATTCTTAACAATCAAAATCCACCAATATTACATCAATATGGCCTGGGTGGTAAGCTATAGCCTTATCTCCCACTGTTCATAGGACCTGAAACCACCAGTGGAACATTCATAGACAAATGAATCAAATGACAACGACAAATGAATGAATCATTGACAATGAATTCTTGTCTTAATAATACGTTAACCGGCCACGGAAGAAACCACGGCTTATTAATTAAATACAACACTATAGTGGTACCGGCAGGCGTGACGCTCGACGCGAGTTAATTTAGAACGTGAGATATGGCTTCCGAAAAACAACATTGTGCCTAACTACGATCTTGGTAGAAGGTTAACTTAAGATGTTCACACACTTTCTCTTGGTAGCTTGTTATCTGCGGAGCTACTAAATGTGACCAAGGCCTCAATTATATTATTTCCACAAACGTGTCTTAGTGGCCTGGTTCTTAAATTTGTCTCATAGTAAGAATGTCAAAATCAGGCTTACGCCATATAGTTACAAATATACATACTCTCATGTCCTTCTCGAAAAAAGGAGTAGACAGAGCATCGAAATCACAAATTTTGAGTATTTATGCTCGCTATTGATTGATTGCTATGACCCGACGCCACATTAAGGGTGTGCGTAGGTGACAAGTGTCATTATTTAAAATGTCTTCGTTCATATTTATTTGATGCCGCGCGGCCATACTAATTTTGTATTTTTGAAAAATAATAATTTAAAAAACCGCTTGATAAATCGAAAATGTGAGACGGACGATTTGTAGTTTAGACCATTGGTGATTGTTTAGACAAAATCAGAGGTACAATAATTTAGATAAACTATAAGGTATCAACTAAACGCCGCCACTCGTTTTCATGATTTTTGCCCAACTTTAAATGATATCGTAGAAAAAACTACAGAATTTATGGATCGGACTAATTGTAAACACGTTCCCTATGATACTAAATATATATTTTGTTTATTTAATAGATAGTATTTTCAATTATATCAACTTAACCGTGACTGCATTTTTGGCATCTTTTGGTTGGCGCACCCTTAAGTATAATCAAGGTAGGGTTGTTGTGTTGTAAAAGACACGGTGGTCTATAAGCAGTGATCGGAGTAGGCAGAGCAATTTTTTGTACTTGCGATACGTTGTATTAATATGGACATTCCCGAAATATTGTTGATAAACAATTTGAATGCTGTAGAAAGAGACAAAAACAGGTAATTGACTACGCGTCGCTAATGTAAGTTTAACAATGTCGAGGCGCCCACTGCCAATACGTAAGACAAGACTTCTTTTATAATGTTTATAAAAAAAGTTTCAGTTAGAATCTCGCGGAATGTCCATATTAACATCAACGTTTACGGTCAATGAACCAAAATAGCTCTACCTACCTCCGATCACTGTTTATAAGTTATGGGTTGCTAGCCGATTGCCTGATGTGCGAGTATCTTGGAACTCCTGTCCGTTAGTCAGCTCTTAAGCGCAGAAAATTAAACAAACAATACATTATGTTCACGTCCCAGACCAGCATGGGACGTCACATATATTATTACGTTATTTAATAAGCAAACTAGGGAATTGAGGCCTTTCAATCTGCTATTTTCAACGTCCAAAACCGTTTCTCAAAGTCAACAACAGGCCATTGAAACATGTTATATATTATGAACGTTTTACTGTAGGAGTATCGGAACCCAGTAGTACCAGAGCGCACCGGACTTTGTAGTATTAGTTTTTGGAAAGGAGCTCGGATGAATTTTACATAAAGCCCCGCCCTCAAAAACCTGCTAGGCAGAGTAATGCATTTTCTACTATATAAAACAAAAGTATGGATGTTGGTATGTTCTTTAGTCACACTGCAACGGTAAAACGGATAGGAATGAAATAAAAAAAAAAAAACATACATACATAAATACATACATATATTCATACATACATACATACATACATACATACATACATACATACATACATATATACATACATACATACACACATACATACATACATACATACATACATACATACATACATACATACATACATACATACATACATACATATTTTGCTTTATCGTTCATATTGTTCATATTGTTAGCAGTTCATGTAACTACTCCTACTCATTGGCGAAGATCCCTGCTCCTCTCAACTGTTAATTATTTTGCATATCGTATTAACGTCTAGACTAGGGCGTTTATTATATAGTAATTGAGCTATTCCGCTAAGTTTATGTTGTGGGTTTGTTCACGCAGTGTTTTAGATTAAAGGAATAAATATGTTGTCAAATTAACTTCGTCTTTCCTCATAAATATACAGATTGCACGAACAGTCGGGGTGAACGGAGTAAGCTATTAGTTTCTGCTTTTACGCAGGCATTCTAACTATTTTAATACTAGCGGTATGTTCATTAGTCTGAGATACTAGCTGAAATGTTAACAATTTAGAGCAATATAAAACTTTATACGGATCTCCTCGTGTTTATTTAACGTTTCGTACGCTACGAATACTGCACATTGCACAAACAACCCTTGCGCTTTAGTTTGTTGGGAGATAAACATATCCTACGTATTTTTCGTTAACATATTATTAAGCGTCTACATGTAAAAAATGTTCCGTATAAATTGCTGAACATATTTTACTTAGAATAGACTTAGGATTTAAAGAAGATTTCCTTGAAGATATTTTAGTTTAGTGGGTTAGGATAAGTCTTGTCAACTTATTTACATAGTAATAAATTTCAATATACCTAAACACGGAAAACAAACAACTTTTTTATAGTTTTTTTACTTTTTATTCTCTCCTTAGCTGCCATCTAAGACTCTATAGTCAAGTTGTAACAAGGCAGTTAATGTCACTTTCAAAACATGCAATCCTGCCTGTGCAATTTTTCATTGGTGGTGTTTGGATATATCTTCGTATTTATGTTTTATTATTCATGCGGAATAATAAGCAAGAGAAGTGCCTAATAATGATCCACTAACAACTACCACCTTTTGCCGTTGTTACGAATATGATGTTCTTTTACTTCTATTTTCATCAAGGGATAAGATGAAATGTTCCTTTCCGGGGAAACAAAGACATAATCGCGAGGCAGAGGGAATCATTATCCTGACCCAGGATATTTATCACGCTTTAAAATTTCCATAACAAAACACGAGCGTGATTCGACCTCCTTTGTCTTTCCCAACTAATCTCCGAGATAAACGAACCCCAATTCATGCCAATTGCCCTCTTTTGTACCACGCTTTTGTTCAAAAAAATCTTGCTTGTTTTTGTCCATTCATTGAATTAATGAGAACTTATTAGCAAACAACTATAGCAATATAAAGAATATCAAAACATCAATAAAACCTTTTATAAACATCAAACGTGTACAGTTTTAATAATTTCAATTAAATATTATTAGAACATTCCAACTAAAAGATCTAAAAGAATGTCTTTGGAGATAAAAAAATATGAAATACATATTGCAATTTTTTTACTCATATTTCTTTGATGTTAGGTTTCAGTGACTAGCTCGATGAAAGATATTGAAGTTATAAATTACGCTTCTAAGAGATCTATAAAATAACTTTTAATTAACTAAAAAGGTATACCCTCTACGCCGCATTAAAAGCTCTTACTAACTAAGAAATAAAGTTTTAGATTTCAATTTAATTGTTTTTATTATTTTGTATGTGCAACAAAGTATTCTATTCTTATTTTTATTCTTGAGCTATAATTATTGATTAAATCCAAAATAAAAATACATTCTTAATACTTGATTTCTTGGTTATCCATCGACAGCTCTGGCATTGCGAAAGTAAGTTACCTATCTTACAAAATTTCAACCCCATCGATGTGAGGTACCTACTAAAATTTTACAACAACTTCATCGTCACCAAATAAATACGGAGACGACATTGATTTAAGCTCCATCCAATTCCGTTTGCACCGAACAAACTCCGATGCTGACGACTTGTTTATTTTCTTCGCTCACGATGAAACTCTCAATTAGACGACGCGAAGCTGGTTAAACTGTTTAACTTTGGTCTGTATTACAAATACTTATACGTAAATAAAATGTTTAGGATCCCCGGGTGCTTTAGTACAAATGTTGACATAACGCACAGTCAACATCCAAAGTCGATGATCAAAACCGCAATATCAATACTAATGAAACCAAAGTCAGCTCTAGGTGGTAAGCATACGCAGTTATAACATTTTACGTTATTTTTTAATGGCTTGTGTTTAAACGCCTACCAAATGTATCAATTCTATTACCAATAAAATTCGAAACGCTTACCAAAACGGATAAATGCTCACCAAATTGTGTTTCCTTAAATATTATAAAAAGGATACAATTTATATTTTTATTAAGTGCCTTTAAAATATATGAATACCTTTTAACTGCATTTCAGACCAAATATGTTATTTTGTCACCAAATAGATAACACCAATATTTTATGCCTCGAGTTTCAATTTGGTAATTTTTGCTTTCTGTTGTCTAATAAAAAAATTACCTCAAAATTCCGTTCAATCTCAGAAAATCCATTGGCCAGATCCACAATGGATCTAATGAGATATGTATTTCTCATTAATTTGAAGTTGTGGATCCACTAAGAATTTTCCTTCTCATTTGGTTTAATGCTCTAAGTTCTCAGTAGATCTATATAATAAACAATGTTTTGCTATTAAACCTATTTGATAAAACGAATGCGTAATAAATGTCATATTGACATTGCATTTCAAGAAACATTTATTGCAGTTTAGTGCGTTTTAATTGTTTACAGAAAACGAGTGAGAACGAAGTCTTGAAATTTATTAAAAGCGGGCGTGGTAAAGTATTATTATGCGAGGGTTACAGATTCCATAAGCATGTTCTTTACAAAAAGGCACTAGTCTCTGGCGTTGTGAAAATTACAAAACTTCAAAATTACAATGTACTGGATCAGTATCATTAAATTCGGTGAGTGAATATTTCTGCCTGTAAGATTACCACCCTTTTCCAGGTTTTTGTTTGTTTTTTGTTTTTTACAACACTATTTTCCAACTTCTCTTACTTTTTTACTTGCATAATTTGTTTTAGGACAAAAATATAACAAAACGGAAACCCCATTGCGACGCCTGTGTTCCTAATTTCATAAGCAGAAGCAACATATGGCAAAGAACCTGCTCCTCGCATTTATAAAAAGGTACTTTCTTATATCGAAAGCAAAGGATGGCATTTAGCATCTAGTAAACCAGTACCTACTTCAATCAAAAAAAATCTGGGATATATCGTCAAAGAAACAAGTTAGCTCAAGTTAATAAAACTAGCACAAAAAATCCAGAGGAGGTAGAAATACCTAAACAGTATAAAGATTTTTTACTTGCAGGCTACTCGCAAAAAGACATGCGAATTGTTATATTTTGTTCAAAAGAAGACAAATGCTTCTAAAACTATTAACTTATTTTATTTATGGATGGGACGTATCAAGCTTGCCCAACACCTTTTCGACAGATATATGTCATTCAAGCGGATATAGGCAGCGACGTTAATAGTACCAACATAGTGCCATTGGTTTTTGCCTCTATGACACATCAAACAACAGAGGCGTATACAATCATATTTAATTTAGTTAGAGACCATGTTCCAGACTGGCAGCCCAAAAAGTCACCATTAATTTTGAAAAGGCAGTTATGCTTGCGCTGTCGAAAATGGATGTGGAAATTCATGGTTGCCTATTTCGAAAAGCGAAAGCTTTAGGCATAAAGCTTATTAAAAAAACCAGGAAGATAATTACACTATGTTGTAAACTGGCTTTACTTCCTGAAAACCTTATTGAAGATTACTCGGATTATATCAAAAGTGAGATTTCACCATACGAGGACGAGCTAAGTAAATTTGTAAATTACTTTCAAAAATACTGGATGAATGACAACTACTATAGTACCTGGTGTGTTTATGGAGTGCGCCATCGCACCAACAATAGTGTAGAAGGTTGGAATCACGGCATTAATACAAACATTAAAAAGATGAAGTGCATCTTTTACAGATACTGCACATTTTACATCAAGAGTCATCACTGACTTCACTCAATTGTGACCGTTTAGAAAGATTTAAAAAAGTTCAACACCTAATAAACGCCGCAAAACGAGTATTCAAAATGACAATTGCATTTTATTCGTACAAATGCAGCTCGCAAATGGCGAAATTAGCATAGGCCACTTCTTAGAAAAATTACGATAAGTAAGTAGTACTTACCCACCTACTACCTTTAATCTTATCGTAATTTTTCAAAATGTTTTTCTCTCCTTTGACTGTTTGTCATACAATATTGTTTGTTTTGTTTTATTGAAATAAAATATTATAATTTCTCTATAAAATAAATTTAACCTGGCGTTATGATTTTTTACAACGGCCTCTTTTTTGCAAATATCTTTTTCACCATGAACAGATGTATTGGCAGCGAGCTAAGATAACTATGGAAGCGTAACTGCACTTTATAAATGACCCAACGAAAATCGTGTCCAAGAATCGTGTCCATAGTTTAGATCTACTGAGAAGGAAAGTTCTTAGTGGATCCACAACTTCAAAACATGTTCTAATGAGAAATACATATCTCATTAGATCCATTGTGGATCTGGCCAAGAGATCAACTGACAAAAAAATCTCAGTAGATCCACACCATGAAATCAGGATCCAATGAGAAAAAAAAAACCTCACTAGATCCATTATGGATCTGGCCAATGGATCTTCTGAGATTGAACGAATCATTTGAATAATAGTGTAAAAATTTGGTGAGCATTTATCCATTTTGGGAAGCAAAAATAATATTTGTACAGTAATTTAATTTATTTGGTCTTAGGCTTAGGGTCTAAAAAATATTTCTGGTGAGCGTTTTAATTATACCCTTTTTTATTTTATAACGTTATAATTTTTTACTAACATATTTGTATGGAGTTATTATAGATCCGAAATAAATAATTTCATTCATCATATAACGCCTTGATAACCGTATGGTAAGGCGCTCGACACGATACCCAAGGTACCGGGTTCAATTCCCAGGTCGGGCAAAGTGTGTTTCGGATTTTTCGATGCATAGCCCAGGTTTGTGGTGATTAAGCGTGGTGATTACGCCATTACCCATCAATTGTAATGATGACTTGATTTCAATGATGGAGGCCTTTGCCCAGCAGTGGGACAGTTGTAAGCTATATACTAAACATTCAGTTTAGGTTTGATGTTTAATTATTTGAAGGCTTTTTGAAATCTAAGTCCTCTTGTTTACTATGCATACCAAGTTGGATAATGCAAAGTACAATTTACATAGCTACTTTGAGACATTTTCTTTATAATTTTATCGGAAGCTGAGGGTTCGATGGCCCATCATTTGCTCCGCTGGGCCGTGAAAATCAGACAGCTAATAACGTTTACCTGTTTTTGTCAAAGGTTCTTATCAAATTTAATTAGCTTTGCCACTAGTTTTTTTTTTAAATTAGAATAGTTGGTCTATTTGTAGGACGGTCTTTGAGGTCCAAGGTCGACATTTAGATGTGGAGCCATAACATTTTAAATATAAAGTTGGTGACATTAGGGTCAAGACGGTAGTGTGGTTCGAAAGGTGAATTTTTGTTAAATCTTGTAAAATATAAAACAATAAATATTTATGTAGGTGTTGTGTTTCGAAAGTCTATTGAATTAATGTAAAATCTTGTAGATGATAAGACAATAAAGATTTATGATTTATGAAGCTGCTAAATCCAATGATTGTAGTGATTTAGCAGTCGTTAAAACCACCAACTCACTATGGTGGTAGGATATTGCTAGATACCCCCGTAAGCATTGTTTGTATTGAAAAAGAAATAAAACCACCTCCACTTGCAACTAATATTTTAACTATATTTTTTTGTACAATAAATAAATTATACTTTTATAAAATCACACAGCTATCGGACATAGATTTAACGAGTAGTCTTAACGCCACCGTGGTCGGCAATAGAATGAATCTCGACTCCACTCTTGGTCCGAGCAGAGCCTCTCTACCCCTACCACTCTACCCCTTCTCCAGATAAACAGGTAACGTCAAGAGGCGGAAAAATCAGTATTGCCATTTTATAAACTATGACAAGTTATTTAAATTAATGCAGTATTTTTTTTTTAATATCTAAAAACATGACATTCGGCCATCTGATAACGTGCCGTCTCCCGACGCACAGTTTATTCAAACTGATTGATTGCAGTTATTTATAAATAATCAGATTATACTACAATTAACTATTACTTACTTAAACATACATTGATGGTTAAGCGCCGTTTACATACATACATACATCACGCCGTTTATGATAAACATAACAAGTTTTAAAGTGACAATTTAAATACTTAATATTTATTATTTAAAAATATAATAACTATCCATTAAAACAACATGACCTTCGGTAGCTATTTACTGTATTTGTGTATATATATTTTATAAAATTAATTTAATATTTTCCAATTTAATACCAAATCGATAGGTCTTTGTTTAAACAGTTTTACAAACATTTTATTTTATACTTTCTCTATAACATGAAATTAAAAACAGTGTACAAAAGATGGAGATATTGCTCAGTCTATATTAATCGTGAACTACTAATAATTATGTTTCGATTGTTTACTTACAAATAAATGTATGACAACAAAAATTAAAAAGAATGAATTTCCTACAATAATTACTCACTATCACTATTGCGCTCGCTAGAGCTGCTATCTGAATTATGCAATTCCAGAGCCTTTATATGAATCCAAGGTCTCATTCTGTCGGATGCTATGACGGTATTATAAGGCTTGCCTTTTTTATTGAATCCAGGCACGTCAGAAATTTTATACCGGTCATTACCTAATATCTGCGTTATTTTATAGGGACCCACAAACTTGGACAGAAGCTTTGTACTTTGATTCTTATTTTCAAAGTTATTTCGCGAAATTTTAACCAAGTCACCTATTTCGTAGGTAGGAGCAGGGGCACGCTTTGCGTCATGCCTTTCTTTCTGCTTCGCTTGATCCTTAACGATGTTGTTACTTATTTCTTCTCTGATTTGCTGTAAGTCTGAGTTATTAGCATCTACGTCATTACTAATATCGAGTTTGTTTAATAAATCATCGCGTAGCTTAAAACCAAACAAAGCTTCTGTCGCGATTTTGCGAGTTGAGGCGTTGACTGTATTGTTAATGCCAAACTGAAGCTTGCCTAAACACTTGTCCCACTCACGTTCATGACCAAAAGCATTTTGGGAAGCCAAGGAATTAAGGATTGTTTGGTTAAACCTTTCAGCTTGGCCGTTAGCTCTAGGACACGCGACTGCATTCAGTATATGTTTGACGCCGTGAGAATCACAAAAAGTTTTGAAAGCTGCCGACGTAAAGCTCGTACCGCGATCTGACACAATCCTAGAGGGGACTCCAAAGTCATAAAATATTTTTTCTAAGGTTTTTATCGTGGTCTTGGTCTTTAAATCCTTTACGGCTCTGACAAAGACATATTTTGTAAAACCGTCTACTACGGTGAGTATATAGCAATTACCGTCTTTGCTCCTGACAAAAGGACCGAGATGATCCATGTGGATCGTATGAAAAGGTATATTTATCTTTTCTATTGGATATAAATGACCTGACCTCTGTCTTGAACAGGTGTCCTTATTATATGCACAATCCAAACAAGCAGCTACATATTTCTTTACGAATTTTCTAAACTTAGGAAACCAATAATCACGTTGTATATTTTCGAGGGTTTTGGCGTAACCGAGATGACCGATATCGTCGTGGTTAGCACGACATATTTGCCATCTTGCACTTCGTGGTACAACCAGACATAAACGGTCACCAACCTTCCGATATACCGCATGATTCCTGACAACATAATTATTCCTAATATCCTTACATGCGATGTCGTCTTCAGGTTTGAGAATATTATGAATTCGAGAAATATCTGGGTCGGCTATTTGTAAAGTTAAGAGCCAATTCTGCTTCTCGATAGTATATACAGAGACAAAGATGTTGTCATCTGGATCCACAGGTAGTTTGGTATTTCTGCTCAATGCGTCCACATGCGACATTCGAATACCTGGCCGATACTCAATGTCGAACGTATACTCGCTCATTTGGAGCCACCACCTCGCTATTCGCGGAATCAGATCCCGCTTAGTCATTGTAGTTCTGAGAGCCGCGCAATCGGTATAGACTTTGAAATGTAAGCCCAAAAGATAAACTCTAAATTTACGTAACGAGCACACGACAGCCAGCGTCTCCAGTTCGTAGGAATGCAAGTGCCTTTCCTCGGGAGTCGTTTGCCGGCTAAAGTATGCAACTGGCTTTAAAACCCTTGTGTCCCTTTGCCACTGCATTAAAATTCCACCTACGCCTAAAGAGCTAGCGTCCGTGTGTAACTCAGTTTCTAGTTTGGGATCGTAAAGTGCCAATACAGCCCCCCAACCGCCTAACTCTCTCGCTTTCAATCGCTTTGAAAGCGAGGCCCTCGCCTCGCCTTCTAATATAATATCGAAATATATTATCGAATAATATCGAAAGCTATAGCCTATTGCTTTCGATATTGCTTTCATATTAATTTCGAAATGACAAGACGACGTCTCCTCCTCGCCTCGCCTTCAAAGCGATCGAAAGCGAGAGCGTTAGGCGGTCGGCCCCCAGGTCTATCAATTAGCTTGCCTTTAAGAGAATTAAAAGCACGCGTTTCTATTTCTGACCAACGCCACTCAGAATCCCTTTTTAAGAGAGAGGTCAAAGGACGCGCGATCTCTCCGTAACCCTTTATAAATTTACGGAAGAATCCTGTCAAACCCAAGAACTGCCGAACCTCATGGATATTACGGGGTGTGGGAAACTCCTTAACTGCTAATATTTTAGTCTCACCTGGCCGAATACCTTGCGAGGAGATGTCATACCCTAAGTAATTAACAGTGGTATCAAAAAATCGACATTTTGAGAGTTTCAGAGTGAGACCATTTTGTCGAACGAGTTTCAGAATGTCTTCTAATCGAAGGAACATCTCCTCGACACTCCTGGAAGGTATCAGGATATCATCTAAGTAAGCCAGTGCATACTCGAAACGTCTGTTTCCTAAGATCTTATTCACCATACGCTGAAAGACAGCCGGTGCATTAGCCAAGCCGAAGGGCATTCTTTTAAACTCGTAATGCCCATCCGGTGTAACGAACCCGGTAAGCTGCTGACTCTCCTTTGCCATGGGAATTTGGTAGTAGCCAGAGGCAAGGTCAAGGGTGGTGAAGAAACTATTACCACTCAAATTCGAAACCTGATCATCTATAAGAGGTAGTGGGAAGCGATCCTTGACAGTTTTATTATTTAAGGCCCTGAAATCTACACAGAGTCTTTGTTCTCCAGTCTTTTTTTTTACCATCAAAATAGGACTGGCGTAGTCCGACTTGGACTCTTGGATTATATCTAGTCGTAAAAGTTCATCTATGGTGTCACGAACAGTTTCGCGCTCGGTATGAGACAGGCGATACGGTCGATATACGATAGGTTTACTATCCATAAGATCTATTTTCATTTCAACTTCGACCGCACAACCTATCTCTTCCAATTTAGTGGCAAAACAGTCACGATAATTCTGCAAAAGGGAGTAAAGTCTGTCAGTTTGTTCAGTACTAAACTCTGATCCAGTCTTAATGTCATTTTTGTCTAAAGGTTCCAAAGTAGAAACATCGGCCTGAATCCTATTCACATTAAAAGTATTCTGCTCTGTAAAAGGAATTCCTCTAGCTATTAAGGTATCCTTGTCCAAGGTTACAGTATGATAAGACAAATTAGATACAACTACTTCACCCCTACCATTTGATAGGTGGTAGGCACCTTGTAGTAAACAATACTCTTTACCTAGACCAACAGCATTATACCCTTCGATAAAAACGTCTCCTGTGAAATCTGACTCTGCACATACAGGGACAACATTGGTTCTGAGGACCTGGACTGAATTGGGTAAACGAAGTTTTAAAGTAGAGTCGCCAGACAAAGAATCGCAACTGGGACTTCTGTAAAAAGTCAGTCTTTGACTGTCTTTAAGTACAGTGACGCACGGCAATTCCGTAAAGTTTTGGCCTATAATCATAGCAGTCTGCATATGTACATCGTCAACGATCAGTACCTCAACCCCTGTTTCGACCTCATCGACCTTCACATTAACGTACGACTTATACAACGGGACGACAGAGGACTGACCAAATCCTCGTACTACTGGAATGCCCTCGAACGATTTAACCAAATTCAAACATTCTGCATTAGATTTACTTAAAAGTGTACACTCACTCCCGAAATCAATGTAAGCTCCAAGAAGGTGGTCATCGACAATGACTGTTTTGAAAAACTTATTATTGTTCTTATTTTCCGTATCTATTTTTAAAATTTTCCTTTCAGAGTCAATTTCAGGAGTTGTAGAATTAGAATTCAAAGTGTTAGTAGGAAATAAAAATTTACAACTATCATTGTCATGTCCAATCCTGTTACACCGTCTGCACTTCAATATTGGTTTCGTGCATTTATAAAAAGGATGACCTTTGGATCGACAATTGTAACAAACAATAGTGTCAGGAGTGGAATTTCGTATATTAGAAGTAGAGCTAGTACTGGGGTTACTTTTTGTTACAACGGGACGCGTTCTCAACCTACTATCCACGATCGGTTGTGATTTTTGAGAACAAAGAAAGGCAAGCAAATCTTCGGGTTCGGAACAATTTAAAGCCTGTGCCCCACTGCGAATGGACCTGTCAATTATACCATAAACAACACAATCAACAGCCTTCTTGCCCCCAATCTCACATCTATTTAATAAACATAATTTATCAAAAAAATACTCGCGCAGACTTTCATCGTGCTTAGAAGTACGGTTTAGCATCTCCTCCAAAAGGCGTCCATAATTCTCCTCGCTAGGAAACGCCTTTCGTAGTTTTACTTGCCATTCAACCCATGAGTAAATTACCGTAGGCAAGGACTCAAACCATTTTTTTGCCAATCCTACCAATTTTTGTAAAGAAAAATGAACTATTTGTTTTTGATCCCACCCGTAAATGGTGGAACACTCGTTTACTTTTTTTAGCCAGCATTCAATAGTTTGAGTCCTGTTTGAGGGGTCAAATTCAGGTATTACATTGTTCAAATTATTGTTATTTAAGACAGGAAGTGAGGTCTTAGTTACATCTCCTTTATAATTTGCTAACAGTTTCAGGACATCCTTAGTAGAAAGCCGATTTGAACTCTTACGCGACTTCCTAGGTACAGGTTCACTGCTCGACGCGGATGAAGAGGAAGTACTTCTCCTCCGCTTCGACTTCTTTTTGGCCCGTTCACGCCGCTTAGGAGGCGTACCCGGCGGCGTGCCACATTCGTTACCAGGCGCCATTTCCTGAAATGCATACACAATGCATCGACATAGTCCGTTCTATATACTTATGATCCGTAGGTAATAAATAAGTTAATCAGAAAACTAATAAAATACTAATGTAGTGTATTGCATTGTAATTAAAATAAATACTGTTATGTAAAACAATTTATTATTCAATAAAATTATAGTCCTTTTTGGAGTTTAATTTCGTTATAGCTAGTTAACCTTTGTTTACAAAAAAAAAAAAAAAAAAATTGAAACAGTTATCCAGTAAGCAAACCTAGCTTACTCAAAACATCCGACGAATGTATGCAGCTCACTCAAAAATAACCAGTGAGAAACCTACTCACTCAATTAACCAGTGAACAAACATACATCGCCCCCTAACAGATACAGTGAACCTACATAGTTCACTTTGTAGTTCCCTTGACTAGGTTAGCCACATACAAAATCATACATTAGACCAATGCTAGTATAAAACGAAATTCAATTAACAACCGTAGCACTGTCATTCCTTTCTTTTTTTCTTTTTTTGTTTTTTTTTTTAATGAATAAATAAGATAACCAACAAATTGTAATAATAAAATGTTAATCAAGAGAGTTAAACAACATTGTACGAATTTAAAAGTGCTATGAAATCACATTATTAATAATATTAAATAAAAGTACCAGCGTCAGTCGTCGGAGGGTAGCCTGATTAATATAAGCACATTTACAAATTAATGGGAACATAAGGAAGCATATGTCATTAGATCAAGCCAACAGTAGCTGGTACCATCACAGGGTAGCCCCGATGTGGCACCACAACAATCGGCCTAATGTGTAAAAGAAAATGTACGCTAAATTACTGCCAAGGAGTAGCCCGGCCAAGTAACCGCGCACATTTTCTCACGTGAAAAACCTACGCATCTCATTGTCAGGGAGTCGCCCTGACCTAATGCAATGCGTTAATCAATCGGAATGACCATGCGATACTTATGTTCCATTGCTTAATCTTAAAACTTGCGTTCTTAGCACTTTTAATCTGATTCTTACTAGGTAAAGCTATAGGCGTAGAAAATTTTATTTCACTTGATACTTATACATACCTTGTATTTGGGTATCCCACTTCTGAGATGAAAAAGAAATAAAACCACCTCCACTTGCAACTAATATTTTAACTATATTTTTTTGTACAATAAATAAATTATACTTTTATAAAATCACACAGCTATCGGACATAGATTTAACGAGTAGTCTTAACGCCACCGTGGTCGTCAATAGAATGAATCTCGACTCCACTGTTGGTCCGAGCAGAGCCTCTCTACCCCTACCACTCTACCCCTTCTCCAGATAAACAAGTAACGTCAAGAGGCGGAAAAATCAGTATTGCCATTTTATAAACTATGACAAGTTATTTAAATTAATGCAGTATTTTTTTTTTAATATCTAAAAACATGACAGTATAGTGTTTGAGGATAAGGTATAGTACAGTTTTGTTTGTTTTTCAAGAACATGTACTTCTTTGACATTTTTAAGAAATCTTTATGCGCCCTAACTGAGTTAAGATTATCTTATTTTTTATCAAGATAATATTTTTTCTTTATCTTTAGATAAATCTTAGGTATCTACTCGATAAAGTAGCAGCCAATCAAATGAGAATATCACCTTGGAATAAACATCTCATTTTCAAAATAGCTGTCAGATAATGATGTCTTTTATTATTGTTTTCGATTCCATTTTACTTGACTTAAAAAAATGGCAAGTGTAAGCTGATATACATATAATATCAATCCATAACGACTAAATTAAGTAGTTTAAATAAACAATAATTTAAATTGACAATGTTTTCTTATTATTACACAAACTATTGTTTATGTTTCGTGGTGCAACCGCAATATTTAAAAATGAAAAGTAAAACAAATGACTGCTGTATGTAACGAAAACATTTTCTTCGCTTGGAGTAAGCAATCATAATCTCCAAACAGCAGAACAACGTCACTTTCAGAAACTCTCCGCGAAGGACCAATGAAATTTCACGCTTGGCAAACCCTAACATTTACATTGGACTAAGTAAGGATGTTTCATACTTAATAGCTGGGGGAGAGTCATGGCCCCTCTGTAATCTTATCTTTCGTCTACACAATGAGTTCTTATTTATTCTGTACCGTCGACATTTTAAAACTTTTATTTTATTTTATTTAGAAACAAACGGTCATAATACACGACAACTAGGTACGTCATCAACATCCGACATTGTATAGGCTCCTTTGGCTTACATAGTAAGAGTAGATAGTGTTGATTAATTTCGGCGAGTTGGACTGAGTCACGATAGCATAGTTGGTAGTGCACCTGACCCATGTCATAGGGTGCGGGTTCAAAACCCGCTCGTGGAATTTTTTTAACACTTTGTCTTTTTTCAAATTGTAATTTATTCGCAGTTCGCAACAATATTCGCGTAAAATTATATACAACCATGGTCATAATACATTTAAGCACATTAATCGAACAACTAACTTATAATAACAACTTTTAAATTGTTATAACTTATAAATACTTTCGATAATGCGAAGTTTTGAAGTGTCCTCCTTGCGTGCTGATTCGTATGTTCTCTGAACGTTATATCTTGTGTCTCTTCAAGGTTAGAGTGAATAAGCTCTTTCTAGGTAAACATGTTCCGTCGTAGTCCAATATGCTCTTGACATCAAATGAAATGAAAACAATGTTTTTGGGCGACAATGGCAAACCATAGATACAGTAACATTAAGACAGGTCAATACTAATGCTCGAATTTTATTAAGTTAATCGCGAATACTACGTCGCTCTTACATTTTTTCTGCTGCTGACTGCCATGTTGTTGGTGTTATATGCAAGTGATCGTATATAGAACTGGTTTTTGAACTGCCTGCTAAATCTGACATTTATGTATAAATTTATTGTCATTTTTCTGGTTGTAAACGCAAAATTATCAAACAGCGGCTGTGTGTTTGTTATTTCTGTGTATTGTTTATTTTAAGTAGTTAAATATAAAGTATTTTCCTCATTGATTCGGACAGCCAACAAAACATTTTCAAAATTGTACAATCTCTGCAAATATAGGTGTGGGTGGGTTAATACTCTATGTGCAACTAAATCAAAGTTGTCATCTCCACTGCAATCTATGATTTTACTAAAATTGTAGTCCTTACATATAATACCTACCAGCAATTTACCATACTTTCTATAAAAAAGGAACGTTATTTTCTTCACAGCACCATAGACTGTGATAACAGTAAAATGTGACGGTCCAGAGCGAGGAACAGCAGCGGATCGCTCCGTAAACGGCTTTTACACCTCACGTGCACCAATAGCCTCTCCGCCGGGAGCCAAACTTTATTTTTATTACAATGGCCGCGATACGATAACATAATTTAGGGCCTTTATCGTAACTCTGATCTGCAGCTAAGAAAATTCCCCTCTCTTGCTTGTCGCATTGAAAATATCTTTATAATAATGCTCCCTACGCCGGGTCCCCTGGGCGCCGATCCTCGAAGAAAATTGAACCGTAGATAAAGGATTTGCACTTATTGATTTAAAGAGAAAAAAGTGAATTGATTCCTTTTTGTTTACGAGCCAGTAGGTTGGAATGAATGCCTCTGCAAAATTGCTTTCAACTGTCAGTGTTTACTGATAACTATAGGATACTTACCTGGGTGGAACCTTTGTCTTTGATGTTATGACGATGCTCACGTTCAAGCATAACCTGCATTCGAGTAAATTTTCAGTATTAACTAGTTGTTGTTTTTGCGAGATATCAGTAATGATAAATGGTGACAAGTGACAGGTGTCATGTGTCAGTGCTTACCGGTTACCTCTGATCAATAGAGGCGGGAATATTGATAATACCGTAAAACAATAAAGGTGGTAACCGGCGTTACCCATTCAACTTATATATATATATATATATATATATATAGGTATACTAGCTGACTGGCGGACTTCGTACCGCTTTGACAGTTAACGTTTCCATGACAACAAAACAAACAAATCATTCGTCCGCTTATGAACACCCGTATCCCACGATGGACCCCTATAGCAGCGCCACCTACCGGGTCCAATTCTAAATCTAAACCATTCTCGAATCCTCTTGAACACACACAGAAAATCAAATCAAATTTCATCCAAATCGGCCGTTTAGAAGGAGTTCAATAACATGCACACGCACAGAAGATTTTTATATACATAAAGATGTATACAACGTGTAACATATGGGTGCGATAATAATTAAACAACCCAAAGTATATCCGACCTAGATCTTGCATGCATAGTCACTTAGACATTATTATTAACTTTACAAATAAAAATGCAATTGTTAATTTATTATTTATATTAGTGACGTCATATCAAAATAAACAAGTCCCATCACTAATATGAACTTTGTGTACTCACAATACCATGTTTCTGAAGCACTATTTCTCAAAAATATCCACGATTTCACGTAAAATCAGAAAAATTCACAGAGCTCAAATTCTCAGCGTGCGGATAAATGCTGACAAACTGTCAAACAGTTGCCAAAAACAGTTCTGTTACATCGCATCACGCATCTCTTTTTATCACATAGTGTTGCTGCTGGTGACATCTCGCTCGCTCAGCCCTTTGTTGCTCTATTCCGTTGCGTTGGTATATTAACTTTATGTGTGTAACAGTGTAACAGGAAGTCGGGGAATCGCGCAAGTGCGCGCCATTTTGATATAAATAATCGATATTATGAACATGACATATTATTATTATATGTGACATATTGTGTATAGTATTTTCAAAAAAAGCAGTTTAATCTAGTTGAAGTTATCCAAGACAATAAAAGGAGAAAACCCCTGGTTACCATGTGACTTGAAAGTCTACACCTGGAGACGTATTTCAAAGATATTGGCGTTCGGCATCATAAGTGACGTTTAATTCCATGAAAAGGTACATTTAATTTATTCAATTTTTTTATTTTAACAACTTCAGTTAATCATGAAAAACCACAACTCTTTGCTATTCTCTTTGATGAAGGTCTCCGTGGTAACCCTGTCCGCCACGTGATCGGACGGGCCCGGGAATCGAAGATGTTTGTGATTAATTTTCTCACTCAACGTCTCATATTAATTGTTAATGAACATTTATTTACCATTAGAAAGACTTTATTTACAATATTTTACAATTAAACTGATTCTAAAACTCTTAAGTTACATAGTTCACAATATAAAGCATCATTTCACATAATTACCTTGCAATCAGCATTGTTTAAAATAAATATATAAATTGATACGTTTCGAAAGTAAATTGCCTCCATTAGAGTTTATACATTCTTTAATAGCCCTTACCCTACACTTTTACTACTACATTTCAGGGCACTTGTACGGAGCCACAGCCTCCACCAAGAAACTGAAGCTGGAGCTGGTGAGAAAGGGACAGGCTTGTTGCATGTTAGAAGAAACTAGGCTGATGAAGTAGCGCAGTCCGGTCTCTTCTGTGACAGAGACACATTCCGTACCCTTTTGCCCCCAGACCCATTAGAGGTATTCTGTACGACCTAACAACAAGGATCCATCCCTGACATTATAGATATCTTACCTACTAACCAACCCTTTTTATTTTTCCCCTCATTATATTATTGTTTTTTATCAAGTAGTTACTTTTGTCGAACAAATTGACCTCAGGACTCCTGGTACCCTTATGTGTTACAATATTTTTATTTTCAAGAAGTTAACTCAATAACCTTGTAAATCCAAAAGTGTATTGTTTAATTTTATTTTATTTTAATAAAATACCTTATTTTTTAAAGTGTGGAGCGTTTTTTATTTTTTTTTGTAGCGTCGTCAGGAGGAGTAGAAGATCCACATTATACAGCAAAATAAAGGGCAGAATCATTGTATTTCTTTAGAGTTTTTGAAATTTTGTACTCTGATTATTCAATAAGTGGATACTTACATAAAGTCTAGCCTTTTTTTCCCCGTTTACGGTAGACAGAAACCGCAGATAGCGACCATTTTCTTATCCATCCTATCATTATCGTTATCTATTATATATCGGTTGTTCTAAAGATATTGCTAGTAATATTTTTAGTTATAAATAATAAAATATGAAAGAAAACTGACTCTATATTCTAGACAAACCAAGGGCGGTAAAACAGAGTCTCTTTCCATCTCAGGCTTGTTTCGTCGATTCGTTTTGGAAGCGAAAAGCTCTTACGGCGTTTATCTGCAACGCTACAATTTACCTTTCTGGCGTGGTAATGGACGACGCTTAGTGGCATTTAAACATAATACATTGCGCTTCGGCCGTTGCGCTTTCCAACAAGTGCAAGAACCCAATGTAACATGGCGTATTGAGTATGTACTACTTGCGCCATATGTTCCCTCGAGCTTAAGCCAAATCTTGGAACTTGTTCTTGCTAAACACATGTTATATAAGTTCCAAGATTTGGTGTAAGCGTTTAGCATATAGGTGTCTAACTCCAACTTAGATAACAATATCAGGACGGCTGTGAATAAGTTGAGTTAAGTTTTTGCTAGAAGTTGTTCATTAGACTTTATACGCTCCTATTCTAAAGTGAGCGGAAACTACTTTTTTATATTTAATCTAATGCATTATGTGTTATCGCATCAAGTGATCTAATCAATAAACATCACATAAAACAGCACGCAAGTATTGTGATATGACACTTATCCCAACGCAATAAGATGGGGAGTGTCAAGCGTGATTTGCTGCCAAATAAACACTTCACTTCGAGCCAATACCCATTGACAGTCACGTTAGAGCCTTGACACGCTTCGTGATAGAATTTATCTCGAGTGCTGTATAAAATACATGATAGGAAATTATTAAGTAATATTATTTTCTTAACATACAAAAACAATTTTCTAGACAGTTGCATGGTTTTTTTAAATAGTTTTTTGTCTTATTATTAATTTCATGTATAAAACACCATCGCTGACTGGTTTCCTTTCATTTATTTCTTAGCAGTATTGAAAAATCAATGAGAAAGCTTTACTTATTTCGGGAAGCACCAAGGTATTTGATTCGTGTAATTATATTTGGCTACCCTACGACAGGCTAACTCTTAATGGTTAGCTTTTACGAGGGTCGCCCAAAGGCGCTGACCATTACGTTTCCCGATCTCTTAGATAAGTCGTAGTGATTATTATTCAAGCTCTCTTAACGCTTAGACACTGACAACTTAAATCCAAAGGCTCTAGCCAAAGTTTATAGGTACGATATTGGCAGTGATAGCATAGCACTCGAAACGCCCAAACTTAAAGGCCCTCACTTTAAATCCTGACTTTGTATATTGTAAGGTTAGGGACCGATGGCGCTGACATACCCGAAAACAACGGGTTATGTATATATTAGGCCTATAAAATAATTATATTTAAAAAAGTCCTGACCTGACATTTCTGAGATGTAACAAAATCTTTGTAATCCTAATCTCTATAAGTGTATAAGAGTGTCTATCAGACTAGACACACAACCAAACATTTTAATTGAATTTTGTCACATTTGTGACTAGATGTTACAAGTGCCAACAATATGGGCATTCGGCGAAATATTGCCGAAAGAAAGTTAATCTACGTCTTTAAAAATCATCGTCACATCGTCTATTTTTGCAATGAATAAAACATGTTATTTTTTTTAAAGTATATTTAACATAATTTATCTCGGTATATCCGCTGAAATATCAGCAATGATATAAGCCACAGCAGTCCAAAAAGCAGCTCCTAGATCTAATTCATGCTCATCTTCAACATTCATTGTGTCTCCTTCAGTGTGATGGAACCAAAAGTATTTAGCGTTGTCGTTGTGAAGACTGGCTCCAGGGATACCATTCTTAATTATAACAGCTATATCAGACCCTGGGCTGTCGTCTTCTACTAAAGTTGATGCATTTATGGAAACAAACAATTTTAATATTTCGCTTATAATACAACGTGCTTCTTGATTACCAGCAACTGCTAAGCCGAGAGGAGCAAATGTGCCTTCATCAGATTCCATAATAAAATTTATGTTGTGGCTCTCATTCCTATGTTTTTCTTCATATGCAGAAGCTCCAATGAGACCTAACTCTTCAGCAGTCCAGAAAATTGATCGGATAGTTCTTTTTGGTTTTAAATTCAATCGTTTGAGTATCACTGGAACAGCCCAACTGATGAACAAACCGCCGCCATCATCCATAGCACCCTGTCCGACGTCCCAACTGTCAATGTGTCCAGAAACTATAACCAGCTTCTCGGGCTTTTCAGTACCTTTGTAGTCAATCAGTGTGTTCCTTGAAGTTTTCGTATCATAGTTCGAAAACATTACTATGTTCAAAACTACTTTTTCTTTTCGATTGAAGAAACGTCTTATTAGATCAGCATCCTCGAGTGTTATAGCTGCTGTTGGAATTTTTGTAACATTTTCTCCATAATCTTGGCTTCCTGTATGCGGCGAGTTAATAGAAAAAGGTGTAATTGAACGAACCAAAGAAGCTACTGCACCCTTTGCAGCGGCTCTAGTTGCCCCTTCAGATCTATACTTAACTGTCTCGCCATAAGATGTGAATACTGGATCAAATAAAACTATTTTCCCTTCAATAGCACTATCAGAGTAACTGTCTAGCTGTGCAAAGCTATCCACAACTACCACTTCAGCTGTTACACCTTCGGGTTTTGTGCTTACAGTTCTGCCTAAACCTAGCACAGCAATATTTTTTATTCTTGGCTTCAACATCGTTACTACTTCACAACCTCTAGTCCAATGTGGTACCTGAAATTTAAACCTTCATGAGCCTTGTCTAAAGACAATAAAATCATTCTCATCTTCATATACTGTAATTGATATAATTATGATGTGAAAGCTAGCTTGTTTATAGGTTTATTTTTAGGGATAATAGAAATTATATATTAATCTCTTTATTAATTCAAGAAAAAAAACAAAAGAAACATCACTTAATTCAAGACAAAAAATAAAACCTATAAATTAGATTAATATAATTGGCTAACATTGTTGGAAAAAGCCAAAGTTTGGAGCAACGTAGTACATATGTAAATTTAGGCACAAACAGACAAAAACTAATGATAAATAAGGTCATGTGTGGATTTATTTGGAATAACCGGTCTGCAATTGAATTGAATTTAGTGATCGCATCGTTTATAAAAGCAGGAATGGCAGCATCGAGAAGCGGTGCGCCTAGTAAAAATAATAAGTCATCGTTGAGAATTTTGAGGTTGGGGGCCAGGCGACAGAAGTCAGTAACTATTTGAGCTCTGCGGTTCGAGGCCAGGGAATTCGAAATGTATAATTCATATTTGGAAAAATCTAGCCCCAAAACTATAGTGCCAAACTGGTTTATCAACGTTTGTAGGTCTTCGAGAACTAAACCAGAGTTTCCCCCTATAGTGCCGTCATCGAGATACCAGACATTGAATTTAGAATTTATATTCGAAATTATTTGGTGAATTGCCAAAGAGAAAATACCAGGTCCCAAATGGTCACCCTGCTGGTAACAAACGGCAGAATGAAGAAGATTGTTTCGATGAACCAATTTTGTTGGTTCACTGTAAAATTGCCACAAAAATTTATAAAATTGAGGTATATCCTCTTTCACTTTTGCCAGCAGAGCACCTGTCTACGGAGTTAAATGCGTTCATTACATCCACCTTCAGCAACACTTCGCCATCATCATTCAGTAAGAAGGTGCGAGCTGAGTAGACCGCAGCCTCGCAGCCACCCTTCGGACCAAACCCGAGCTGCACTGACTGAAATTTTGAAGAAAGGTCAGAAAGGATGTGCTTGACACAAATATGATATCAAACATATACCTCTAATTCTTCCGTGGTGATGTCGTAGATGCCCTCATCGCGAGTTAACTGAATCATGTAGTCTATGGACTGCTCCAAGTTCTCGGTACCAGATGGCCGAGCGCCAAATTTATCAACGAACTTGCTGAGTCTGAAACAATTTTTTAATGAGATAAATCTAAAAATGAATTCTCCTCGTTTTTATCGTAACACGAAACTTTTTTCATTGCATATTGTACTTAAATATAATAGATAACGCTGAAGCTTTATCAGTTTTATTTGAACAGCGGTACGGCAAGCAAGTACGGATATTAAGCACACTGACGTCACAGCGCTGAATAAGTTTACTATTTGATTAAGTTACAAGTTACTATTTATATAACATCGTCACCTAATGATGAACTAGTGAAACCAACGTAGTCGATTGAACATTGAAAAAACTCGTACTCAGCACTTTGGGTGTTATGAACTTTTAAGCATCTTTATGGGACTGAATTAATGCATTTTATTGTGTACAACGACTGCTGAGTACGTATACTGAGTTGTGCGCAATGTTGACATCACATTGTAGGGCACAATATTTTTTAGGTATATAAGCGGTATATTATTATTTACCTGTTGTATGTACATTGACTGTTAAATGATTTCAATTTATCTAATGAATTAAATAAATATACAATATTACTATTTCGATAAGTTTTCACACACTTCAATAAGTATTGTTTTCAATTTGTACTGAATTCTGTAGTATTGGACCTACAATACAACAGAATTCAGTACAAATTGAAAACACACATACTAATGTGTCGCATGTAATAATTATTAGCTTCACAAAACTGATTGTTAACTGCATACTAGAAATTACTTTTTTTTTATATTAACAGGTAAGCACAGTGCCTTGATCACATCAGATGTTAAGTGATGATAAGGCCAATGATGGAAGCGCACTTCACCCGGGATCCTCAACTAGTGAGGCATTGGCTATCTTATCTCTAGCTGCCGGAACACAACAATGCTACAAACATTGATGTTATGGCGACATATTTAGATAAGATGGTGGTAGCTAGCCAGGCGGACGAACAAGCCGTACCACCAACCAAACCGAGTACACAAACATGTAACCCCCGCTGGGAATCAAACCCGGGACCTCTGAGTCTGAACCGGTGGTCTTAGCCACTAGACCACAGAGGCGGTTATAATTACGTCGTTGATTTAAAATTATTAATTGAATAATATTGTTATTGAATTAGAACACAAGGAAAACTGTAATAAGCATTGATAAACTAATAAGCCACATATTCAACAAAACAAATGCTTGTTTCTATTTTGTAGTAAAAATAATTTAGCACTGTGTGTGTCAATTAATGTTAACTGCTCTATATCACAAAATAAGGAGTTCCAGAAGGTAAGTGAAACGGAGAAAATACACAATGGAAAAGATGAATGCATGAATGAATGAATGAATATGAGTTTATTATCATCATTTACTACATTAATTCTACCACCACAAATTACAAGCAAAACAATAATAAATAAAAAACATCAAAGTCAATTGTGACCAATTAAAAAGAATAATATTTAAAACTATACAAAATATTATAAAAAGGGCGGCTCAAAATGCGTCGCGTGGCTCAAAATGAGCAAATCTTGACGTTTCGGTATTCTGATAAGCAGCGCAGCGCTGCTGCCGTAGATTTGCAGGGACGGAGAAGTAACGCAAATAGGTATTCCACTCACAAAACTGCATTACACCTGCACGTTTACTGCAAAATAATCGTATTCCAATAAAGTATTTTGACATTTGTGTAGTAATGACAGCTGTATTGGTGAAGTTTTTGTGCAGGTTTATTGAAGTAGATCGTGAGCAACTTTTGCACAGCGTATTGTAAGCTGAATAAAATATTTTTATAATTAAGATAACATTAGTCCTTTTAGTTTTATTGCAGGATTCGTGCAGCAGAAGTGTAGTACGAGGGGCAAACTGAAAGTTTCGGGAATCGAAAAAAATATATTGAATAAAAGTATTTTTATTGTTTTTCAAAGTATTTTCCTTTATATTTTATGCACTTTTCCATGCGTTCAAACCAGTCGTTAAATCACTTATTCAAGTCTGAAATAGGGGTCGACAAAATGGCCATTTTTAAAGCCTCCACTGCTGCTTCCGGCGTCTCAAACCGCTGACCACGCAACTTATTCTTAATTTTGGAGAATGTAAAAAAGTCATTGGGGCTTAAGTCGAGGCTGAATGGAGGATGGTCCAGTAATTCGACTTTTTCACCGTCCAGATACTCAGTTGTTTTTCGAGCGGTGTGAGGGCTGGCATTGTCGTGGTGAAGGATGATGCGGCGACTAGGGTTTTTTTTTTCGGAGTTCAGCAAAGATACTCGGCAAACAAATAGTAGTGTACCAATCGGCATTGTCCGTTCTACGATCTTCAAGAGGAATAGTAGCCACGTGACCCGATTGGCAAACGTAGCCACCATCTTTTTGGCCGTGCTGCGAGAACGAATAACATATGTCGGCTTGAGCTCGTCTTCGTAGACCCTTACTCGAGATTGGTTATTATTTTCAGGCTCATATGCATATATCCAACACTCGTCACCTGATACAATGCTAAAAACTACATTTAGGCTTCCTCCGGTGAATTTATTCAAAGTTCTGCGGCACCAATTGACACGAGTCGTTTTCTGCTCGTCAGACAATAAGTGAGGGATCCAACGAGAAAACAACTTTCGCACGCCTAATTGTTCCTGTAAAATAATTTGTATCTGACTCATTCCAATGTCCAAACACTCTTGAATCTCCCGATATGACACATGTCGATCTTCCTTTATCAGCTGACGCACAACATCGACGTTTTCTTGCGTGACTGCCGATTTTGGTCGCCCTTCACGCAGTCGTCCGTGAGGGATACACGGCCACGTTGAAATACTGAATACCACCTGTATATTGTCGTCTTTGAAAGTGCTTCATTACTAAAAGCAGCAATCATTCGGTGTCCACATAGTTTTTGTGTTAATCCACTTTTAAAGTCGTAATAAATCATAGCTCTTAAATTTTCACGGAACAATTTCATTTTCAGCAGCGACTCGACGACTTCAAAAAACAATTGAAACCGAACCATTGCTTTTTTTTCTATGTGGCCAGTGTGTTAAGATAATGAAACTTTAGAGAATATAAAAAGGTATAATATGTGTCAAAAATATGTTTGTAAGTATTAGATTCCCGAAACTTTCAGTGCAGCCTATGTAGTTGCGCAGTTGTAGTGTAGTTGTAGTGCAAAGAATTTTAATAGAATACGTCTATTTCCACGGCACTGCTCCTACACGCGACAAATGACAGGCGTAAACGTGCAGTTGCAGTTTTTAATAGAATTGACCTACAGCTCGGGACAGTGCGAACGCAGCTGTTGTGAGATTCCGTCTTTGTGAGATGTTGTATAATTATGCGTTGCTCGAACGCGTTTGTGTGAAGCTTAACTTCTGCAGTCTTCTTATTTTGTGCCTGTACCTACTATCAACGAAATGTTGATACCTATTTTTAACATAGACATTTCTATTTGAAAAAGACAAAGTGTTGGAAAAATTCCACGAGCGGGATTCGAACATGACATGCTGGGTCAAGTGCACTACCAACTTTGCTATCGTGGCTCAATCCAACTCGCCGTAATTAATCAACACTATCTACTTTTACTTTGTAAGCCAGAGCCCTATTCAATGTCGACAACTACGTCATCAACATCATCTTTTTTCAAATTGTTATTTGTTTGCAACAATATTAGCGTAAAATTATATGTAAATAATCTCATAGACATTTCTGTTATTTTTTATATATTCCCGAGAACCGTAATTCATTGCCAATAGTATATTTATTTACTGTTTTAAGTACCGTGATGTTTTTTACGGTTGTATCAATATCTCAGAGATTAGACAAGATAAGATAATAAATATAACAAAATAATTAAATAATACTATGATTATTTACATATAATTTTACGCGAACAAATTACAATTTTCACTACCAAATATGCTATCGTGGCATAGTTGGCAGTGCACCTGACCCAGCATGTCATGGGGTGCGGGTTCGAATCCTGCTCGTAGAATTTTTTTACCACTTTGTCTTTTTAAAAAAATACTTATATACTAATTATTTACACAAGTTGACATTTAGTCATCAGTTTATTACTTTGAAAATCATCTAAATTTTACTACGTTTCAAAATCATAAATTAAAATCCCGGGATTTGAGGAATACCCACAATTATTCTTTCGCTGTATGATATCATAGCAAGTACATAAATCACTCAACCTAATTCCGACCTCTGGTCATTAGCCAGCGTTGTTTCACACGCATTAACACACACGCAACGCACCTTGCTAATTATATTTACTTAACATAATTATCGTGACCACGGGAGCCAAAAAGTTCGAAACGTCAGGATTAAATTAAATAAATCAGTGTGTAAAATAAACGCGAGTAGACGACTTCTTGGCGGGAAAGTAAAGAGTATACGGTTTTGTATTATTTTTTAAAATTTGTAAATATTAATATGAAATAAAGGTGGATTATTAGACGTTAAGTTTGTGATAACGTGCATAAGTGTTAGCAAATATAACAAAATAGTGCAACTTTTCCAACTATCTCAAGAAGTCTGCTTGAAGTTTTAATAAAGCCTCACATATTTACTGAGATACTCAAGGGTTTGGGGGGTATACCATTTATCACTTCTCATTACTATTATCATTCATCATCATCATATATTAACAAAATATATATTATCTATTCATACATACTAGTGGTCGCCCAGTGGTCAAAATTCGACCGTAATTTTATTAAGGCTGCACGGATTGTATCCTAAGCAATGAAAAATTTAAAAAAAATGTGAGTTTGAATTGGCATTGACAGATGTCGGCCGCATTAAAGACAAACAGTACGTGTGTCAAATACATGGTAGTATGTGTAATGTTGTTTTTTTTGATTTAACGTATTTAAATTCAAAGCGAAATTTCATACTCTCACAATTTTCGTAAAAACGGGTACAAAGTTTTTGCTTCACGTATTAATATATAGATAGTTTGTAAGAAGATAACTTTAGCACTGGCTAAATGTGCTAATCGCACAAAGTCATCAACTAAAAGAAAAAAAAACGCGATAGGATTAATTTGTTTCATTTTAACATACATATATATAATACTTGTATATACAGTCACGCACATGAGAGGCAACAGGCAGAGATCACCATTTTAACACATCGAATTTAAAAACATAAAAAAAAACAATTGAAAATTATCAACACTTAAACTTACTCATCATAAGTTTTTCCTTTAAACTCTCCCTCTATCACGTATTGTAATATCTCGTCTCTTACGTCTTCGTATCCCGCAATCTCTTCAATCATTTCATCGCCAAGCAAAACTCGACACGTCTCATCTTTGGTTAAAACTTTCCCATTAACTAAGCTTATAGCAATTAGAAACACAGTAACCAATAGGGCATTCATGTTTGTTAAATGCCTGATAGAAACTGTCATGTATTTTCCGTTCAATACTTTTTATAACGACATTCGTCTTATCAGCAAAATGTTAAGATAAATCTGTATTTTTTTGTCTCAAACGCCTAATCTTAATTTTAAGAGTGGCAATTGATAGACAGGTAATACTCATCATTAAAGAATTATTCGGAGAACAATTTGCAAAGCATGCCTTTTTTAAGCGCGCAAGCACAATTCATAAAAAAGGACTTTTCTTATGAATTTAGTTAGCTTGTTAAATTGTAAGTGACATGTTTCCGTTAATGACTAGATTTTATTAAAGAAGAGTTCGGCTTTGTTTGGCTGCCTATGGCCTTTATAATGTAACTGGGTTTATGTCAATCTTTCCTATTACGAGGGCTCAATGTTGCAATTTTTTATATTATGCCGCTTTTAAACTACTCCTTTTTATTAACGTTGAATGTTAAATCTATCAAATTGTTTATGACTTGTTGTCATGGTATGTTTGATGCATTTACCCGTTTGATTTATGCACTATTGATAAATTGTGTATTGTTTATTTTTTATTACCACCTAATTAATCATTGGGTGAATGGGCACCCGAGTTGCGGTTTATACCTAGTCGTTTGGTAGAATAACGTACTTCTATAAACATGACATTAACGAACTTACATGAGTTAGTGAGTAGGTACCTACTTATGAATAAGTTTTTTAAATGTTGATAGATTTTTTTTGGCAATAATAAGGGAAACAAGTGCAAACGATGACGTTCTAACATTTTTTAATAGTTTCGTTTTGATGCCACCCTTACAACTGGAATCGACTCTCAATAACATGTTTTTAATAAATAAATAAATAAAGTGAGAAAAGAGCATATAAATCATTTATGAAAGTGTTGAAAAAAGATCCACAAGCGGGATTCGATCCTTTTTTCGGGATTTTTTCAACACTTTTAAAATCGAATTCCAAAACATTATATAGACAACACAATACATTTAAATGAAACAACTTTTACGGATCTACTCGCGTTTATTTTATTTTACACATTATTTAATGTTTATCCTGACGTTTCGAATCCTTTGCAGGGTCCGTGGTCACAGGGAGACTGTGTAAAATAAAATAAACGCGAGTAGATCCGTAAAAGTTGTTTCATTTAAATGTGTAGTGTTCGCGTAAACTTTAGAAAACAACACAATACATAAAAAAAACACAGAACACAGTTACACACTATAAGGAAATATACAATACACCTATACAAGGCTTAGCTAGTTTATATTTACTTATTCTTCATCTTCTTACAATAAACAAGTTAAATCGTGATTGTTTGTGTTAAACGGAACTACTCACCAAAAAGTCTAAACGAAAGGAGTATCCATAACAGCTAGTTATGAAATAATCTGGAAAACAATGTTATCACAAAATCATACATCGCATTGCTTTTACTACTATGGCAATCAAGAAGGTCCACTATCGTGTGTCGGTGGCCTGATTTTGGCAGTTTTCCCATAACACCAGTGTTCGACTATTTATTTCTTTGGTTATTAAAACTAGGGGTCGGCAACTGATTTTTCTTTGGCGACAATTTAATACAAACCGCCTGCTTCCTAGCTTGGGATGAATCCCAAAATATTTCAATGAAAATCAATGTTATTTTTTGGCGACTATAACTGTGTCGAACCTTGGTGCTACTACAATAGTCGTAATTAAAAATCGGGCTACCGACACACTATTGAGACGTTATCGAATAAGCAAACTTATGGCCCTTCGTTCGTTACTAAAGGCCAGCACGAACGTCTACGAGTATACGAGTCGAGGTCTCCGAGTATAAAATAAAATTCTCCTTGTCGACAATCGAAACCTCACCCGTTTTCATTTGGAAGGATATGATAAATTAATGTTAACAATACTCACTCCTCATAAGTCTTCCCTTTGTAGGCGCCGGCAACAACGTATTCTATTATGGTTTTAACGACGGCATCATAAGAAGCAATTTCGTCCGCGAGTCCAGTACTGATATTACACGCTTTTAATTCGGAATAACTCTTATTTTCCAACGCACAGTTCACATCAAACATCGCTATTACTAACAACAGTAATACTGATTCGGTAAAGGTCATTGTTGTTCATTTGTTTGACAATACGTGTTGTGGCACTGACGATTGGTTTACGTCTAGCGACTCTGTTAGTGTCAACCACGCTATAACTGAGGTCACACATACTTGGCAATGACCGACACCTACATACACTATTGCAGAATTGATGCACAACAACTTACTAGTGGTCGCCCAGTGGTCTAAATTCGAACGTATGTAATTCACAAAATACATAATGTTTATACAATGTAACATAAAACATATATAATACATACATTTTATTTCTGCATTTCTCCTCCGTAATGGACTTGTAAATAAATAAATAAACATAATGAATTTTAACTATGCCAACAATTTTATGCTAAACATTATTTTTCTTGGTGAGCTAATATAGACAACACATATCTTCATGCTGGTCTGGCACCAGCGCCGATTAAGGGACAAGGGTTCCAAGATAATCGCACAACAGGGGTTGGCTGGTTAGCAACCCATCACTGATATTATCTATGCCATTTCGGAACCCTATTTTGTTTAGGGTGTTATTTAAACGGTTAGCAAAGTATTCGTATCTTTGTTAGCAAAAAAATGCTGGTTGGATAGCAAAAAAGCTAATTGGGCAGCAACTTATCGTCAGCCAATATTTCTAAATCCGTCTGCAGCTTATATCATTCTGAACAGCAATCTTATGCCGCTCCCCCCTTCCGTGAAGAGCCCTCTTCTGGCTGCGCTTCGCTCGGAAAAAAAAATTAAGTTAACCTAACCAACAGTAAGGATTTCTTATGCTGGCCGATTGTATAATTCTGCTGACCAAATAAAAAATAATAGGTACAAATAAATTATTTCCTCTTTGTTTATGCTTAATGTGACGCCGGGTCATTATAATGGCGAGTATACTCAAAATTAGCGATTTTGAAACTCTGTCTATTCCTTTTTGAAAGAAGGACGTGAGAGTATGTATGTTTGTATGTATGTATGTATGTATGTATGTATGTATGTATGTATGTATGTATGTATGTATGTATGTATGTATGTATGTATGTATGTATGTATGTATGTATGTATGTACATATGTATGTGTGTATGTATGCATGATAAATCTTGACTCAAACATCGTACTTTCTTAAATAGACAAATGTTAAAATTATCATCAAATAAAGGGCATTGTTTACACTATTTGATAATGTTTAATTAAAATTTGTAAATAAATAAAATTATCTGTTATCCTTATACATTTAACGCTTATTTGAACAATCAAATACAAGTACAATTCAAATACAAATTTGTATAACAGGAATGATAAACGTTAAAATTGATAGTGAATTATCTAAAGATATTTTCTTATGACAAGTGATGGAGAAGGGTACTTCAACACTCGAGCTGTATTTCAAACGTACCTAGATACGCGATACGATACCATGTTAATTTTGAAATAAGGGGTTTAATCAATTACGAAATCAATTAATTGATCTTAAAATCGCTGATATTAGAAAGTAGATATTAGAAGTAGTAAGGACCTATTTGGATTTGTTTTTTATGTTACTTGTACATTCATTCAGTAGCATGGCACAGGACTCTTCAAAAGTAACTTTTAAAGCATATAGTATTTATATGCCACATGACTAAGTGATGAACGCAATATTAGTCAAGAGACAATGTCATTAGTGAAGATGTGGTTATTTAATTAAACGAATTACGCATAGAGGAGCTTAATGGCGCAGCCGCTTGCGCGTTCCCGTTGCGATCTTACAAGCGAAGAAAGTTTTGCAAACGCAGGGTGGATGGGTAACAAAATTGAATAGCTCGAGCTTAATTTTTCATAAAATATTGTTTTAATGTTTATGTCCTTTGTTTACCGTTTGTTTTGTTGGTTTACGTTGCCTCAATTTTCGTTTTTGAATTTTCAATACCTGACTTAAAAGTATTTTAACTTGCGTACGAGTATACCTACTTAGATAGTATTGCAACAGTAATTTACTATTACAAATATTTTGGTGTGTAAACAAACGTTGGTGAATCAATTGATAAATAAAATGATTTAAATTATAAGCAAACGCAAAATTAATCAACTTAAAAAAAAACACAAATGTTGAAAAAAATTTCACAAGCAGAATTTTTTGCAACATTTGTGTTTTTGTAATTTGTTCGCAACAAAAATTTCGTTAAAAATTATTTTAACATTAATCAACTTCTTACGGTGTAATACTGCAAGATATTTAGAAAGATAGAGATGTGAGCTTGCACATCATACCTTAATTGCGGATTTGTCCAAAACAGTATATGTGTAAAGACCATTTGGTTGCCGGTGTGGGCGCACGTACCCGCAATTGCCGCCTGAATACGAATCCGCAGCAATTTTGTATTTACGGCGAAAACTGCACTTTCCGCTTCACGTGTCGCACAATGGATCATATTTAGCGTTGATTGGGACATATTCAATGGTGGAGTAGTCGCTATAAATGGTGCACATCCGCTCGTTCAACGTTCTTTATCAATCGACCTTGTAGACGTACGAATAACTATTATTTAATCGGTGCTTGTCCTACGAGATTTTTTTTTTTATTATTGAAATAAATAATAATCTTTGTATATTTAAAAAAGCAAAGCTAAGCAATGGCTATGTTAACCTTACGGTTGAGAATTTGTATCGAGAAGAAACAGGAAGAAATTTGTCAAGGTCTATTTCTTTTTTAGTTCCGTTATACAATACAGTTCAAGTTTAATAAAAAAAATCAAACTAATTTCTCATACACTACTCTATATGTAAAGCATCTACATACCTGTACCCATTAATACTATGTTTATCATTGAACCTTTTAATTTTCTCTTACTATCTTAGTGTAAAGATATGTCTTCTTAATAATCACACAATGTTGCCACTGTACGTATTGTTATTGTGGAAAATCACAGAAATATGTTTGGTATTTATTTCTATGAAAATCTACGTTGAATACAAAGTGCGGCTCGTATATTGAGGTGGGCCCGGAATTTCTTTATACTTGTAGAATGCCACTTGAGATATGAATATAAGTACAATGTCAAAATGTCACCTAACCCGCTTCCATGCTCGCAAACGTGGTTGGTAGTGGAAATATTTCAACGCGGATTTATACATTTGACATTTTGACATTTTATAATTGTATGTATTTTGAAATCTAATAATCCAATATTTTATTGTTATAATTTTAATGTTTTGACCAAATACTCCTTCTCAAACAAAACAAATTTACTAATTTTTATTATTTTTATTACTTTTGATTATTATCTTCTTTATTTATTTTCTTTCTTAAAACTAGATTTTTACAATATTTTAATATAAAAACAATAAAACATTATAAAAACCTAATCCTAGAGTACCACCAGCATTATTATTATTATTTTTATTGCTTTCGTGTAACATCTGTAATTAAAATTGCATTTGGAAAGATCAACTATTATATATAATGTTTACTCATAATGTTAATCTTGTTGATGTTAATAAATAAATAAATATGCGGTTTATTGAAATAAACCTTATGGTGCTCCCATGGAGCAGTTGCACACTGTTGCATCTCCTCCTTGTAGTGCCTCTCCATCACTGGAGGTTGGCCGTCAGCACAGCGAACATCTCCCTATCCTGCACCAAGCGAAATAGGACTTCAATCCTGGCAATGCTTGTCTATTCACGGATGTTTCGTAGCCACGATTTTTCCGTCTTCCACTTTCTACCTTCAACTTTGCCAATCATTATTATCTGAGGAGCTCGATGGCGCAGTGGTTAACGCGCCCGGTCTGCGAGTGCTGAGGTTGAACAACCTTCGCAAAGGCCGGTCATCGGATGGGTGACCAAAAAGGTATCATCTCGAGCTCCCCCGTGCTTCGGAAAGCACGTAAAGTTGATGGCCCGCGTGGTGGTTTTCGGCCCGTTCTCCCTATCTATCCATAAGGGAGGCTCGTGCCCAAGCAGTGGAGACATAAAAATGAGCTGATGATGATGATGATGGTTATCTGGAGAAGTTAGTATCTCTCATGCTGCAACACATGGCCAAGATATCCAACTTCTCTTTTCTTGCATAACATTTGTTAAAAACATTTTAGCACAAAATATTTCACTAACCGTCATAAGACGCTAAGACGTGAAAATCTTTTGTGACACATTTAGTTATACAAGATCTTAAGCACAGAATAACTAATAGTACTACCTTTTGAGGTCTCAAGGTTGTGGAAACGTTAATAAAATTTAACAAGTTGTAGGAAATTGTAACATAATTTAAAAATTTCATCGTGTATAGCACGAAACGTTATTAAAAGCTATAATAAGCCTTCACAAGTACTTAATAACGGCACCATAAATCAAAACTATGAAAAATTCTAAATATGAAACTGTTCTAAATTTAAACTGAATTTCTACTACTGAATCTACAATAAGTGTGGATTTTGGCCCTCGACCGAGAAGAGCTCGCAGGAAACTCAGAAGGCTTTTCTTTTCTACATTCAACATTGCAAAAAAGTCGTTGTCTTGCCTAAAGCAGGGGCTAGTACTCATGAATAGAACAACTTTATGTAATGGACCAACTCAAGGATCTCTAAAAAATCACTACTGAAAGCACAAGTAAAGGCGAAACAACGACAAAAATTAAATTTTACTGTATATATGATAAAACTCTACCTATTTCGTAAAAGCATAAGTGTAATAAATACCTAACATTAAATAAATTAAACAAAGAATTTAAACGGGTATTAACGCAAACTAATTAGTAAAAAGGTATCATACCTTCTTTATACCCGACGTTTCGACCGAGTTACAACAGCCGTGGTCACGGGTTGACTAATTAGTTTGCGTTAATACCCGTTTAAATTCTTTGTTTAATTATGGAACGCGAAAGTTTAAAAAAAAAATTAAATAAATTATTGTAAGGATAATTGTAATAATTGTAAGGAATCGAAGAATTCCAATTGTCAACGAAAGAAACATCACTTATGAATATAGAGTAGTGAGTGACACGATTGAATTTTTCAAACTAAAACGTTACTTTTGTCCCATGAGTATTGAGCATATTGTGTCTGCTGAAAGTGATTTTTTTAGCTTTATGTAAATCAGGCGTAAAAGATGTTCAAAAGATATCTACTTCATGTCAATGCTACAGTGTGTTTAATGAAACATGAGAAAAGGTTCGAAATCAAAAAGTAAAACTCGAAGAGGTCCGTAGAATAGTAAGTAAATAAGTAAAGTAAACATATACTATCCCACTGCTGGGCGAAGGCCTCCATCATTGAATTCCTCCTCCATCAATGATGATAGAAATGAGAAGTGAGAAATGATATACACCCCTTGAGTATCTCAGTAAAGATGTGGGGCTTTACTAAGTCCTCGGGCGGACTTCTTGAGAGAATTTGAAAAGTGCCGTTGCACTGTTTTGTTTCACTCATGCACACTCACGAACACTTAACGGTTAATAATCCACCATTATTTCACATTAAAAGTATTCGACATAACACAAATTTTAGAAAATAAAACAAAACCGCAAACATGACTCTTCACTTTCCCGCCAAGAAGTCCCTGGCGTGCACTTGGAGAGGCCTATGTCCAGCAGTGGACTAGTATAGGCTGATGATGATGATGTTCACAAACCTGGAAAAATCTCATAGCGCTTTGTCCGACCTTAGTGGAATCCAGGAGCTCTGAACACCAGTCAAACGATTTGCCACTCGGCCACCGTAGCGTACAATAGTAAAACATTTAATTTCAGAGACATTGTTTTTTTATATACATTTGACGTTTGAAGATGATCAATCACATCAGCGATTTTTCTCTTCCTTATTTCATCTAATAACTGGGTCACGCCTTTATAGCAGGCGACGACAGAATTCCGTATTACGTGATCGAAATCCCTAGGCGTTTCGTGTTTGAACTGAATCATGTTTGCGATCTGATAGATATCTGTTTGGTTAGGACGCTCGTTTCTGTATGCGCTGATAATATATGTATAATATATGTATAATCAACATTTGAATATCGTCGACTTAACACGAACTATTTTGTGCGTACCTTCGCAAAGTCTATTGGCTCGGAAAGGGGTAGTAGGGTTGTAAGTAACATTTTGACCCAGTCTTCCAAAATGTTTTGTTGTAAAATCACGGCTTTATATACTGTTTCATTATCAGAGGAAAAATACAATCAAATTTTACCAGCCGGTGTAGTCGTCAAGTAAGCGTTGTCGAAACATAAATGTAATTGGGTTACATACGTGTCACGGCGAACCAATGTCCCGGACAATTTTTTTACATTCGTAACACCGAAATCCAATCATAAAATCTATCAAAACCTATACAGTCACGAGCACATGAATACTTTTTTACAGTTTGTTTTTTTTACACTATTTGAAATAAGAGAAACTTGAAAACAGTATCCATTCAAACATATTCTTTGTGATCTACGCATGAACCTTCATGGTCCGAAGTACCTACTTAAACATAACAAATAATAACTGACCTCTTTGAATTGAATGTAAGCTAAAGTTACAAAAAAACAAATGTTGAAAAAAATTCCACGAGCAGGATTTGAACCTGCACCCTTCTGACATACCGGGTCAGGTGCTCTTCCAATTGAGCTATCGTGGTTCTTACCAGCCCGCCGAAATTATTCCGAAAATATAATGATCCAATGTTAGTGACGGTAGTTGTTGGAATGGGCGCCTTTGTCTTTTAAAGTAAAAAGTGTTGAATAATTTCGGCGGGCTGGTTAGAACCACGATAGCTCAATTGAAAAAGCATCTGACCCGGTATGTCAGAAGGGTGCAGGTTCAAATCCTGCTCGTGGAAATTTTTTCAACATTTGTGTTTTCGTAATTTGTTCGCAACAAAATTTGCGTTAAAAAAATTATTTGAACATTTTAAGCTAAAGTTGTAAAATTTTTCCTTTCTGTAACATTCCTTTCTGCAAACAACTTCAAATAAAATCTAGTAAACTAAAGCGTAGCAAAGAGCACGTTTTATGAAAACAAAAAGTAGAATAAGAACACAATAAAAGCTTAACCGCCGTGCCTCCGAGTTATTGCACGGCATTTGAATAAGAATCTTCTAAAATATTTTTGCTACCTCACATTTCCGCAACGAAAGAGTTTCCAACAAGATCATTACGAAGATTTCCCACTAAAACTTAGAGAGGGAACGGAAGCGGCAGCGGGACTTCAAAAATTCTGCTAAACTCAACGTAAACTGGCCATTATGTTCGCCGCTAAAGAAAAACAACCCTCCGTCTGCGAATGGTAGCAATCCATTGAATTTATCCACGGATTTGAGCATTAAACTTTCTCCTCCATAAGCGTTTCGCGTTACAGCCGTTCCGTCAATAAAAAGTCTGCAAACACAACGTTTTAACGAAATTATATTTATGAATGTGTACTCTTTATAGAAATGTCGTTTTTACGCTACTATTCTATGATTAGTATTTTGTATTATAAAAATGTTTCTTCCAGGACTCAAAACTTATTTATAGTTAAAGAACACTTATCCTCATTTAAAACGAAGTTTTTTATTATACTCGTAGGTATCATACCCAACTGTCTTAACTAATTAGTAATACTTGTTTAAAAGAATAATTGTTTTGTTTATCATTCCCATTTTTAAGTACTTAATCAGAAAAGGGTGTTGTAAAAACATTTCCACAAAGAATATGTAGGTACCTGTTAGGTTTGTATTATTTTTTTAGACAGTATCATACCGCAAAGCCATTATCGTGTTACTGCGATACAAATTGAAATTGAAGTAAAATAATTTGTGTGTGTAAATCTCAGCGAATGATGTGCGCTGACAGACGATTAATTGCTCCTATCAGCCGCAGCTGCGCAATTAATTCTGTTACCAACACATGTTAATACGAGTGCTGTGTCCACATTATGCTGTGTGTACTCCCCACGGCGCTTGTTTTACCAGTAAACCTAATCAACGGTTTCCTTTCTGTATTTAACAATTTGGGGACCTCGATGGCGCAGTCGTTAACGCGCCCAGTCTGCAATTACTAAGGTTAAGCAATTTTAGCAAAGGCCGGTCATCGGATGGTTACCAAAAAATTATCATCTCGGGCTCCTCCGTGCTTCGGAAGGCACGTTAAATGTTTTTTAAGTCGTCGAGTTAATAATATATTAAGAGTAGATATGTAATTCCCAACCACTGAAGAACGGGTTATCTTATCTCTGAACAAAATCTGTACTAATATTTTAAAGAGGAAAGCTTTGTATTTTTGAGTGTATGTTTGCAACGAATAAACTCAAAAACTACTGGACCGATTTGAAAAATTCTTTAGAATGCTAGCGCTGAGTAACATAGGCTATAATAAAGAAAAATATTAAAAAAGTGAGTTTGTTTATTTGTGTGATACCCTTTCACGCGTAAACTAATTAACGATTTGTTTGTTTTGTTGTCTTAGAAACTGTCAAAGCGGTACGAAGTCCGCCGGGTGAGCTAGTAACTTATGACATTGTTGTTATCGTTACAGAATTAAATACGATGGTCATGAGTACTTAAGACAAGCTTCACCACTTTGGTTTAATGCTCTAAGTTCACCACTGACCTTATCGAGTAAAATATTTCCTCTAGGAACTCTAGGAATTGTTAGACCAAAGGTGTTTTTATTCATCATCATCATCATCATCAGCCTATAAACGTCCCACTGCTGGGCACAGGCCTCCCACATGATCAGTAGCACGTGGGGGAATTGGGCCATAACCCACTACGCTGGCCCAATGCGGGTTGGTAGGTTTTACCGACTGCCATCTTGCGACAACAACCGGGACCAACGGCTTAACGTGCCTTCCGAAGCACGGAGGAGCTCGAGATGTTTTTAATTGGTCACCCATCAGGCGACCCGGCATTGCGAAAGTTGCTTAGCGGGCAAGATCGCAAGCCGAACGCGCTAGCCGCTGCGCCATCGAGCTCCTCGTTTTTATTAGTATTGACATAATTCATTTTTAATACCTAATTATGAAAGGAAAAGAATAGCTCTTGAAAGAGTACTACATAACATAAAATATCATTGCCTACAGCGGACTATTTTTAGACATAAAAAATGTGGAGATATTCGGTGTGCTTAAGTCTAAGCTAGGTAAATAAATCCGATCTATAAACCACTCACTGCTTCCATTTTCAGCACTCTAAATACCTATCCCATTACAGTATGTGACGACGCAAAACTCATGTAAATCACAAATGTCTAAATCTTCGAACTGGCAACGAGTAGTTACAACATAAATCTGTAACACCCTATAATAATGGAACTTCATGTACAGTCACAAACATTAACATGTACACTTATGATTATTTACATATAATTTTACGCCAATATTGTTGCGTTTTCAACACTTTGTCTTTTTTCAATTTGTAATTTGTTCGCAACAATATTTGCGTAAAATTATATGTAAATAATCATAAATATAGCTTGCCTAATTCTTAACTGATCTTTCAATATTTGTAAGATCGGATGTTGATGACGTAGTTGTCGACATTGAATAGGGCTCCCCCGACCGATCCTCAAAATGACACTACACATTTACAGAATACACTAAACATACACACTAATTTAGGTCCAAGGCACCGTACTCGTAGAACAAGGGTACGAAGAACCGGTTCACACGCGCTCTATACCAGGTACAGACATGTACCTGGGCGCTTCTCTCCTCCTCCACGGCTCGGTCTACCCGAGCCGAGGTCCGAGCCTTTAGAGGCGCCCTCGGGTGGTTCCGCTCCCCGATCCGATCCGAACCCTTCGGAGAATCTAGTAGGGCACGGGGTCGCGCACTAGTTTCTCGACGCCCCCAAACAAGCCCGGTGAAGCTGAAAATGCCGTCTGAGGCAATCAACAACCTCTCTCCAAAAAAAATGAATAGGGCTCCTTTGGCTTACAAAGTGAAAGTAGATAGTGTGATTAGTTTCGGCGGGTTGGATTGAGCCACGATTGCATAGTTTGTACTGCACCTGACCCGGCATATCATGGGGTGCGGGTTCGGGTGGATTTTTTTCAATACTTTGTCTTTTTTTCAATACGTACATATACACTTTTGACTCTTATTCAATTGTATTAAGAGTTACATTGTTTCATGTAAATGCTCGTGACTTTACTTAGGAGCTCACACGCGCTAATCTTAATTCAAACGTTTTTCCGTACGAGTATTAAGGCATTCTCGATATTGTTGGTTGGAGCGCGTGCCGACGCATTATACGGAGGAATTAGCGGCTCGCTTCATAGCGCAATAACTTTGAAGGCAGACTCAATTCTCAAGTCAACACGGGCTCATTTGTCTTGCTGAAGCTACTTGCATAACTAAACCTCTTTCTACCCACGCTTTCAGTAATGCACTCTTCAATTCGAGAGGATTGGGAACATCGGACGCTTTGTGGACGTAAGACGTGGAGTGCGATCGACTTGTGAGAAATTTAACCATAGTTAGAACCTTTTTTTTGCTTAGTAGGTTTTACATTTTAGAGTTTTATGTGACAGGTATTTAAAAATATATATATTTTAAATAAAACTATTTACGTATGAAATTATACTAAACTATTGTTATAATTGAGTTTAAAATACCTACACTGTTTTTATAAGAGTAATTTTATTAACAAAAAAGTTGCATATGAAAAGAGGGGGAGGGGGAAGTAAATACTATAAATCACAATTTTTTTATAAAACACTAACATTAACAAACATCGTAAATATTTACCTATTCAGTTCCAACCTGAGATTCCAATAGTAAAAACGTCACTACATTTTTTTTTCTAAAATTGTACAATTTTGTGCTGCTCGAAAAAAACCGGTCGTTGTGGAGATCCTTGGGGCAAGTCTTTGTCCAGCAGTGGACGTCTTTTGGCTGAGATGATGATGATGATGATGATTGTACAATTAAAAAGATTGACACGAAAGAGTTCGTAACATCTTTAATTGTATAATCAATCAAGAATAAAAAAAACAATATGTGCTCCAAACACATAAATAAATAGCCTATCAACAATTCAATAAAGCAATGCTTCTTACTATTGGCGCTTGATTTACGGCTTGGATGGAAATGTGGCGCCTATACTTGATTTATGGGGTTCACCTCGCCAAATAACTGCGGGCCATGAATCATCGCAGGAATAATGGCATTTCGAAGGTTCACTCATTCTATTGGCTTTACTCCGATTGAGATACGAGCATAACATGAACACATAATTGGTTATCAAGCAGTGAATACAGTACTGTGCTATGACAGTCATAAATAAAAATGAAAGATTATGATTTTCACAACCATTAATTACCAACAATCCTTATTGTGAGACAGAACTTAAATTAGTCCTCATTAGTCGTTGAAATTAGCTACCAAAACAACGTACGGTACAAAAAAAACTGTTAGCTTAACTGTTAACTGTTAACTGTAAGCTGTTAACTGTTCCCAATTTGAAAATAAACAAATAAATATAAGAGAGTATGATTTTCAGTCATCTTTTACCAACAATCCTTATGTCTGTCTGTGAGACAGGATTTAAATTAGTCGTTGAAATAAGCTACCGAAACAATAACGTAGAGTACATCACAAAAACAAAGAACTGTTCTAAATTTGAAAATAAACCAATAAAAAGTCGAGACATTCAAACAAAAGACGGTGTGACAAATGTTTAAATAATTCTTGTGAGCAATCTAAAACTTCAGGAAGCGTTTACTAGAACTATGTCGTTAGGACCGTGAACAAAGTGCAGCGTGCAAGGCGGACTATCCAACTGTCTATTCATCTTACGAGTTTCCAACGGCGAGGAACTAACGCTTTTACCGCGAAAGGCATTTCCCTAGGGGATAATATACTCACTTTCACGGCAAAGTTAGAAGTGATCCTACTGTGAGCCTTTATGCGGAATCAAATTAGTTACAACTGACTGTGTTTCTGAACTTCAATTATTTATGTACGGTACTGAAGTGAATTTAAATGATGTATCATTGTTGGTACATACACACTAAAGTTATTACCGCACAAGTACAAACATTCCCACCTAATACTAAGTACTCGTAGTTAAAAGGAATTGCGTACGAAGCTGTTCTGTACTTTTGTTGTTAGCGTTAGCTTTCTACGTCAATTGCCATTACAGACAAATTTAAAAAAACCTTACATAAAAATAACATTTCCATTTAACCTAACAAGATATTCAATTATACATAAGTTCAATACATAAACCTACATTGAGCAAAAACGAGGCTCTATCGAGATTGAAAATTCGGGTGCAACTTGCCCTTAGCATATTTTCTTGCAGTCTCTCTTTGTAGTCGTTGACTCATTGCTGAGTATCGTGATTCCTGACTCTGTCAACTAGTTGCCTCCATCGGTTGCGCTCCGTCGCTTGGTGTGGTGATAGGTATTTCTAGTTCACTAGATATTTGTTCAGACCAGCGAGATTTCGGTCTTTTTCCCTCAATTTTACCTGTCACCGTAAGACGTTCCAGATTGTCACTGCCTCTTCGTGCGATGTGGCCAAAATTCTTGCAGTAATTAAATGCTTCGTCTAATAAAGCGCTAACCTAGAAACAGCCAAAACGTCAGGCCGAGCCTTAGGTCGCTGCGAGCCCGTGAATAAATTACACAGGATCCTAAAGACCAGCTCCCTGTAGATTAGTCGAGATTCGGAACTATTTGTTAAGCAAATCCCACATATTAGCGACGTCGGGCGAACGCTAAATCTTATGTTGTACCTCTCTTAATCATCTGATCCATTTGATTACGGAATTAAGGGTGTATGTTGTAGATAATGAAATATCCGACAATTTTTTCGGCCAATTTTCCATTAGGCCACTTTTTTGTGCAAACATTGTCAGAAGAAAGCTTTGTAAAATGTTAAAAGCCCGTGTTTATGCGCTTGTTATACGGACGGCTTTGGCTCGCCGTGTTAAAATCAGAAACACGAGATGTTTGCCGTTCTATTTCTGTGCGAGGACCCTTTCCATTACTGGCTAAAAGCAGTCTTTTATTTCAGCAGCTTACCTCTCCGCGGACGACACACGTTCTAAAAGGATACTCTATAATGTACATTAATGAAATACCTGTTAAGAATTCAGATGTTTTGTCCGCAACTAGTTTCTTTATGTACTCGTAATTAGGTAATCTTATATGAAACATTGATGTATGATGATAAATAATTTTAACATTTATTGTTTAGCAAAATGTGACTCGTAGACACACTTTCGGACTAGCAATAAAAACATTTCAATTTTAGATAGGTAATGATTTTATTTGTTTGTAATTTTTTTTATATTTTACTTTCACAGTGATGATCACATTTTTATCGAAAATGAAAAAAGCTGAACTCACGACCTTTCACAACCCGGGTGAAAGCTCTTCTAACTGAAATACTGAGACGTTGTGGTTCTATCGTTTGATTCAAGTGTGTTCGAGCCCTAACCAAACAGTATTTTTAAATTTAAAACTAAGACCGTATGAATGTAAAAAAACTTTCTCGAAAACTATCCCTCTTATTTAACAGAGTCAGAGTAAATTGCTCGTTAAATCATTAGTCAGAGCTAAGGATTAGGATGCAGACGGAGCGAGTCCTTTGTCAGCTGAATCGTTGCTTCTGGCTATAACTCTGCACAAGACAGCGCTAGACTATTTAAAAGTTGCATTGCACTGTTTTAAACCATTTAAAAAGTCGGCCGAACGTATTTTGTATATAAGGGAAAAGTTTATAAGAAAAATAGAAGATAGAGTTATAGAGTTTGGGTATATTGTCGGGGCTGGTTTTGATATAATATATATCATTTCTACGAATTTATTTAAAATATTGTGAAAGTAAAAAAAAACACCACAATACTCATGAAAGTCATAAGTTTTGGCAACTACTACTATAAAAATACACATATAGAATACATAAAATACATAACACACAGTCTAGTCGGACGCACGCACAAAGTGAGAATGATTTGACTTATCATTAAATTGTATGCCTCCGACTGCATGTTATGTATGATGTTGCATAAATTGAATTTTTATCTTGTTCCGGCATTTTCAGTTTTTCAGTTGATTTTCTATTTAGTTACATATTATTTTTTACGCAGGCGGGTCTTTTGTTTTTTTTTTTTTTTAGTTAGACAAATTTTATAATATACCTTTTTGAAATCCTTGTATTAAGCCCTCTAATTTGATACCAATAATGAAGTATTCGAAAAAAAAAATGTTTTTCACCAACTCCAATGGCGTTGCAAAGCCGCCATGTTTGTTTTTTTTTAACGTCACCTATCTAAGAACACTTGGGCAGCTAAGACGAATCTAAAGATACCTCAATTATGTAAATCCGTTCAGCGGTTCTGGAGATATGAGGTAATAAAGAATATTCCATACAAGATAAGCGCGAAAAATATAACCCTTCCTTTGCAGTCGGGTAAAAACTAAAGTTATGGATAGAGAATCTGACTGACACCTAATAAGAACAAAATAAAATTTAAAGAGCTCGAGTGAGAATCAAACCCACGACCTTTGGATAACCGGTCCAATACTCTGACCGCTGAGCTACCGAGGCTCCAGAAGAATCCTTGAATTTTTCTAGTAGTTTGTGATTTACGCAGCAAGCCAACGATATTACGTCACTGTGAAGTTACTACCCTCACAGTTGAAATAACACTTTGTATTTAACAAGCTTCCTGAGGCTGGTTAGTTTTTTCTAGTAAAATTTTATCTAGTAACTAAGTATTATACTCGTAGCATTGTGAATTCAAAATTTTGTAACTGGGCCTGAATCATTTATCATTTAGTGCTTAATTCTCAACTACAGTCGAAACCAGCAGCATGTTAATTTAAAAAAGCATAATATAAAAAGTAACTCACGCCTCATATGAATCTTGTCGTAGCGTCACATTCGCGACGAGAGCGCCACGTTACGGCGACATCTTAAATCTGTAAACACACACACCCACAGAGACAATTCACCAAATTTTTTTTTGCTATTTTTAAAATAAACGTTTTAATTTTTTTTACATTACCTACAAAGTAAAATTGTGGAATAAGGTAGAGTATTATCTTATCAAATAAATAGGTACTCAGCAATAGTAGGTTATTCGCTCGCTAAAAAGTTCTTAAGTGTTAACGCTCACCTTTTAAGAGAAAGTTTCGAACTCTGTAATTTATTAGCTTGAAACTTTATAACAAGGCATTTTGCGACATGCTAGAGCTGGGCTAGGTCCAATAAAACTATTAAATACTCCGTGATGCAACGGTTACTAACAAAGCGCTTGGGCGCTGAAATAGTTTTGCAGGCCAATTTATAATCCGTTTACCTCGTTGTAAGTCGAGTTTAACTTACTAGTATTTCTTGTCATTAGTAGCTTTGCACAATGAGGGTGATACTGATAAATTAAAGAAGAGATAGGTATAATTAGAAACCATTTCTTTATACGTTGGTTAATCGAAAAGGTTAATAGCCTAGATTAAGTAATAGTTACGACGTGTAATAGCCTGGATGCGGGCAGCGCACGTCTGATCGTGATTCCAATTGATGATGAATTGATAGAATGAACCCGCGCTAGTGGATCACTTAAAGGGGTGCCGCGCGGAATTTCGAAAATTTACGTGTTTTTAAGTCGCTGGTGCTAGGCTAGTATAAACAATACGTAAAAGTAATGATATCTAAAAACTTATTTCTTCAGAAACTTTGTAAATATAGCACAAATGAGACAATGATCCGACATCAAAATGTTTGAATTGATATTCCGGAGGCCACTGTTGTCTTAAAAAAATATGAATATGAAAATATTAAGACTTTTATTATTTCTTATCCAAACGCCTATGATTTTACGAAAGTAAACATTGCTCTAATTAAATCACCAGCCTACTCTGTACAGATATTAGTGTGCGTGCGTATTCCTAGTCGTGCGCCGTTGTCACACCACTGACTGCCACGAGCCGCTCGCTCGCACCATAAAGAAACTTGAAACTCGCAGTTCCGCGCTGCACCCCCTTAAAGGTAAGGATGACGTATATGATACTTCTTAATTTTTTTAACTCTTTATATATTGATGCATTTGTTGTGAGCCAGTTATTGCATATTCAATTTATTTATTTGTAATTTATGTACATAAATTACAAACAGAAGCGACAACATAGTTGATTAGGAGTTGTCCATATGATCTGATAAACAATGACAATACCAATCTAATATGGGAAATAGAGAATGACTGCGAAATGGCAATTTTAGCGCCGACGAACTATTTACTTTTCACGTCTAAATTAAAGTAAAGTATGGAGAGATTGATACCTTCAAAAAATAAAAAGACTACTCGAAGACTTCGAAGTAAGTATTCCTTGTAAACGAAGTCGCGGGTAATGTTTAATAAATAGACCAAATAAGAGAACGATGTGTTAATTAGGATTGCACAATTCGGCAAGCAATATAAATAAAGATTTATATTGCTTGGGGTCTTGCCCAGTAGCGCAGGCAAATGATAATTAAATAATAATTATTAGAATAAGAACAGATCAGATAAGAATAATAAAAATTTCATACAAATCGTATTTTAACTTGAAGCCCGGACTTTATCAGCCGCTGTCAGCTATTTAAAATAGAAGCTTAATTTTTTAAACGTTTGCCACTTAGGGCGAAAAAGAATCGTATTTGCAAATTAATATTGAATTCTAATATTAGAGCCCTCTGATCCAGCGGGCTACCTGACTGATTCGATCTCATCAAAGCCTTATTGAAGGCCTAAACCCAATTGAAATATGTCTATGGATTAATGGTAAAAATAAAAAATAAAATTTCAATAAACATGAAATAGCATCTCTTTATATAAATTTAAACATCATAATATATTAAGCTTTAACAGCCGTCCGCAAATAAAAGAGACTGCGTTGAGCACTGAGTTAATTGGTTTTATAAAACCAAATCATATCATGTTCTAGATGAATTTACTATACTCAGTTTAGTGTTACACATTAAAATGCAGCTTTTTAATAAAGTAGTAGATAATTAATTAATATTCATACTTAACGCCTGAAATAAAAAGAGGTTTAGTACAGTGCTACGACGTTATGAAACTATTTGCAGGGCCAAACTTCAAGGAGTTGAAAATATATTCCAGTGATTGCTTATGTTGTTCGTGGTCCACTCTGGCAGCCGGGAAGTTCAGGAGTTGTAATGGGAATGCCCCTGTAAGAGTCCCACCTATTATTCTGCGTTTCTACGTGTGCAGTCGTTGCCTAATACATTTTCTCCAGTATTCAAAAAGAAGAGTTGAAAATATTCTGTAACATGTACAACTGTCGATCAACAAGAAGACATACACACTTTTGTATGTTATGTATATGTATACGCAAGTAACGCCTGATTCCATTCATCATCAGCATCATCATCAACATCTAAGCCAAAAGACGTACCTACACGGCTGGACAAAGGCCTCAAATGAGCTGCACGCATCAAGCGGCTACCATTAATGAACTGTTAAAAAAACTATTTTTTTTTCTGTATCTATTCATATTCATATCTTTATTGCACTCCATAAGTTACATAGATATTCTATGTAGAGAGTACTTGTTATCAGACTAACGTTACCGATATCAAATCGTATGAATCAATATTAACAAAACTGCTAATCCATATTCACTTAACATCAGGTGAAATGGAGTCATTTGCCGTGCTATGTATAAAAAAAAAAAAAATATATAATCTTTGTTTAATAAATAATCGGTCTTACAAACATAATTAATGCATTACGTGGTGCTTACACTTTTATCAATAAGAATATAATAAGTATACAAAACTACCAAGGTTATCACTGTCCACTTGAGACACAAGATACTAAGCAACGTGGTCAATAAGAATTATCAGTTGCACTTGTGATGGATAAATTACATTTAAAATAAACAAAAAATATGAATAGTTAAAAAAACTATACCCGCTAGAAATCTATTTTGGCTTGATTTTCTTACAGTCCATCATGGGATACAGGTGTTCACGTTAAGTGGCAGGTGGGTCACTCTTGTAACATATTATAAGATAATATTACGGAGTAAGAATTTTTCTTACTTGTTTCATCAAAATTATACAAATCTACAGAATTGAAACCTACACAAATGTTTTTTGTACCGCAAAAGAAATTGGCTTGTTTTTTACAAAGGTTGGCAAATGACGCTGCTCTGGTAGAAGCAGAGTCCAGATGCGAGGATAGCTAGTGGGTCAGGATTGTGCCCTCACCAGCTGTCATCACCATAGTATAATAAAATACTGCGCCAGGTATAGCACTTCCAGTAATAATAGTCACGTGGGTGACACAAGCCTACGTCATCCAAGCCTACATAATGGTTCTCATCGATAGCGGCGATGACGTAGCCTAGTGTCACCCACGTGACTATTGTCACTGGGAGTGCTATACCTGGCGCAGTATTTTATTATACTATGGTCCTCACCTTGTCGACCCGCTTGTTGTTTCTTCACACCTCATACCCATTCCGCGCCGTAGGTATAATTAGCGGGCCACCTTACGTACGACCGTGCGTACATATGGCGCGCGAGGACTTAAACTATGTTGTAGGAAGAAGGAAATATACATGCTAGAAGGGAATTCCATTTTTGGCTTGTTGTTTTATTTGCAATATCTTTCGATGTAATTTTTGAAAGAAAATAATATTATTTAATGTAAGACTACGTAGACGTTATGAACCTGGGATAGAGTCGTCACTATTAGAATTGTGTTTGGTATTGAGAATACTAGTGTTAACTTTTATATAACAATCAAAACTAAGTTACGTTTATTTAATGTGATTGTTTGAGCCCGTCCCGCGCTGTAGGTATAATTAGCGGGCTACCTTACGTACGACCGTGCGTACATATGGCGCGCGACGACTTAAGCAACACATTACTTATTTAAAAATAATACAAAATCCCAACCGAACAACAAGACGACTATAATATTGATCAATGTCAACATCAATTAAATTATTTTTTGGGATTCAAATTAACTCCCAACGTGGTTTTTGCAAATTAAACAGACAAAATACAAGTTTTGCTGCTATACCAAATCATTAAATAACATCAATGAATATCGGAATCTATTATATACGCATCAAGATTCAAATCAACACAAACGCGTTAATAATAGTCCACGCAAGGTCACATTGGTTTATAAGCCGAGCAACACACTCCGCGATCACACGCTCACAGATACTCTTGGATTATTCTGTGATAAATGTGTGATATAATAAAACGTTACCTCAATCGTAGTGTAAACAAATGGCAAATTTTGTTAGTAAGATGTGTTTGAAACGTATCTGTTCGTGTTCGTGCTAATCTTTAATGTACAGTGCATACATATCATAATATCATTCGAGCACTGGTAACATTGCAAAACAGCAGCATTCATAGCATCAGTAAAAACAAGGTAATTTTTCTAATTAACTAACTGTTCCGCTACTACTGAATTTTGTATTGATAAATATTGAATTTTGTTACAAAAGATTAACTTCACTTGTACATATTAGTTACAAATACTAAAATATATTATGAGACTCTAAGATTATAATTTTTAGTACGCTGATTTGAAAAAAAGTTGTATAAGATGTTCTAATAAATAAATTTAGATATATATTTGGTTATATTGCCCAATACGTAATTGATTGAATATTATAGTATGTAAAATCAAGTAGCACTATTATCATACATAACATACCCAAGTAAGTACAGACGCCTGAATATTCAACCTATACAAAACTGTCAAATTTCTACAATGCATTTTCAACCATGTAGCTATGACATAAAGTTTAAAGTCTATTAAGGAAATTTGACAGTTTATTGTAAATATGCAAGCGTGTGTACCATAGCAAACTGTTAACAACAGCGTTTAAACTTTTGTAATTTTAAGATTAAAATGATAAAACACCGATAATTTTTTTTAAAACATAAAAATGATACATGTTCGGCATGTTATACAACCCTTAAATAACATGATGTATTATTTATACTGAAAGAAAACAGCAAAATAAACTGTAAAAAACATGACATTGGCGATAAAATAAGGTTTTAAATAATAAACGTATTGTCAGCCTGTTGGTTTAATGCTCTAAGGCCTACATATTTCGATACGTATCATGTACTGGTAGATAAATGGGTAAAGATGGGCATCCTGTCTCCAAATATGGAATGGCAATGGCAACGTGAAAAATAATTAAAATTGTTGTTTAGAAATTTTTGTCTTGACATTTATTCGCAATACAATATTCAAACATATTGTACTATTGAGAAAAGTTCGACTCCCACAGCAAATACTTTGCGATATGAGAAGATAGTGCATTGATTATTTGTAATCAGCAGGGTAACGTCACAACGCAGTTGACCAAGTGTGGGGCACCATGCAAACGTCAAGACTGAGGCCGCTTTATCAGCTGACTGCACTCAACAACTTTTTTGTTAGGTATGTACTACTACTAACATTAGAAATTGCTAGCCACTAACATACACAGCAAACGTTTTCATGAGCTCGAGCGCGCGAATACCAGACACAATAGAATTTTAATTGTTATCGGCCACCTGTTGGTCGCTCGACGCTTGAGGCGATCATATCATAACGACATCATAATTTCTCTGTTGCGGTCAAGATTTCATCAAATTCGTTTTTGTTTAGTATATTTTTTTAATGAACGTTTCATTGTTTGTCTCGTGGTGAAACCTGTGGTTTCTACGCCCTTCATTTGATTTTGGAATCCAAAGAACGGCTTTTCTAAATAAATAACTACGACAAAGGTTGTCGTGTCACTTCATATAACATTTCAATAATATAATTATAATAATAATTTATTCAATATCTTTTACAAAATAAAACAAAATGTACATACAAATTCTTACTAACTAGGAAAAATACAAATCATGCCTGAACTAGGAAATCCTGTTTTTCAGGCGAGAAATTAGGGCTAAGGATTTTAAAATAAGTATAATTATCATTTCTTAATAGGTATTTTACATATGCATTAGGTGAACAATAAAATCAAAATATTAATCAAGTTAAATAAAAAGGAAGCGTTAACTTATAAACTTAGCAACTTTCTTTTGAATTATAAAACAAAATCTACGAAATAAAAATAAATTAAAATTAAATAAATAAATATAGTAATGTTTACTTATCTACAGTCAACAATTTCTCTGTATCGTCATAGGACATTATTTGCAGGGCATCCTTTAAAGCTATCTTACACTTATTGTAATTAAGAGAATATATATTTGCTATCGCATTAAGTCTATTATAGAGAAGTGGTCCTAGGTACATGTAAAATTTGGAGGTATACGCATGTTTTGTGCCAATTCTTTCTGTACAAACTATGTCTTTTCGTCTTTTATTAGTAACTTCAGAGTTGAAAGGAAGTGCAGCATGCTGCTTTAGTACTATACTCAATATAAATAGCTGACTTCAAAATGCTTATATAACTCGCTATTAGTCAGCGTCCTACCTGCAAGTGTTTTGATATCATCATCATCATCATTTCAGCTAAGAGACGTCCACTGCTGGACAAAGGCCTCCCCCAAGGATCTTCACAACGACCGGTTTTGTGTGTGTGCTGCTCGCATCCAGCGGCTACCCACGACCTTATTGTTTTGATATAATGTAAATAAACAATTTGTGATAATACAGGCCAGTAGCTACGGACACAGCAGCCGCGACTGACACGCAGCAGCTCAAGTCATGGAGGGAGATACCCGGGCCTTCCCGGCTACCCATCATAGGTCAAGTTCACCATTTCATTCCAGGAGGTAAGAAAATAAAAATTAAAAATAAAATTTTTACTAATATATTATACTACGTACATAATTTGAGGACCATCGTAGTCGAGTGGCTTGCACGCCAGAGTATATGGGCGGCGCTAACTCTTAGGAGGAGGTGAGGTGTGTTGGGTTGGGTGGTTGTGGTACCGTTGTTGTTTCTGATTTCCATAAAACGAGTGTTTTAGCTTCTTAACTTGAGAACAATGTATGTGAAGTTGTCTAATAAAAAAATAAAAAATAATAAGCAAAATATTTACTAAAAAAATAAGTATAGTCTGCATTAGCAGTCGTTATCAACCACCAATCCGCACTTGGCCCGCGTGGTGGTTTATGGCCCGTTCTCCCTATCCATCCATTAGGAAGGCTCGTGCCCCAGAAGTGAGGACACCAAATGAGCTGGTGGGCTTAATTACCTCGCTTCCCAAATGAGATTTGGTGAACACGCAAACGAAACACGAAACACACATTGCCTGACCTGGCAATTGAACCCTGGATGTCTTGAGATCGGGCTGAGCACATTGCAACTTTGCCACCGAGGCACACGAGATGCACCAGATAATTAAAAAATACCAATTGTTGTTAATGTTTTACTGTTTTAGGTGATTTGTTTTATGTTGATGCAACAACACTGGGAAATACTTTATACAAGAGATTCGGACCGGTTGTTAGGTTAGATGGGATATTGGGCCGGCCACCATTTATACTTCTGTTTGATCCTGAATTATCAGCTCAAGTGAGTATATAACTACCAATTTATTTGGTTGGAATTATGTTTTTCAATCTGGTAGTGGGAATTCATAATAATTTAACACAACCTTTCAATTCAACTAACACCTACTTGTTTTCCCCATTTTGACACACCGCATAACTTTTTTGAACCCTAAAAATATTTGGTTAGTATTTTTACAAAAATATACCAAAATATAGTTAAAAAATATCACCGCTACCCAAAATGTAAGGGAAAAAAAGGACTTAAATGATGGAGGATTACGTACATAATATTTAGGGTACCTCCTTTAGTTTTTATTATTATTTTCATCATTAATTCATCATCAGCCCCTCTCGACCCACTGCTGGGAATAGGCATCTCTTGGTTTATGCCATTCGCCTTGATCCTGGGCCACGTGTTACCAATTATTTTATAAAAAAGTATTTTTCGTTTTTATAGATCTCTTTTTTATGGCGTTGTTTAGCTTTCTACTAGTGTCACAGAATATATAATAGTACAAGTCTGGTGTGATAAAATAGTGTGACTAAAATAGCTACAGCATACAGTTAAAACTATATGCAATTTGCGTGCAAATTGCGGGCATTTGGGTGCCAAGTTTATTCGGCATTCGATCACTTTAACGAATACACAAGATTTTGTATGGCAAACATTTTAACTTTTCTCGTTTTTACCAGGACGCACTGCTTCAATCCCATAAAAATCTTGTTTTCGTTAACGTAATCAAATAGCGAATAAGACTCGCAGTAGGCTGACGGCTATTGATGGTAAATAATGTGGATCCGAAAATGAAAGCGCATATTACCCTGTTCAATATCTACAAAGAAACTTATGCGTTCCAGGTTTTACGCTCAGAAAATTGGTTGCCGATTCGACCTGGATTTCAATCTCTGGACTACTATAGAAGAAATAAAAAAACTAAGGCGGCAGGTGGTACAAACGTATACGGCTTGCTAACAGAGTAAGTATAGACATATTTATTATTGATAAAAATACCTAGAGTACTTATACAAGATATGCTTTTCAAGTGCATCTTTTTCTTGTTTTCAACAATAAAAGAACACGAGGAAAATTTTACAGGGGCATCGAAAAAATTAAATGCGTTTCCTTTTTTCCAGCCATGGCGATAGTTGGAAGCAATTCCGATCGACAGTCAATCCCGTACTACTACAACCCAAAACTATTAAGCTTTACGCTTCCATGATTGATCAAGTGGGACAGGATATGATTGCCAGGTAATGACTGATTCTTGATTACTATCAATTATCTCCTGAGGAGCTCGATGGCGCAGTGGTTAACGCGCCCGGTCTGCGAATGCTGAGGTTAAGCAACTTTCGCAAAGGCCGGTCATGACCAAAAAATTAATCATCTCGAGCTCCTCCGTGTTTCGGAAGGCACGTAAAAGCCGTTGGTCCCGGCTGTATTAGCAGTCATAATAACCACCAATCCGCACTAGGCCCGCGTGGTGGTTTATGGCCTGTTCTCCCTATCCATCCATAGGGAAGAATCGAGCCCCAGCAGTGGGGACATAAAAATGAGCTGATGATGACGATGACTCTCCTGGAATGATTACTTTTAAATTATAACGCCTAAAAAAGGTGACTTGAGCTATACATATATTTATAAAAGTCCGTAAAACAAAAACGCTCGGCTGCCCTACTTACCTAATGCTCTATTTTAATTTCAGATTAAAATCTCTCCGTGGAGACAACAACATGATACAAAGTGATTTTGAAATGGAAATGAACCTGTGGTCACTAGAGTCAATCGCCTTGGTCGCTCTGGGCCGTCGGCTCAATTGCTTCGACTCAAACTTACCACCAGATTCGCCAGAGAAAAGGCTCATTCAAATAGTTCACGATGTATTTGAAACTGCAGACCAGCTGGATTTCAAACCGAGTTTGTGGAGATATTACCCCACGAAAACTTATAAGAAGGCTATGAAATTATATGAAGACCAAGAAACGTAAGAATATTTTAAAAAATATTTATTACACAAAGCACACATTTATTTACTCACAAATACACCAATTAGTTTGGCTTATTATTATGTTTAAGTAAACATGGGAAATACTATTAAAAAACGTTGCACTATAATTTGTACTCATGACGTTACACAAATGGCAGATATTGAATATATATATGACGATCCATTTATTTCAGTATAGCAAGATATTTTATTGATAAAACCATTGAGGAACTCGATAAAGAAAAAGAAAAGAAGCTCGAAGAGCAGAAAAGTGTTCTGGAAAAACTACTTGACATCAATAAAGACGTAGCCGTTGTAATGGCTACCGACGTTCTTTTCGCTGGTGTTGACACGGTAAATAGTAAAAATCAAATAAAAATATTCATAAATTAGTAATAACTTTATTTTTACTAGATTTAATTGCGTGTTGCCTGTTGGTCCTGGTTGTTGGAAATATACAGCCTATTAGCCTTTTTGGTCTTGATTTAATTATTTTTATTTTTAAAACTGATTTGAATTATGTGATATTCTAAAAAAATGGTAATAAACTCTATATTTTTACTATCCTGTACAATTTCATCCCAAAACTGGTCATTACCGTAAGGTGGCAGTCGTTAAAACCTACCAATCCAAATTCCTCTCTACCTCCCCTCCCCTCTTTACCTCCCCCTGTGATTTTGTGGGAAGGCCTAAGCTCGAGCAAGAAAGCTGATGATGATGATAATAATTGAAAATGTCAGTGTTATTCTCATTTAACAGACGTCAACTACAATAACAGCAACGCTTTACCTACTTGCAAATAATCAAGAAAAACAAGACAAGCTGCGAGAGGAAATACGCTCCATACCGGATTTCAACGAGAAACGGCCATACCTAAAGGCTTGCCTGAAAGAATCGATGAGAATGATGCCCGTGGTAAGCGGAAACGTAAGGAAGACCACGAAGGAGTACAACTTGGCGGGCTACAGAATACCAGAAGGTGTAAGTAAACAATTAAGATAAAAATTTACTGTAGATTTGCATCAAGTTTTAAGAGTATTACGAATTGTTTGTTTGTTTGTTGTAATGAATTGTTTTGACGAAGATTGGATTTTCTGTCTATTAATTCATTTTATTTAAAATTACTTAAAAGGTACTAGAAGATGTACATACGAACGATTTCGAACGAACGAATGATATAGTAATTATATATTTAGGATTCAGTAATGAATATTCTTAAAAAAAAACTAAAATTACATACAAGTACACTTCTTTAATTTCAACTAGTTAAATCAAGCACAATTTATTCGAAACAAAACACCAATTTTACATAAACTGAAAATAAAACTAACTTCTAAATAAATAAGCAATTTTTCAACGATACCACATAACCAAGGAACAAACAGGTCACGACGAAAGCGATGTGCACGATCCGAGCGCCAGCAAGCAAATGACTGTCTGGTCGCCGGCGCGCTCTTTATATAGGCGTCGGGCGTGCTAGCGGAGTCATGGTAGGGTGGATCCTAATTCGGCCTCTCCTGACGAGGAGTCGTCCTCGACGTCAGTATTTTGGGCTGTCTGTAGCCGCGGTAGATCTGGTGCTGCTGAGCTGCTGTGTGGTGCCCGCGACGGTCCAGCAACGGGCTCGTCGGTTTCCTGTCCAACTGAAATAGATGAGTCCAACCTCATATTGAACTCATCTATTTCATTATCTGCAATAAATGTTTTCTGTTATTAAACGTTATAGCGCACATGTGTATCATTTTCACAATAAACAGAGTAAGTTTGTTCTTTCATTCATCCCTCACACACTCAAAATTAAAATGCAATTTACTTAATTAAAACATAAATAGGTAAGTTTGAGAGCTCTCGTTTATTACCTCCAGTAGTCAGGGGTAGGAGACTACCACCTAGGCAGAGGCTTTGAGTCCGCGTGCCTTTACACAAGACAGAGGCATTGAGTCTGCGTATCTTTACAGAAGACAGAGGCATTGAGTCTGCGTATCTTTACACAAGACAGAGGCATTGAGTCCGCGTGTCTAAATGCAAGCACCAAAGTACACCGATAGCAGTTCAACCCACCATATCAGCTGATTTTATGATAAAGGAGACTAAAAATAAAATTAAGAGGTGTGTTATCATGATCAGTGTAAATGTGTATGTGTCACCTAGCCTGTCTACTAATTTTGATGTAATTTCTAGTTTTTTTTTTTGTTTTTTTTTTTGATCGATACCTACATGAAGGAATAAAAATAATATGGCAAGTTAAACCGCGATCGTGCACTGTGCGAAAGGTGCTATTCAACTTACGCTCGAAGAAAGCAGCGCAAGAATCGGGGCACCACTCTCCACGCCAAGGCACCATATATTGAGCTGCGGCCTGCGTTGTCTTTCCATAAGACCCACTCAGCAGTCTCAGCTCATATCGGTCGCTTGGCAGGCACTTCAAGACACGGTAGGGCCCACGCATACCGGGATCCAGCTTGCCTGTTGCCTGTGAATACTTAATCACGAACACTAAGTCATTAGGACAAAATTTGCGTGGTGCACATCGCTTTTGATTAACGCGAGTATCTTGCTGTGCTTGGTTTTTCTTAAGAAACTCGCTAGCCTTGGTCCTACAAGTTTCTCGCCAAGCTTCTCGATTCTGATGGTTTTCGACAGCGACATCTCGTATAAGAGATCGAATAAGTGGAGTTGCTACATCGATACCTACCAGAAGGTTGATCGGGGAAGCTTGCGTCGTCCTCTGCTTCGTCATGTTAATGACCAGCTGAAGTTTCCATACCTGTTCTGCCCAGGAGGCACCTCTATGATTTGCTTCGATCCTAATCATATTTAGAACAGTCCTAACATATCGCTCGACTTGTCCGTTCGAGTTGTGCATTTCTGGAGTGATATAATGGATATCACTCCCAATTTCGGAAACGAATGATCTAAACTGTGAGGACTCAAACATTCGCCCACGGTCGGTTATAATAAGCTTTGGGACGCCAAATAAAGAGATTGCATTATTAAAGGTGCGCTTTAATTCATTCGCGTCTTGTCTTAAGATCGGATAAAGGAGACAGAATTTAGTGAACGCGTCAACGATTAACAGAACGAATTTATAAACTTCAGACTCGGGCAAGGGACCTAGTGCATCTAAATGCAGGGTTTCGAATGGTGAGTTAGGTTTCTCCCAAGAGGATATGGGTTGGTGAGGGGCTCTAGGTACTCGTTTTTTCGATATGCATACAAGACAGTGGGATATGTACTTAGCCACAAAATGACGAAGCCCGGGAAACCAAAAATGTTTCAAAATCAGGTCTACAGTTTTATCTGTTCCAATGTGTTCGTGCTCGTCATGAAACACACGTAACAAGCTTAACCTATGCCCCTTTGGGATAAAACATAAAAGTTTTGACTCCTTGCCAACGCACTCATAACGATAGTACAAGATGTCATTAATTTGCACATACCGTTTGGAGTCCAACTCTCCATCGCATACCTTCTGAATAAGACCTTGAGTTTCGCTATCAGCAGATTGAGCTATCTGCGCCCAAGTACGAGGCTTTGTAATTTGATAAACCCGGGTGGATGGGTTCCTGCTGAGATAGTCGGCGTGAGACATCATTATGCCTTTTCGGTATTCGATACTAAATGAAAAGTCTTGTAAATAGATCCACCAACGAGCGACGCGTGGGAGCAGGTCCTTCTTCTTTTCAGTGGCCTTGAGAGCATTGCAGTCGGTTACTATTTTAAATGTTAAACCGATTAAATAATGGCGAAAATGCTGCAATGCTCTCACGACCGCCAGAGTCTCCAACTCATATGAGTGGTACCTGCTTTCAGCGCCCTGTGTGGTCTTACTGAAGTACCCTATAACGTGCTTGAATCCATCCGCCCGAGTTTGCATTAAAACAGCTCCAAGGCCAATACTGCTAGCATCGGTATGCAATTCCGTTGCGAGGAGGGGGTTAAAGATAGAAAGGATGGGCTCACTCGTTAACCTAGCTACTATCTCATTTCGAACCTGTTCCTGCTCCGATCCCCAGCAGAATTTTACATCTTTTTTGGTTAAACGCGAAATGCAAGCAGTCTTAGTTGAGTAGCCTTCAATATAGCGGCGGAAGTATCCGGCCAGACCCAAGAACTGTCTAACCTGCTTGACATTGCTTGGAACCGGAGCATTAACCAACGCTTCAACTTTCTTTGGACTCGGCCTCACCTGGCCCTGGCTTACTAAACGCCCTAAATACTCAACCTCCATGGCAAGAAAGGTACATTTGCGCAAGTTTATGGAGAAGCCAGCTTCAGTTAGAGTTTTCAAAACTTCGCGTAATGTCTGGATGCCTTCATCAATCGTTTTGCTCATAATAAGTACGTCATCGACGTATACCAGAACGTTACCCACCTCAATATGCTTGCGAAGTGTGTCGTTTATAATGCGCTGGTAAACTATGGGTGAATTCGTCAAACCATAGGGCATTCTGAGATATTCAAAATGCCCTTCTGGGGTGACGAACGCTGTTCTATGAATCGACTGCTCATCCAAGGGGATCTGGTGGAAGCCAGTGGCCATATCAAGGCTTGAAAAGTACTTGAAACTGCCCAGTCGATCCACATGATCGTCGATTAGTGGTAGCGGGTAACGGTCCCTTACAGTTAATCTGTTTAGCGCACGATAATCGACACACATGCGGTCACTACCATCCTTCTTCTTGACGAGGATGATAGGACTAGCATACTCCGAATTGGACTCGCGAACAATGCCTTTGTCCTTAAGATCCTTAATGATCTGTCTGACTTTATGTTTTTCGTTATAGGAAAGGCGGTAAGGACGATAAGCAACAGGGGTGTTATCTGTGACATTAATAGACATTTTACCCGTTTTAACCGTGGTCGTTGCAGTACCGGAAATAAAGAATTTTGAAAAGTCGCTAACCACCTTCAACACGGACATGCGTTGTTCACCCTCAAGCGGGGTGTTAACAGTAATCGACTCGTCAGCCGCAACGGCGTTGACATGAGATATAGTGTTCACTAAAGTTCGCGTCAAGTATTGCCTGTCTTTAGTGCGTACATAGGTAACGCCCTCGCGGTTAAGGATATCCGTGCCTACTATGACAGGAAAGTTTATACACGATCCAGGTACAACAATGAAATCCGCCTCGATTGAAAGTCCTTCGAATTCAATAGTCAGTGATACGAATGAGTCAGCTTCTACGATGTTATCGCTTATTCCTTTCAACGTGCACTTGATAGGCTGCCTTTCGCAAGAAAAATGTTTTAAGACATCGGCAGAAACTAATGAAATATTTAAAGCGCCACTATCAATGAGCACGTCGACAGGAACACCCTGAATAACTGCCGTTGTAATATCACTATTCCTATAACTATCTGTCGGTTCGGTGCACAGATTGACGTTCCGTTTATTACGCGGTTGCGACCGTTCTTTAGCGAAGCACACATCTTCGCTATGACCAGGTTTTTTACAAAAGCTGCACACGTTGCTATTCATCTGACTACTGGTGCCTGTCTCTAAACTAGAAGCCGGACGCTTAAACGATTGACTACTAGATCTACCCTTAGCTAGGCAGTCCACGTGTTTATGCCCAATCCGCCCGCAGCCGAAACATTTCATGTTACTGTAAGCAGGGTTAGGTAAAGTACGTTTCCTATTTTGCATCGGTCGAAATTCTTGCTTGCTGCGGACAGGCTTAGCATAGATAGAAAGAAAGGACACAATGTCTTCAGTAGTTAGGTTCGCATTCGCTGCTGCCGCTCGGACTTGGGGGTCAGTAATGCCTCTAATAACGATTAACACCATAAGCTCGGCACTGAGGCCCTTCACAATTCGCAAACGTAACAAGGTGCGGCGCGCGTACTCGGAATATGACGTAAACTTATCGGAGGTAGTGTTCATAGCCTCATAAAGAATATTGGCGTAGTCCAGTTTACGGGGACATAATGGTTTAAATTCGCGAACAAAGTTTGACCAGGTACGGTCACTGGTTACCCATTCATTAAGCCATGTGCGCGCGTCGCCCCTTAGGCAGTTTGATACGCGAGAAAGGCACTCAGAGTCCTGCCAATTATTCGCAAGCCTGGCCCTTTCTACTTCCTCACACCACGCTTCGATGTCGTGCATAGCGGGGTCAAAATTAGACACAAAATAATTTTGAGATCTGGAAGAATTTAATGATCGAATCGCTTCAGCTAATAACCGGGTAGACTCAGACATTTCAGATTCACTATTATGTTGCGGAGAGGCGTTATGAATGATCTGGGGTGTCAACAATATTTCCGACGTATGTAAGCTGGGGGTACTTAATTCATTTGGTGGTGCCGACTCATTATTGCAATTTGTAATATCAATGTCATGAAGATTACGTCTTGTCCGGACCACCCTAACATCAGTCGTCTCGGATGGATTTTGGTTACTTCTTATCGCCGATCGACTTTGATCCATGCAATCATTATTAGCTGAATTCGTTAAAAAAGAATTATTATTTTCAAGTGCATTCAATCGCGTTAAAATCGAGTGCAAAGTCTGCTGCATAACAACAGGGTCCCCGCCACGAGACACGGGCGGCGGCGTTTGCGTACGATTGCGCGACCTACGGTCATGATCATGCCTACGTGACCTTCGATCATGACTCTGCCTACGTGACCTACTACGAGACCTACGTGTGCAATCGCGACGACGTGACCTGTTATGAGGCGTCCGTGATCTATCGGACATTATTACAGTTAAAAACAAAAATAAAAATTACGTAGGTAGGCAAATAATGATTACTACGAAAGCAGTTTAAAACTTGGTGTCTTGTTTTTCTCTAGAAACAAAATGGCGAAGCGTAACAAATAGGTGGATATGGATGCTTGAGCAATCCCACTTCTGAATTTAGGATTCAGTAATGAATATTCTTAAAAAAAAACTAAAATTACATACAAGTACACTTCTTTAATTTCAACTAGTTAAATCAAGCACAATTTATTCGAAACAAAACACCAATTTTACATAAACTGAAAATAAAACTAACTTCTAAATAAATAAGCAATTTTTCAACGATACCACATAACCAAGGAACAAACAGGTCACGACGAAAGCGATGTGCACGATCCGAGCGCCAGCAAGCAAATGACTGTCTGGTCGCCGGCGCGCTCTTTATATAGGCGTCGGGCGTGCTAGCGGAGTCATGGTAGGGTGGATCCTAATTATATTATCTTTTAAGACATTAGATAAAAATTCACGGTAGATTTGCATCAAGTTTTAAGAGTATTGTTTTGACGAAGATTTTTTTTTCTGTCTATTAATTCATTAGATTTAAAAGTATTTTGAAAGATACAAGAAGATGTACATACGAACGATTTGATATAGAAACTATATTATCTTTTTAAAACATTTTATTTTTAAATACTGTTATCATTAAGTTGCTCTAGAAAACAGAAAAGTCTATTGTTTTTTAATAACCTGTAACGCTCATGATTGCAGATGCAAGTATCATTCATGCACCAAACTATGTCAATGATGGAAGACAACTACCCAAGGGCGACGGAGTACCTGCCCGAGCGCTGGCTCACCGACAAGGAAGACCCTCTGTACCACAAGAACGCCCATCCGTTCGTTAATCAACCTTTTGGATTTGGAGCAAGGAGTTGTATAGGTAAAAGATATATATATTATTATAAATTATAAATTATATAAATATAATAAATAATATGAAGATGCTTTAGCGACTCGCGCGGTGGACTTAGCGATGCCGGCAGTCTTATTATCGAAAAAAGCAACCAGTTGTTAATTGTACCACTGCTGCTAGACTGCTCTAGTTGCGGTTGATAAATTGGTATTATGGACAAAAATGGTTCAGGTTAACTGGTTCATCATCATCTCAGCCAAAAGACGTCCACTGCTGGACAAAGGCCTCCCCCAAGAATCTCCACAACGATCGGTTTTGTGCTGCTCGCATCCATAGGCATCCCGCGACCTTTACCAGATCGTCGGTCCACCATTTGGAGGCCTGCCCACACTGCACTTTCCGGTACGCGTTCGCCACTCGAGGACTGTTCCGCCCCAGCGGCCATCAGTCCTGCGAGCAATGTGCCCTGCCCACTGCCACTTGAGCTTAGCAACTCTTCGGGCTATGTCGGTTACCTTTGTTCTTCTGCGGATATCTTCATTTCTGATTCGATCACGCAGAGAAACCCCGAGCATAGCCCTCTCCATTGCTCTTTGTGAGCGACCACATTAACTGGTTAATAACACCAAATTAACTGATTGCTTTTCTTTAATAAGCCTGCGGGTCACCGGATCGTAGATCACAAACCCGGGCTAAGGGAAAAACACTGGGATTCGACCCAGGACCTCCTAATATCGAAACTAGCGCTTTACTACTCGGCTACATAACGTTTTAATCGGTTCACTGTCCCGCAGACCATATAATTAATTATAACAATTGATTTAACCATTGTATTATTTTTTGAACAGCGAATCTTTGAATAATTAAATACAAAAGTGACTTTTGTTTATCTGTTATCCAGGGCGTAGGATTGCCGAACTGGAAATGGAGACTTTCCTTGCGCGGCTCATTGAGAACTTTAAGGTGGAATGGTTCGGGCCACCGATAAAGACAAAATTGGCCTCTATCAACTACATCACGGGGCCGTACAATTTCATATTCAAGGACGCCAAATAGATTATATATCATACATATTTTTCATTATTTTTTTAGTAAGTCAAGGTTCACAATGTCTTCCAGTGTATGTTAAAAGTATTATGTATCTGTACGTAAATAAGGATATTATTAAATGGAAGGTTCAATCATTCCAAATTACTAAGGTAATCAAAAAAATGTGTATTTATCTGCGTACGAATTAAATGTAAATAGTTAAATACTTACCTAAATATGACATAATTATATTTTTATATAAAAGATCAATCATAGTTTTCTTGTATCTAATTATATATTGTGAGTCACTAAAGTCTGTCCATTTCAAACTTAAAGTTCAACAGTCAAAATCCTATCACTTTCTAATATACGAGTAAATATTAATTTATATTATAAACTGGTAATAAAAGCTTATCTACCAAACACAGTCTACGGTCTGGTCGTTTGGTGGTTCACATTAGGTATTTTACAAACATATTTATGAATACTGCATTATTATTTAAACAGATGCAGTTTTTTATGAGATTGTTTTTTGTGACATCCCTTTTTCATTCCATATTCCTGTAGTGTAGTTAAACTAAACTCAAAAACTCAAAGTTAATTTCTATTTTTTATCACATTGATAATTTTGGAGATAAAAGATACTTAAAAATAGGTTAATTAATCAGAAAAATAACTGCTATTTAGAATTATTGGTCTAATTGTTTATAACGCAGATATAATTATTCAATGAAGCGATCGAGTTGACCTGCGAAGTCGCAGTTCTTAACGCATTTTCATGCTTTGTATGACGAAAATATTCGTCATTCTATATATGTCCCAGTTCACATATTACGAAATTCATTTTCGTATATTTGTCACTGTTACTTAATCATAGACTACACCAAAACTTTTAAGAGACTACACCGATTACACGATATTTTCTGTATAAGGCAACATAATCCACGTAGCTAAGGCAGCCAATGCGTGTTTCTCGCGATAGCGTCGGAAGTAAGAACAATTTATATTTTTTATTTGGTAGTGCATGGTTTGTTATAGAACAAAATATAGTATTATTTGTTCTTGGTGAGTTTTTTGCCGGTTCTCCTCCGTACCATGGACTAATAATATATAGTCCATGTCCGTACAAAGTCGCATCGCAGACATACAAACCGACGGGACGTAGTGACTTTTAAATGAGTTCAATTTTTACCAGACTCAAATTAAACATTTTGGTTTTATTTAATTTCGTTCCAAGTACTGAGTGATAGATAACTGAGTGATAGTCACAGATGTTACCAAAGCTTTTTAATAATCCCGACGTGATGCATAATTGGCATTTGCAGCGCAATGGCACTCTTAAATCCCAATTTTGCTTTTGTGTTTTAAGGAAAACGTATTGTAAAAATCTAAGGAATTCTAGAGGCTTTGGTTTAAAATCCTTAAAATGTAAATTCAAACTTGGCTTGTCTTATGATCACATAAATCAGAGTTAGAAAGTTACAAAGTAATCAGCTCCGATAGTTAGGTATGAAAGAAGATAGAACACAGACATAAGGAAAATAAAAATATGTCAAAAGCACTTCAATTTATTTGGTTTAAGGCTAACGTTTTGGACAACAGCATGATTAAAAGTGATTTTAATATGGAAATGAACCTCTGGTCACTTAAGACGATTGCCTGGGTTACACTTTGGTAAACACTTTAACTCACATAAACACGATCACAGTGCGAAAATTTTTAAGTTTCATTTAAACACTTAAAGGATACTGAAATACCTAGAGTTGACGGCGGTCAAACCCAACCGCATATACAACACATTGCCGGCTGAACACTTGGTATGGTACAAAATGCTTAGGCAAAGTATGGAATAAGTTATAGATTATACTTTTCCTGAAAAGAATACTTAAATTTTATACGAATATAGTATACAGGATAAAACAGAGTGCCGATAACATAATACAAACCTTAGATTACATGCATTATATTATATTGATAACACCTAGATTAACCGTAGAAACACGTAACGTAACGTTTTTATCTACTTATTGTTAGCGTACACAATTAAGTATCATGTATAGGTAGTACAGAGGTACTAAAAATTAAAGCATTATCGAATGTTTTAAATTGGTTTCCAGCCTCATCGATAATGAAAAGTTTAATTTCTAGTGGTTTTCTTAAACTCTCTTTGGTAACGACGAAACTTTTAGACAGAAAAATAGTTGTTTGTTAAGTTTCTCCAGATCTGGAATGCTATTGCCATTCTAATCATGCACGTGAAGTATAATCAAAACTATTGACTTGAAAATTTACTTGCGATATAATATTGTGCTATTGAGTAAAATTTGCGTCACAAAGCATATACTTTGCGATATGAGAAGATACCTATACATTGATTATTTGTAATCAGCAGAGTAACGTCACAACGCAGTTGACCAAAGTGTAGGGCACCATGCAAACGTCAAGACTGAGGCCGCTTTATCAGCTGACTGCACTCAACAACTTTGTTAGGTATGTAATAACATTAGAAACCTTTGCCAGCCACTAACTTATTATAAAAAAAAATTTTACTATTTTATAACAACATCATAATTTCTCTATTGCTGTCGAGTCGTTCGATTTCGAAATCCAAAACTACGGCTTTTCTCGATAATCTACTAACAGAGGTTGCCGTGTCGTTTTCAAGTGTTTGTTTATATTTGCTCAAAATAATGACAAAGCAGAAGTTCATGTATGTGCTTCGCTGTGTATACTCTGACTTACGTAATGCAAAAAATTATTTTCTTTGTTCAATTGATTTTCATAAATAAAAAAGAAAGGAATAAAAACAATAGTAAATTTCAAAACCAAAAAAATGTCTGTATTTATTTATTTATTTATTTATTTATATTAAAAAAATCTATAATAAACTTTGGGTGCATTTTTTTATTCATAAAGAAAATGAGAGGTACGCTTAGCAAGATAATATAAATTAGGTATACTGTGTTGAGTATGTTTATTTCATGGCCTTTATTTTGAGCCGGCCCGATGTTTTGGGTTGCAAAGAATTTTGAATCGGTGATAACTTTCATAGTATTTATTTAAAAATATATTGGATTCGATCGGAAGTCTCGGAAAACTCGGTATTCTGAACAGGGTGCAGCGATTCTTTACGCCTGACCAGTCGTGCCTTTTGTACATGACACAGGTACGGTCTTGCGTGGAGTATTGGTCGCACATCTGGGACGGTTCCGCAAAGTACCTTCTCGATGCCTTGGACAGATTTCAGCGTCTCACGCTGTACGCATTATCGGCAGCGCTGAAGTCACAAATACTCTTCAATCTCTGCAATTGCGTAGGGATATTGCGTCACTCAGCGTCTTTTACCACTTATACCATAGCGTGTGCTCTGAAGAACTCTTTGACCTCATCCCACCTTCTCCCTTCCTCCATAGGAGTACACGTGCTGCTCTCCGGAGTAACCGCTTCACTGTCTCAAATATTCCATCGCGCACTAAGAAATTTGGTGACTCCTTTCTCTGTCGCACCACCAAAACATGGAATAGTTTGGCAGCATACGTTTTCCCTCCTTCCTGTGGGGTCTTTCAAACTAGGCGTGAAGAGGCACCTTGTGGGCCGGCAGAGTGAGGGTAACTGATGCTGCGTTGTTTTCACGCTGCACCAGTTGTCATGTGCCAACTCCACAAAAAAAGTGTTTCGATATAATGCAAAGCAACAATTTAAAATAATCCATTTGTGATGATACAGGGCAGTAGCTACGGACACAGCAGCCGCGACCGACACGCAGCAGCTCAAGTCATGGAGGGAGATACCCGGGCCTGCCCGGCTACCCATCATAGGCCAAGCACACCATTTCATGCCAGGAGGTTAGAAAATAATGACAATTACTTAAAAAATTTGGACGGCAATGCATGAATAATATTTGTCATGCGATTATGTGAACGAAAACAAACGACGAGAATTCAAGAATTTTCAGTATCCAAATAGTCACCGGTGACTTCGAACATCAGTAAGAGAGAGCACCAGATAATTTAATCAAACCAATTGTCGTTAATATTTTACTGTTTTAGGTGATTTGTTTTATGTTGATGCACCAACACTCGGAAACACTTTATACAAGAAATTCGGACCAATTGTGAGGTTAGACGGAGTTTTGGGCTTGCCACCATTTATAGTTTTGTTTGATCCTGAAATATCAGCGCAAGTGAGTATCGATTTTGTTGGAATTATGTTTTTAATATAGGAATATCACTTTATGTCCCCACTGCCAGGGCACGAGCCTTCCCTATGGATGGAACCGCCACACTAGAATAGGTCACAAAAACCACTACGCGGGCCCAGTGCAGATTGTTGATCAGGATATTAGAGTAAGTGTGTAAGGGGTCCCAACCTGTAGGTTTACACGGTTGGCTTGGGCCCCAAATTGTTTACTATTTGGGGCCTAAGCCTACCTCTCTCGCGCGTGGTGCTGACCAACTGACGAGGCTCTGGCGACCGACCAATAGTGGGATACCCATCACAGCCCGAACGTAGCTAACAAAGTGCACAGACCGGTGTCGGGCAGCAGCGACACTGGTGCGATTATTATGACGACACAGAACAGACAGATAAACAACTGACCCTGGCAACGTACAACGGACGCACGTTACGGCTTGACGAGCACCTAGAGCAGCTCGAAGAATTATCTGTGGCATAATCTTGGGTTAAGTGAAGTTCGAAGTGTGGGAGAGGACACCTTATACCGACTACCGAGAGGGAGACCAGCTATCCCATGGTGGCGTAGGGTTCCTGGTAAACAAAGCTCTTTGTGACAACGTATTAGAAGTTTCGAGTGTACCGAACAGGGTTGCGTACCTCGTAATTAAGCTAACCGAGAGGTATAGCCTCAAGGTAGTGCAGGTTTACACACCGACCTCAACACACTCGGACGATGAAGTGGAAGATATATATGGATACATATCTAAGGCCTTACACTTCACCACCAAGGCCTACTACAATGTTGTCATGGGAGACTTAAACGCTAAAGTGGTAGTACAGAATCGCCACAAATCGATAGTAGGATCACAGGGTTTTGGCAGCAGAAATCACAGGGGGTAAATGCTTGTCAACTTCCTCGAAAGAGAGGGACTTTTCTTGATGAATTCTTACTATAAGAAACAGCCCCAAAGAAAGTGGACATTGCAGAGCCCCGACACTATGACTAAAAATGAGATCGACTTTATCATGACGAACAAAAAGCACATATTCAGAGACGTCACAGTGATCAACAGGTTGAATACCGGCAGTGATCCCCAACTTGTCCGAGGCTCTCTGTATATCAATTTTAAGCTTGAACGTGTCCGCATGATGAAATCTAGGCTCCGACCTAACCTGCTCCAAACTATCGTAAGATCTGAAACACTCCAGTCGAACCTGGAGAACCGATTCTTTGCCGTGGAAACCACAAATGTAGTTGATGTCAGCCAGCATGGCTTTCGTAGGGCACGCTCGACGACGACGAATTTGGTGACTTTAGTGGACTACGTATCTTCCGAAATGGACTCTAAAAGACAGGTGGATGCAGCCTACTTTGACTTCCAGAAGGCCTTCGACCTTGTGGATAACGATATATTACTGCGAAAGTTATCCGAGGTAGGTTTTGCTCCTAGATTTCTGCAGTTTTTCGCCAGCTATCTCAGGGATCGTTGTCAGTTTGTGCGGTTAGGAGGTTATGAGTCACAAAACTACTACACGAGGTCTGGGGTAAGCCAGGGAAGTACACTAGGTCCAACGCTGTTTCTCATCATGGTGAACGACCTACCTGATACGGTCAGATGCGCAAAGTGTCTCTTATTCGCAGACGATCTTAAATTGTATCTGGGTGTAGGTGGCAAAGCGGATGCAGATGCTCTTCAGAGGGATATCGACGCTGTGGCAGCATGGAGCGGAAGGAATCGTTTGTTTTTCAACTCCTCTAAATGTAAAGCGATAACATTCACACGGAAGCGGAATGTATTGCACAATGACTACAAAATATTTGACGCTCCTTTGGAAAGAATTGACGAAATTAAAGACTTGGGCATAACGATTGATAAAAAAATGGACTTTCACAATCACGTGACAAATATATGCAAGTCTGCGAGCCGACTATTGGGTTTCATTATAAGAACAGGTTCCGAATTGGGTAGCTTTGCTGTGGCTAGAGTATTATACAATGCATACGTGCGAAGTAAACTTGAGTATGGGGCGATTATATGGGATCCGCATGAAGAAAAATATAGTCTTATGGTGGAAAAACTGCAGAGAAAGTATGCCCGTTGGTTATATAAAAAATGCAATGGTTATTATCCTTTTCTTTACCCATCCTTATTCGTCTATGGTATGGTGGGTCTCGATACGTTGGCTTTAAGAAGGAAGCTCCTTCTCGTGGCGCATTATCTCTCCGTGCTGTACAATAAGCTTGATAGTCCATACGTAGTGGAGCGTGTGTGCCTGGCAGTCCCCTCGCGCATCCCGCAAGACGTCGTCGGTGGGCTTATTGCTCCGCGGCGTCGGCCGCGTTTGCTACAGAGGCCGGTCACGCGCACCGTGCACGCCGCGCACGCGCCCACTTCACGCGCGCTTCGCCTCATTGGGGACATGCTCGCTCAATACTACGACATTGATCTGTTCGCTGATGGTTTAGAGAGTTTGATGGCAGCTGCATATCAGTTTCTCAATCGAATTTGACTGATTATATCATATTGACATACCTTGTAATTTGACTGTATCTTTGTTATTATTTATTATTATTATAATTTTTTTGCATGATTTTACTTACATATCTAAACTAGAATTTACTAATTTGTTTTCTTTTTGACATCATTGTATATTGTAATAGTATGACTTGTCGGCGTGTTGGATTAATCTGTAAGCCGGCAGGTACAAATGGAAATAAATAAATAAATAAATAAATAAATGTCAACCAAGCCCTCGAAAATGTTGTCGGAATCCTCAGGGAGGAAGGTATGCGATTTTTCGAGATACAGTGTAAAGGCAAAAGTCAAAGTTTTCGGAAGAAACCCTTAGGCTCATGAGGAAACCACGTGAGGACCCATCTGTCACATCGTCCCAAAAACGGGCTCTTAACAAAAAGATTGGTAAACTAGTGCGCTACGACCTCCGATGCTCCAATACACGCTCGATAAATGAGCAACTGAGCAAAACTGGGGGTTGAAAGTGTTTGTCCTCTTGGGAGAAGCCACTTGACGAAATTGACTACGGCCACTGGAGTAGTCGTTGCCTCGAAGCCAGAGGTTCTTTCGGAAATCGAAAACTTCTACAGCCAGTTATACGCATCGCATGCATCAACCTGATCCCGCAAATGAGGATACCAGAGTCACATTGACCCGCCACTTTACCGAAGACTTGCCAGAAATTAGCCTAGGTGAAATTGAGATGGCTCTTAGGCAGCTTAAAACGGAAAAGCCCTGGCGAAGACGGTGTTACATCTGAGCTCCTCAAAGCAAGCGGTAAACCTGTATTAAAGGAGCTCCTAAACATGTTTAACGCCATTCTTTTCGATGGGAGAACTCCGGAGGCCTGGAGTAAGAGTGTTGTCGTGCTGTTCTTCAAAAAAGGAGACAAGATCCTACTGAAGAACTACCGACCCATTACGCTCCTAAGCCACCGTCTATAAGTTGTTTTCAAGAGTCATCACAAACCGCCTTGCGCGCCGATTCGACGAATCAGTGTGTCCTACCCGTCATGACATACGGAGCCGAAACGTGGACACTCACGGTAGGGCTGGTACACAAATTTAAAGTCACTCAGCGAGCTATGGAAAGGGCTATGCTTGAAGTTTCTCTGTAGGAACAACTTCGGAATGAGGTGATCCGACAGAGAACGAAAGTCGACATAGCCCTTCGGATCAGCAAGCTGAAGTAGCAGTGGACCGGTTATATTAGCCGCAGAACCGACAACCATTGGAGTAAACGAGTTCTCGAGTGGAGACAGCGTATCGGCAAACGTAGTGTAGGACGCACTCAGACTAGGTGGAGCGAAGATCTTCGCAAGGTGGCTGGCAAGAGCTGGATGAGAGTAGCCGCGGATCATGCTCGGTGGCGGCCTATATCCAGCAGTGGACTAGTATAGGCTGATGATGATGATGATATTAGAGTATATGGGAGTTCCACAGACACTAATTAGTTTGCTCTATTTTATGTTTAACTTAGTTACATCCACTTAGAGAGAACTGTATCCAGAGATGATTCACATAATTACAAAGGTTCATACGTTTCAGATTTTACGCTCAGAAAATTGGTTGCCGATTCGACCTGGATTTCAGTCCTTGGACTACTACAGAAGAAATAAAAGAACTAAGGCGGCAAGTGGCACAAACGTATACGGCTTGTTAACAGAGTTAGTATACACATATTTATTTATGTTTATTACGAAGATATCTACGGTTAAGATAGTACTACTAATCTTCATACAAGATAATGCTTTTCAGGTGCAAGGTGCACCTGAAAAGCAGAAATGATTAGGAATTTACAATCAATACATTATTCTCATAACACATGTATGAAGACCGTTTGAACTTTTGAGTTTTGACGAAGAACATCCGAAAACATTTATAGACACCGAAAAAAATAAATGCGTTACCTTGTTTCAGCCATGGCGACACTTGGAAGCAATTCCGATCGACTGTCAACCCCGTACTGCTACAACCCAAAACTATTAAGCTTTACGCTTCCATTATTGACCAAGTGGGACAGGATATGATTGCTAGGTAATGAGTCATTCTTGATTACTATCAATCACTCTCCTGAAATGATAACTTTTTAAATTATAACTCCTAAAAAGGTGACTTGTGCTATAATTTTATTTCAAAAGTCCGTGAAATTAGTAACTATGCTAAAAATTTGTCTATTACTAGGAGTGAATCGTAGGCAATGAGATTTGATCCTCGCATAGTTATTTTCAACTCTAACCTTTACCTTCTATGCTGCTGATGCCTTCAAATCTTAAATAAATCGATAACAATTATGACAATTTCAGATTAAAATCACTTCGTGGAGACAACAACATGATACAAAGTGATTTTGAAATGGAAATGAACCTGTGGTCACTAGAGTCGATCGCCTTGGTTGCTTTGGGCCGACGGCTCAATTGCTTCGACTCAAACTTACCACCCGATTCGCCAGAGAAAAGGCTCATTCAAATAGTTCATGATGTATTTCAAGTTGCAGACCAGCTGGATTTCAAACCGAGTATATGGAGATATTACCCAACAAAAACCTATAAGAGGGCAATGAAATTATATGAAGACCAAGAAACGTAACAATTTAACATACACATATAAATCAATTTGTCTATTTATTATGAAAACATGGAAAACTCAAAAAAAAATATTTCACGTTAATGTTGTTTTTTTACTCATAGTCAACAAATTGCAGGCATCAAATAATATGACGATCCATTTGTTTCAGTATAGCAAGATATTTTATTGATAAAACCATTGAGGAACTTGAAAAACAAAAAGAAAAGAAGCCCGAAGAGCAGAAAAGTGTTCTGGAGAAACTACTTGATATCAATAAAGACGTAGCAGTTGTAATGGCTTCCGACGTTCTTTTCGCTGGTGTTGACACGGTAAATAGTAAAAATCAAAATGAAATTACATTGCGTGTTTCGGAAGGTACGCGAAACTGTTGGTACCGGTTGTTTGCATTGACTTGAAATCAATTCATACGACAGCAGTAACGGGACAGCACTAATTTTTAACTTCAGTGACTGTCTCATCAATGTAAGACTATGTACATATTCTAAACAAATAGCAATAAAATCAATGTAATATTCAGACTGTCCCATTCAAAGATACTGGGTAGAGATTGCAACGCGGCTTAAGAAGTAGTACATAAACATAAATATGCTAACAACACTAACATAGGATTAAGCCCAATTGTCACTAACATTTACTAATAAATAAGTCTATGGATCAAATTGGTCTGAAATAAAATAAAAAAAATATTATTATTATATCATTATAATATATAAATCTAAATGACGAGCTCAATTTTAGTTCTACAATCATCAACACCGTAAGGCTGTTGTGATAGATATTGACCCTATCTCCCATCATGTGCTTTTGTGGGAAGGTCTAAGTCAGAATGCTGATAATGATGATTTAAATACTTCAGTGTTGTTATTTTTCAATAGACGTCGAACACAATAACAGCAACGCTTTACCTTCTTGCAAATAATCGAGAAAAACAAGACAAGCTGAGAGAGGAAATACGCTCCATACCTGATATTAACGAGAAACGGCCATATCTGAAGGCTTGCCTGAAAGAATCGATGAGAATGATGCCCGTGGTAAGCGGAAACCTAAGGGAGACCACGAAGGAGTACAGTTTGCTGGGCTACAGAATACCAGAAGGTGTAAGTAAATAATCAGTTAAAAAATTCATTATTAAATTATTTTTTTATTCAGAATTCATTATTTATGAAAAATTTCCACTTTGCTTTTTTCAAAAAAAAAATGAGAAAGGTGTATATTGTACAGGCTATAGTTGCCCGAAATAAAAGTATGCTATTCTATTATAATTAGAGCAAACACATTCAACCTGGTGCCAAACAAGGCAAACATTGAAAATTTTTAAAATAGATTCTTGTTACCCGACTGCGTCAGAAGGAGGGTTATTTTAATTAAACAATTAATACTAACACTCAGCACTCTAGACTTCAAAGAAAAGAGTATTGTATAAAACAGAACTGTGGATTGCAGATGCAAATATCATTCATGCACCAAGCTATGTCAATGATGGAAGAGAACTACCCGAGGGCGAAGGAGTACTTGCCCGAGCGCTGGCTCACCGACAAGGAAGACCCTCTGTACCACAAGAACGCCCATCCTTTCGTTAATCAACCTTTTGGATTTGGAGCAAGGAGTTGTATAGGTAAAGAATTTATACTTATGGATATAAAGATTGAAGATAGAGGCACAACATAAGGAGACTGCAGGAGGTAACGCACACATAGACTACCTCTCATCATCATCATCATCATCATCATCATCATCATCATCATCATCAGCCTACACTAGTCCACTGTTGGACATAGGCCTCTCCAAGTGTACGCCACCGAGCACGACCCGCGGCTACTCTCATGGACACGAAATCTCGCAACAGCTACGCTCGGCTGACCTTGTTAGCTTACCTTCTGGGTCTTTGACCTTATTTTGTGATAGAGGATTTAGCAACGTTTTGTGCGGTCGGGTCGCGGTTTTGCATGTCAAGCATTTTTCGCGAAGCCGGGTCACCGGGTCGATGATCACAAACCCGGGCAATAATCAAAAACCGAAACGCACTTTGTCCGACCTGGAAATGAACCAAGGATCACCGGATATCGAGTCTAGTGCTTTGCCTCTCGGCCAATGAGGCGTTTTAACAATTATTTATAGTAATGATTATTTTGATCAAATCGTTATGAGCTCGATGGCGCAGTGGTTAACGCGCCCGGTCTGCGAGTGCTGAGGTTAAGCAACTTTCGCAAAGGCCGGTCATCGGATGGGTGACCAAAAATTTATCATCGAGCTCCTCCGTGCTTCGGAAGGCACGTAAAGCCGTTGGCCCTGGCTGCATTAGCAGTCGTTAACAACCACCAATCCGCATTGGGCCCGCGTGGTGGTTTATGGCCCGTTCTCTCTATCCATCCATAGGGAAGGCTCGTGCCCCAGCAGTGGGGACATAAAATGAGCTGATGATGATGATGATGTTATTTATCGTGACGTTTGTTTATCTGTTATCCAGGGCGTAGGATTGCCGAGTTGGAAATGGAGACTTTCCTTGCGCGGCTCATTGAGAACTTCAAGGTGGAATGGTTCGGCCCACCGATGAAGACAAAATTGGCCTCTATCAACTATATCACGGGGCCGTATAATTTCATATTTAAGGACGCTAAATAGTGTTACTTAGTTGAATATCGTAATTGTTTTATTGATTTAGATTTAATATAGTAAATGTTAAATTAATAGTTATTTCAAGTGAAGGTTCATAATGTCTTAAAAACAGTGTATGACATAAACGACACTAAGGATATTATTTACTGAATTGTTCTATTATTCGAAATGCACAATGTAATCAGAGTCATTTTAATGAAATAATAGGGGTTAATGACAAACACTACTAAAATGTTTTTTTTAAGTTTTCATATTGAAATTGGAGGTGCTGTTTATGAATACATCTTCAATATAATTGGAGGTCCAAGAAGGAGGGGACTTTAATTTTTATTTGGCACTATCCTCATTTCAATATTTTAGCTTTAGTTATTATTCTGAGGCTCTTTAAGTCTTTGACTACCTACTTTAAAAAAATCAAAATGGGTATCGCTTTTTTCGTGGATGCCAAGTATGAGTGTGTGATTGTGTGTGATTGATGAATTACGGTTGAATTTCGACCACTGGGCGACCGCTAGTTTAGATAAATGGTGTAGGATATACGGGAAAAACAGAATAAACATGATTTTTTCAGTTAATTTTATGTTTGTCTTTTTTCCTTCATTTAAAATAATTAATTCACTTAATAATAGTAAAACCAATGGTTACGGTGATATTACCCACCACCCGTGTACTTAAAAGGCTTGCGCAAAATGGATTTGCAACCCACTTTCCCATTTAATAAATTTGTCTTTTCTTGAGGGCGTTTTCCCGGATCAACTTAAAATGTCAATTGTTAAGCCACTTTTTAAGAAGGGGGATAAAGCAAATCCAAGCAACTACCGTCCTATATCTTAGGTTCCAATCCCTTCAAAAATATTAGACAAAGCAATGCTTAACAGATTAAATGGCTTTGTGGAAAAACACAATATTCTACACAAGGATCAATTTGGGTTCCGCAAGGGAAGTTCGACATCTTTGGCGTATTTCAACTTGATAAATACTGTTACAGATAGCATAAATAGAGGCAATAGCCCAGTTGTGGCTCTGTTTATGGATTTGAGTAAGGCGTTCGATTTGGTCGACCATAACAAATTACTACATAAATTAGATAATTACGGCATCCGAGGCAAGGCACTTGACTGGTTGGAGTGTTATTTGCGTGATAGGAAGCAACTGACGGAAATCATCAGAGTGGTTCAAAATGATAAGAACAATTTTATTAAACAGAAGTTTAGATCTGAACTAATTTTGAATAGCTCTGGTGTCTCCCTAGGAAGCTTATTAGGCCCTTTACTATTCCTTTTGTACATTAATGATCTGCCAGAGTTCTTGTCGCATAGGTATATACTTTTTGCCGATGACACTACTATTATTGTACAGGTCAAAGACAAGGGTCTAGCCCATGAGACTTTAAACAAAGCATTCATAGACATTGGACATATCACAATAATTTATCTTTAAATATCAATAAAACAAAAATAATTCAACTTAATTTGTATAATAGCAATCCATTATCTCTTGACATCGGTTATAATAATATTTCATTATTATAGGTATTATATAGGTAGGTATGGTATATATATAGGTAGGCAAAGTTACTTCGTATAAATTTTCAAGGAATTACTTAAGACTCGCACTTGAATTGGAAGGATCATGTTGAAATGAATGTTGAAAACCTACTATATCAACCTTCATGCCATAGGGATATATATAAGAGAAATATTTATAATATGTCTATAGTATGATTATTTACATATAATTTTACGCAAATATTGCTGCGAACAAATTAGAATTTGAAAAAGAACAAAGTGTTGAAAAAATTCCACGAGCGAGATTCGAACCCGCACCCCATGACATACCGGGTCAGGTGCACTGCTAACTATGCTATCGTGGCTCAATCCAACTCGCCGAAATTTATCAACACTATCTATTTTTACTGTATAAGTCAAAGGAGGGACTTTTCAATGTCGTCAACTATAAGAATTTGAAAAAGAACAAAGTGTTGAAAAAATTCCAGGAGCGAAATTCGAACCCGCACCCCATGACATACCGGGTCAGGTGCACTGCCAACTATGCTATCGTGGCTCAATCCAACTCGCCGAAATTTATCAACACTATCTACTTTTACTGTATAAGTCAAAGGAGGGACTTTTCAATGTCGACAACTCATCAACATTCGATCTTAATATTTTTACAAATTTTGAACGATCAGTTAAGAATTATACAAGCTATATTTTTGATTATTTACATATAATTTTACGTAGTCGTCTTTGCGCCTTTGGATATGGCCCTACCAACGTAAAGGATTTTCTCTCACTTTTTCTACGATAGGAGCTCCTCTGAAGGAACCTCTAATATACTCGTTGCGGACTTTATCCAGGCGTGTCAAACTAAAGTGAATAAAACTAAAAATAAGATAAGTAGAGTCAAGAGCAGACCACCCTCCACAGGCGGCACCCGTTCACGAGTATGACATATGAATCAGCCATCGCTTCGCTCAACCATATTTTAGGGAACGTAACGACCCGACGCACACGCCACTACCGCAGAGACAATAAAGAGAGCGACACACTCAAGTTCAACCCCATTTCATGGAAGTATAACGATTAGCAACCTAGAGTAATTAATATACAGCTAATGTGCTGCAGTGCGCGGTCTAACAAAGTAAAGCTACTACGAGTACTTACGAGTACTAAAAATAAAAGAAAGCTTTGCTAGCTTTCATGACAAAGTTAGTTTTCTAACCATAATACATTTTTCATAAACACTATTAAGGTAAATGTTATATTTTTTGTTTGTTTGTGGCGATATGGGTTCCACCTTGTTTTAAAGGTTTTCTATAGTTTTAAACTTCATAACATTCTACATAGCCTTAAAATAACACTCTACTCAATGTACCTAATTTACACTTTTCAAAAAATGTTATTGTTTACAATTCCGCATACATTCAAAATTATGATTAAGAAGTGCTATAGAGTGTCGATACTGGCCCTAGTGAATTGGTCGACCTTCAGGGTATCCACTTTGAGAATTGAACAAATTGAATGGAAGGATGTCGGAGGCGATATTGGACTTGCTATTCCCGTTCGATAGTAATTTAGATATCACAAGATTATTAACTTTATACAATGGAAGCTATTCCGAGAGTAACACTTGTATTTTAGATAGGACTTTACCAATGTATGTATTCGTATATACTTTAAAATATATGAAACCGTGTAGGTAACTATCGGATTTCGATATGGACAAAACATTATGGTTCAGCATTTGGTATTATAAAAAATATCGACAAAGAGCGGATCAAACACCAATGAGCCCATCGCAATCCGATGCTCCTATGTTATTTTATTTGTAGCAAAAATAAAATGTAAAGCTTTTAGTGGACGGAAACCTTGAGTGGATTAGGGTGGAGGCCTAATCCCTTTGTTCCGAAGGTTTTATCTGGGGTCGAAATTCAAAACCTTCGCCGGCCCTCCGCCGTCGTCGGTGTAACCGTGCTAGATTGAATATTTATCAGCTTCAGTAATGCATTTCTATGGAGATTGCTTCAAGTACATTGAATAGAAGCTTGTCGTTGATTGTTTTCTTATATAAAACAAAAGATGAAAATCATTTTACATTTTCCTTTATTTAGTGTCAAGATCAAATTCGACTTTATTGACATGGAATACGTACCTAACTAAATAAATTTTAATTGTGTCGGTATATTTAAAGATATTGTACTTCTAACAATTTGGATGACATTTTGTTATTTCATAGTGCAAAGTGTAAAAATGGAGTTTCTTAAATGTGTACGAATTTTTACGCGTATCTACAACCTCATAGAAAATAACGATACAACACCAGACGCAAATATTTACGTAATTATATCTTACAAATTGGTTTCACAAGTCAAATTATGTATATAACAAACTACACATAAAATATAACAAAATATTTATATACTGAATGTAACGTTATCCAAGATTCATTCCGTAAATCTGGATTTGTTGTTACGCCTACTTCATTTTCCCCAGAGCTAAGCTACCTTTTGAACGATACCTCAATATACAAACCAGAAATCCGCGAAATAAAGTAAATCAGGAATATCCCATACGCTAAATCCTTGTTTCACCGATATATTTAGTATTCACGACGGGAAATTTCATGACATGAATGTAATGAGCTCATATATAGCTCATATATAGTAGTACTATTGATGTGAATTTTATCACCAACCTTGAGACGAAAGCGGTAATAACGCTTCGCGGTTTTTATTGGCATTCTTTGGCGAAGAACACATTTTGAGTGCTCGCATTTATGCGGATTTTGTTTTTGAATGTTAATTTAGTATGGTACAGACTGATCAATGTGATCATCGTAATGTAACCGTGGATCATTCACGGCGAGCTTGACACGTCATTGCTGACTGACGGGCGGAGCTTGCGGCGAGCGGCTCGGCTTATTGTAAGTACTGACCATGGGAATGCTCGCGTCGAGCTTGTTACGTTACGATGATACGCTTCGGTCAGTCTTCACCTTTTTTTCCATCGCAGACCTTAACCTAATTTTTGACAGTGCAACTCAAATTGGACAGAGAATCATGATATCACAAAGATTTTACCACGTTGTTGGAAATAAATGATTTCAATTGTTGGTAAAACATTATTAAATACTCATAGTCCACATTTGCACGTGGTTAAACTTAAGGTGTACTTAGAGTTAGGCTACGAGTTTATTTTTCAATCATCATCATCTCAGCCAAAAGACGTCCACTGCTGGACAAAGGCCTCCCACAAGGATCTCCACAGCGACCGGTTTTGTGCTGCTCGCATCCTATTATTTTTATTATACTATTATACTATTCCTCTATTTTTCAAAAAATAAAATAAATCTAATAGGGTACGGTAACAATAAGTATGCCTTGAACTTTCCATATAGTATATCCGTAGTTGAGCTTAATTCTCACTAGCCTGAAGTTTTATTCACGGTCCGGCAAGGTGCGATCTGAATTGTAAATATTGGAGGAGAGGGCGCGCGTCGACAAACAAGCTTTGTGATTCCGACGACAAAATATAAAGGTACAGAAGGCCGCCTCCATACAAAAGCGCGTAATAGGTACAGTCACATATACATGCGTACCGTAATCTCGGTAAACGCCGGTCAAATACTAGTCACAATCAGTACAAACCCTTCGATTAGTTTTGATAGGCTACGAAAGTTAGAATGCATATTTCAATAGTAGATCGAGGCGAAATGTTTAAGAATTTGTGCCGAGCTGTGGCCGACAATTTAATGCTGAATGATGTGTGCTGTGTCATACATAGTTTATATTCAAAATGTAAAAAAAAAACAAAATATCTTTATTATTTTCTAGTTTTTAAATTGTGCGGGTCTCTACTGATATGTTTGAAAGAACCTGTTTTATATATTCAATTGGAACTCTACCCTACTTTAATTACCATCATCACCAGCCTATAAGCGACCTACTGTTAGGCTCAGGCCTACCTACATCAACAATAATATAAAAAATGTACATGGGGAACACGCTCGATAACGTTCGCACTCTACGCTTTCTAACCACAACGTTTCGTAGCCACCATCGCAAATGTTGGGATGTTACTGCATATATAGTTTATGCCTTGCTCCTCGTCCAAGCCTCACAAAAGACGCCAGTATGCAATATGATGCTTTTTTTTGTAGTTAATTAATATGCTGCCGATTCTTTCCCTGTTTAAGTTACGACCGAGCGAAGTAGGTGAATACTCACGGATATCTCGCCATTCTGGACCTATCTATTCTGTGCCTCCATCTATTGAAATGCAGTGCACCTCCCTTGCATAAACATTTTTCTCAGAATCCCACTTTGATTGCAGGTTGAAATTTGAATAAACTAATAAATACTATCACAATCAACTTGGGTCATTCACACAGATTGGACATTTAAATTTCAATAGAGTTCTTAAAGTTCGTGACTCAAGTTTGCATACTACTTGATTTTTAGTCTAAATAAGGAATAAGAAAGAAATTAAAAACATTTATTAGTATCACTTAACAAATACACAATTTAACATAAACAAGAAGTAACAAAACAAATCTCAGATAAATAACATTCTGTAAAATCGTAAGATATTCTTCGCAAAACCGAAAGCTTTAATTTCTTTCGAATGTATCAATTATTCAAATATACATACTGTAGGTAATTTATGCTCTCCATGAACTACTGTCTTCATTTGTTTTCCGTAACGCATTCCTTAGCCAGTACCCGTGTGCCTAAAGGACATTAGATTGAGGACTAACTTTGCTGTGTTTATTCAATAAAGAATATACTTACAAAAAGAAGACTTTATGTTTAAAGTTGGTGTAATTATTTTGAAATTCTATTTCAACATATTTTAAAATAATTATGTTATAGACATCTCCTATTTTTAGGCAAGTAATAAACCTCCTGAGTTGTTAAGAATTCCGGGTAAAGTGCACTTCCATCTTCGGCCTTGATCACTTAACATCAGAAATAAAAGTCAGCTTACCGGTGAAAAATATATATTTGGTATTGCTTCCTATAACATGAATAACAAGATAACTCTAAAAACAATAATAAACCTTCATCTGCTCACCTTTCGCGCACTCCCAAAGTCTCAAAAGCAATTTCTACACAACGGTTCTACAATCGGTTGTTGTGAATTGGAAAGTTTTCCTACAAAAACGTAGGTGTAATTCATCGTCCGTCCGCAGGGAAGGGCGGTCATTTCTCACTGCCAATCACTCTTTTATAGGAACATATAGGTGCGAACCTATAAAAATAGGACATTTGGTCCTATGGCCGTTTTCCCTTCAGCACCGATCGCCACGTGAGCTTGTTTTCAAGCACGGAGGCTCGGGGAGCTTATAGTCCAACTTTAATTCCTAACGTAATTCGTAATACCTTTCAATTTGACATTTGAAAGCTATTCAAGAAATTCAAACTAATTCATAAGTGTCTTTGATTGCGACCGCGACGAGTTTTTGAATGATGTTGAATGAAAATGACATGCGCAAATACCTTTGAAAGGTATCGTGATAGAAGTGGAAATTAGACAATAAGCCTCTTGAGCTCAACATGCCGACGGGCCTTGCAGATTACATCTATCAATCGGTCACCTTCATTCTATCGATAAAGAAATAGTTTAGTGGAGTACCTACGTACTACCTTTTAGAAATTGACGGAACTTTAAGTTACTTTGTATATACAGTGTAAACTTCTTTTTTTTTAATTTTGCGAAGTACTTGGCGATTTTTTATTTAACTAGGAGAGGAGACAGGCAGTTCTTGAGTTGATTTAAAATAGGATAAGGAAAAGTTTGAAAAATACTATCTGACTGTCACAACAATACATAGGTAAGTAAAATTTATTTGTATGTTTACTAAACTAAAAAAAATCAGTAAATAAAGGGAGGAGTTGAAACTTTAAAAAATTAAAAATATACGCAATTTGCATGTATTAATAACACAGTAACTATTATAACTTTTTAAACTATCATGGTCACTTACATTAGAATAAATATTATTAACGGGATTATTACCATGTTTTTTGTTGTTTTTGAGTATCCGATATTTTGGCACAGTTGCATGCGCCATGACCACATCGAAATCGAATCGAAATCGGCCATTGCTGAACATTTGATCCAATCGGGTCCTAATCACTGGATTGAATTTTATAACCCCCAGATAATTTCGACAGAACGCCACTACATACCTAGATTGGTTAGAGAAGCGATTGAAATTACAAAATACAAAAATTTTAATCGTGAAGATGGGTTTAAACTGTCGCGTATCTGGAATCCAGTGATTAGCTTATGTAAAGAACGCAAAAAGAACAAAAGTGCCGTTTCGCGATCTGATACGGTCAGTGTAGTGTGTCGAGAACAAGTTCGAGTGAATAGTGACTTAGGAAACAGTGGTACGAGTATCGAGCGCAAAAAACGACTAAGGAAGAGGGTAGATCGTTTTGTCTGCCCATAATCACCCACCCGCAATAACTTCAGTACATCCGTGATCATGGCGCATGCAACTGTGCCGAAATATCGGATACTCAAAAACAACAAAAAACATGGTAATAATCCCGTTAATAATATTTATTCTACAGTAACTATTGGTGTATAGCTACTAAACAAACTCCGTAAAAGATCAGTTAGATCACAAGTCCTACATTGCATAGGGAAAGATGCGCCATAAAAGATTTCGATCCAATGTGATATATTTTTAATGCGCCCAAACGTTCAGGATAACTCAAAGCTTCTCTTCGAACTTTTCGTATTCGCTGCACCAAGAAACTGACTCGGGACGTGCTGGCAATTGGCTTAAGAGGCAACGCTAACTTCTGCCTTATATCATACTTTAGAGGCGAACTTTAAATTTTATTCCCAAACTTTTTATATAGCGACCTTTAACGTACGTAATATGAAGTTCACATTTCATACAGTTTCCCACAAACCTAATTGTTAACATCGTTTATATGTAGAGGAAACGTGAAAGTTTGAATCGTTGTTGTTTCATGTAAGGAATTCATTGAATCTTTGTTCAGGCTAGGCGAAAATTATATTTATACTACACCTGCTTGGAAAGTACCTTGTTACTTTATCAAATTTACGGTAGAAAGTACGTCATTGCATATCGAACAAATATGCGGGGAGAAAACGCAAAAACCACGTAAGAAATGGATTTTCATACACTTTTCTCTCCCGCTCAGATGCGTTTTCTCCCCGCATATTTGTTCGATATGCAATGACGTACTTTCTACCGTAAATTTGATAAAGTATCAGGTGTAGTATAAAGCACTATGTATCACTCGAGAGAAACTGCGATTCCCGATCTCGGGTGTTTTAAAGCCCTCGCCTACGGCTCGGGCTTCAAACGACACCCTCGACGGTAATCGGTCACTTTCTCCTCTCGGTGAACAATGTACTATTTTCTTATTTTCTTTTTTAAACTTTGCAGATTTATATGAGTAACTCTTTAAACTATATTACATTAATTAGAGTAATAGTTAAAGGGTTTCTTGCCATGTTTTTAACTGTCTTTGAGTACCACCGCTACCTTAATCACTATTCACTCGAACTTCCTCTCGACATACTACACTCGCAGTATCAGAAGGAAACCGGCACTTTTGTTCTTTTTGCGGTATTTCAGTTCAGAACATCCGTAATGGCGCATGTAAAGCAAAGCCAAGCTAAAAACAAAGTTAAATAGCTTTCTTACTTTTACCATTTTCGAAGTTATGAACATTTCATTTTAATGCTTTCATTCTTTAATCCAGGCTAACTTTTAAGTTTTATCTACAGTCATCAAAAAAGAGAAACAGAATTACGTCCAGCTAGAATTCATTCAGATACTGCAATTTGTTTAACCTGTCCCGCGCTGTAGGTATAATTAGCGGGCCACCTTACGTACGACCGTGCGTACATATGGCGCGCGAGGACTTAACAGTAATCGTTCTTACTAGATCAAACGAAATGAGTTCATCGAAGCTATTTTCAAATACCTAACGCCATTATATACATACGTCAACGACAAACGGAATGAAGCGTCGGAAAGTATGCGTTAAAACAAACCGCAGAATCCAATATCCGATGGAATGTGCCCAAATCGAACTTGATCCGTCACCATGTCGTCGCCTTCGTCGCGTCGACGCGTTTGACGAGAAGGCTATAGAATCTTTTTTTTAGAGTTTGCTGATTGCCTCCAACGGCATTTTCAGCTTCACCGGCCTTTTTTGGGGCGGCGAGAAACTTAAAGGGTTCCTCAAGCCGTGTGAAACGAATCACCTTCGGAGGTTTTCTAGAGCGGACGGCATCACGCACTAGTGCAAGTCCGCGTGCCCTACTAGATTATCCGAGGGGTTCCGAACCGGATCAACCCGGAACAACCCGAGGTTCGGGTTGACCGGGCCGTGGTGGTGGGGAGAAGCGCCCAGATACATGTCTGTACCTGGTGTAGAGCGCGTGTGAACCGGCTCGTCGCGCGTTGTACTCTTGTTCTTCGAGTACGGTGTCTTGGGCCTAAACTAGTGTGCATGTTTAGTGTATTCTCTAAATGTGTAGTGGCATTTAGAGGATCGGGCGGGGGCTATAAAATGGGTATGCTACAAACTCGCAGCTCGCAGACAGGCGAATAACCATAAGCAGTGGAACGTTGTACATTTATTAATATTTTCGGGACGCCTGTGGTAATCTTTTATTTCTAATAACATTGACCTGATTTTAAATTAACTGACAAATGTAGATCTAACTTTAAAGCGGAATAAGGCGGATCGGAGTAGGTAAAGCGGATGTGCCAACTCTTTTTACCCGTCTACAAAGGAAGGGTTATCTTGTATGTAATATTCTTTATTACGTCATATCTCAAGAACCGCTGAACGGATTTACATAATTGAGCTATCGTTAGATTCGTCTTAGCTGCCCAAGTGTTCTTAGATAGGCGACGTTAAAAAAAAAACATGGCGGCTGTGTGACGCCAGTGGAGTTGCAAACATTTTTTTTTCGAATACTTTATTATGCGTATCAAATTAGAGGGCTTAACACAAGGATTTCAAAAAGGTATATCGTGAAATTTGTCTAACTAAAAAGACATAAATGAAATTAAAATTTAAAAAAAAAACAAAAAACCCGCCTGCGTAAAAAATAATAACACAGACGGAGGCACGCACAAAGTGAGAATAATTTAACTTATCATGAAATCGTATGCCTCCGACTGCATGTTATGTATGATGTTGCATAAATTGAATTTTTATCTTGCTCCGGCCTTTTCAGTTGATTTTCTATTAAGTTAGGTACTTATTAACTTTTTCCACAGGCGGGTTTCTTGGTTTTTTTTTAAATTTTTTTTTAACTCTTTTTTTTTTAAAGGCCCTTTGTATAATAATTTCATGTCAGGTTAGCTTGTAACCTAACTTATATGTTTGTTACACTTAAGAATCTCTCTATCCTCTTATGGACACATATTTAAATCATTCATCCATCGCTCTAAATTGACCACTTTTATCAATACGATTGATTCTTCTACAACACATACCTACCTACCTACATACATATCTACTCTATATTAAAACTCTATTCAAAAATGGCACTTGAAAAGGCGACATAATAATATCAGAAGTGTGACCTTTCGCAACCTGCTCTTCCAACTAAATATTAAATGAGTCAAATCAAAATCTTTAAAAACCAGCCGAGTCTCTTCTACTTCCTTCCACCTACCTACCACAAGCGCCACAATACACGTAAAATATATTCTGATTTAAAATTTTAAGTTTTCTATTTGTTTGGTTTAATTTTTAAAACAAAATTGTCATAATGTTCAAATAATTTTTAACGCAAATTTAGTTTCGAACAAATTACAAAAACACAAATGTTGAAAAAATTTCCACAAGCAGGATTTGAACCTGCACCCTTCTGACATACCGGGTCAGGTGCTCTTCCAGGTGGTCAGAAGGGTCCAGGTTTAAATCCTGCTCGTGGAAATTTTTTCAACATTTGTTTTTTTACAAAATTGTCATTTTACGAAACGATTTTGGTCGTGAGCTAGCTATGTATTTATCACCAGCCTTTTAAGGTCTCGTCAGTCAGCTCATGTATATAATAAATTATATACATAAAATAACATAGGCGACCTAAACGCGAGTGCCATTAACCATATTTCATCTGAAGCAGTTTCTCAGAACCACTTAGAAAGTTAACCATGCACCTAGTAATGTCGTTTCCATGTAGTTGCCAACTTCGAAATTTCAGTTTATTATTAGAACTGAAGTCAACGTCCAATCTTTTGAATAACTCCGAGGTGGAATTCATATAATTTCAATTTCACCGGTCGAATGCACCCAGAGCTATTTCTCTTTATTGTGGACTTAGCCGTGATAGCAACTATTAAAAGTTGCGGTTACTTTAAAGTGTTTTGTTTGATTTATTTTGTTGAGTCGAATGGACTCGTTAATTGCATTTTGGCTGGTGAGAAAACAAATGAAAGTTAAAGTGGAACAATCGTTACTGAGTGCGTATACATTTTGATTTACCGTACAAACTTTGAAGCTACACATTTTTTCAAACCAAATCGTCAATTTTAATGAAACTTTCATACGTATTTAAGGAAATTACAGCGATCGAAATAGTTTTTTTTATATTAACGTTTATTCAACTTAACTTAAATGTGATTTAAAGTCCACTATGGAATTATGCTGGATGCGGGCAGCGCAGGACCGACCGGTGTGGCGATCCTTGGGGAGGCCTATGCCCAACAGATGGGCGTCATATGGCTGACGATGATGATGGAAATTTTAAAACCGCATTAAATTCAGCTGGTTTCAAATAAATTGGAGCTTCAAAGTTTGTATGTGATATCGAAATATAACGCTATGCAGCGATGCAGGTAAAATGAAATGCCTTTTGAGGAATTTAGTACCTATAATAGAAGATAAAGTAATGCAAGAAAAGTACATAACGTAACAAAAGAGTGACTAAAACATTTTATTGAAATTTTAGTCAGAAAATAAGCGGCCAGTGTGCTGTCGCCGACACGCTGCCGCTGTTGCGTGGAAACAGTATCATTGAAGCAATGAGATCGTATAATACCATTAACTCAGCCGGTGCTGCGGGTGCCACGGCCACAGATCCGTTAAACCCATATAGCCTATTCGTGACTTATTTCCTTGCGAATGGAACATATAAGTCGACTTTCTGGAAACTCACATCATTGTATTATGGTAATGGATCTACTCCTCTGCTATTCGATGCATGAATGGATTGTAAAATGTAGTATTTCAATTCTCTTTGTGTGTAGCTGGCATTTTAAACATTTTATTAAATTTTCCACGCTTCTTTTCGAATGCAATCCGGTCCATTGTGCCGGCTTTGTCCAAATGGGGATTGTAATAGCGATGCTTTATGAGGTCGTACCTACCTTTTGTTTTTTTCTACTACGGGTAGGTTAACTATAAGGCCGATCTTCAACTATTGAGAATCTCTAATCTTATCTTATCTTTACCTGTCACTGTACAGTCAGCAGCAAAAGTCGCTAAATACTTTAGTACCACACCAGACCACAGTATAATAACTTTACAAACAGTTGAGAGGCAACTGTTACTTTATTTAGTTGCTTCGACAGAGTACAAATATGTTTAACGACTTTTGTAGCCGACTGTACAACACACGTGTTGAATAAATACCTGTGCCTACACTGAAGCTCAGTCCTCAGGCTAACCCGAGGAGTCACAATTTGACTGTGCAAATTGCGCCCCTTCCTTCAGTTGTCAAATTGTTCTATTGAATATTCATGCTCTCATAAGTCTCTTTAGCTTATTTGGCTTAGTCTGTCAACTCTCAAGATTAATGCTCGCTCAATGCATACGTTAGTTTAATTACATTCTAAAATTATATTCGTTATCCTAATCTTATCATACTTCTGTCTTCTTTAATCATGTCCTGTTAAAAGTCACTTGAAACTTTTGAATTGAATGGAAATGTAAATGCTACATTCACAGGGGTTGTCAACAGTATAGGACCGACGAACCTTCAATTTAATTAGCTCGGGTTAGTTTAATCTAATATATTTATGAAACGGTCGCGTACTTTCGGATTGAAAGACCTCTGGAAGTTTGTTGGGAAAGGTAGTTGGGCCAACAATATCGTCTCACCCTCGTCAAGCCACAGGCCACTATTCAAACTTCCGGGAAAGGATGAGAGATCGCAATTCTGTATCTTAACGCTGAAGTAACGTTGTTAGCAACGTCGTCAATTTGTCCCTTTTCAGAGAGACTATTTATTTATTATACAAAACTCACTACACAATGTAAATATATCGTATCGTAGTGTCGTATCGTAGTGAATATTTAATGGAGTTGTGCGACAGTATTTTGAAAGAAATTTAGAAAAGTTACAAAGCATGGTTCTTTAGGAATAATACGAATCTATTTTTATGGATACGGACTAAAAACATTAAAATGCTATAAAACTTTCGCCGTTTCATTTAATTTGAAAAACAGAACTTAGCGTAATCTTTAACGACGAGTATCACAAAACGTGTGCCTAGAATACTAAACAGTTTACGATAAACATCGTTTTAACACTGTATTAAGAAACATTTTATAATTGAAGATCAAACCCACCAAATCTCGTGGGCAGAACAGCTTTAAACAGAACAAAGTACTCTCGTATTCATGTTTCAGATCTACATAATTTTATAACCGAGGGTTCTACCAGTACGACAATGTTGAGAACGCAAATAAAATTCGAATAGCCCCGAAACCCCAGGTTTTCCTCCTGAGCCGCGCGTAATGAGTCTCGTGCCTTCGTTCCAAACTCCTGAATGTAAATTAGAAAAATAACAAATTCTTGCGTTTATAAACAACCATTAGCGAGCGCTTTGCATTCTTGGATATAACAGAGATGACATATTTCGACGTATTTGGCATTTTATACGTCCGAACATCTTGAAAACAAGTCTGTGAAACTTTATCCACTGTCGTACATAGGCTTTCTCAATGCATGCCTCTGAACCTAATCTTTGACTTTTCTTAACGTCACATACTTAACTGCCGCCGCCAGACACTGTGCGTTTATCGTCTATCCACATCGCCTGGGCATCTTACACTTACTCATTATAACTAAATACCACAGACCAAAATAGACTATCGAAGTTTGATATTCTATATTCTGCCTTTATAATTCTTGTAAATGTGATAAGGATCTATACACCTAGGGAAATAAGGCCTTCGATTCCCTCGTAAATTCGACCTATGTCGTGTGTGGATATGTGAGAAGGTCAACATTCGCAGTTACTATAGCAGACATAGAAAACAAGTTGCCCTGAATCCTGAATTGGAATTGAAATTCTTTCAATTGTCTCACACCTATAGCTATGAAGCGCTCATGTTTTAAGCATACATAATGTCGAAGTTCATCTATCTATAGAGACAGATTTAATGTTAGAACCGTTTTTTTATTTTGCATAAATAAAGATGTAACTAAAATTTAAGTTTTTTAACTTTTTTAACTATGTTTTTATGGAGCAACTACACATTTTCTTTGTGATTTTTTGTGATTCTACAGTTAGAGCAAATTCTTTTAGGGTAAGCGTACTTAAGTTGTTTAACTAAGTTTTGCTACTTTAATTTAAAAACTTTGATCGTAATGAAATTTCTGTTTTAGCGCCAGACATAGTTAAGATAGTTGTAGCTAGACAGGCGGGCTTAGAACAGACTCAATATTGCTAAAATCGACCAGTATAGAACATGTTTGGCAACATAATTAGCTTAGGTACGCAAAGTCGATAAAAAGGCACCAAAAATATTTCGAGATGTTGATTTTTTGCTAAGGAAGAAGTCCTTATTATCAAGTAAATTATATTTCAGTGTTGGGTGAGTGTTCGCTTGAGATAGGATCTTGATAGGAAAATACAGATTGAGTGGAAATCTGATCAACAGCCATTTTAAGCTTTAGAACTAAAAAAAAATATGTTTTACTTGATACCCATATATCAATGTGGAACCAATGATCTACATAGGATACCAGTGTTAGACACCTTCGCCAAAAATTTCATTGAAAATTTACTAGATGATAATAGGAACAGATGGTCTGTATTCAAAGGCTAAAATCAGTTACTGACCCCAGTATATTATAAAGATAATAAAAATAAAATAAAAATTTGTTTATTTTTCCTCCAAAACATTACTAGTTTGGGACGAACAAACAGTGAAGCAAAAACAAAACAGTGTGAAATACAAACACATAATATTTGAGAGGACTGGAGCCTAAACTAGGATATCCCTGAATTTCAGGACTCCAGATATATTTAATGATTAAAGCGCCAGAATAGTGAGTAAGTAAGTAAGTAAGAGATATTATACACACTCCTGCGCGTCAGATTACCACAAACTGTCAAATTTCCTAGACTTTGAACTTTGACTTCTTGGCGGGAAAGTGAAGAGTCATGTCTGCGGTTTTGTATTATTTTCTAAAATTTGTGTTATGTCGAATATTAATGTGAAATAATGGATTATTAACCGTTAAGTGTTCGTGAGTGTGCATGAGTGTTGGCAAATGAAACAAAACAGTGCAACGTCACTTTTCAAATTCTCTCAAGAAGTCCGCCCGAGGACTTAGTAAAGCCCCACATCTTTACTGAGATACTCGAGGTGTTGGGGGGTATATCATTTCTCACTTCTCATTTCTATTATCATTCATCATCGTCATACAGGAAAGAAATATTGTTTATTTATGTATTACTTGTAAGAAAAAATACTTTGACACTTGCTAAATGTGCTAATCGCACGAAGCCATCATTTAAATGAAAAAAAAAAGACTTTGAACTTTATGCATATGACATAAGGTTAAATATTTAATAAAGAAATTTGACAGTTTTGGATAAGTTGACGTGCAGGCATCTGTACATAGTTAACATTGGCGAGAGGTTATATAGCCTCCGCTTTACAGTATTCACGTTAACGTGGCCAAATTGAAAGCGGCAATGTGTCATTTTCATAGTACCTTTATGAGATTCGCTGCATCAATCTCCGCCGACAATCTCCGTCGATGAAATTGCCTGATAAAAAGTCACAAGCTTTTAGAATATCTCATTTAATACGATCCATCATAAATCATCATCTTCGTTGTTCACGAAGCTTTTTGGAGGTTGTGTTCCGCGTACAATCTTTTGATTGGCTGTAGAACGGCTGATATCCAGATCTGGGTCCCGTTCCTTCAATTTTAAAACGTCCACAATTGTGTCTTAGTAGCTTGATTGTAGCATATGGACTATGGCAGAAAAATCCGGTTACTGAGACACTTGTTCAATAAAGAGACAAGCATGAAGCTGTAGATATAACTGGAGAGGCCTGTTAGTTGAAGCAAGCAAGTATTATAGCTATCTCACTCTTCTTGTGAAGGACCTCTATTTCTATAGGGTAACCCTTACTAATTCATAAAAATCAGGACTTTGAAGTGAAGTAAAGATGAAAGAGAAAGAAATTAAACGAATACAAAAATCTTTTATTAAAAAAAATAAGTAAGTATAATTAAATATAATATAATGAGCTCGAGAAAAATAAAAAAAAAGTAAATTTTTACATAAAGTGACGGAACAACCACAACCATAGACGAATTTTCGATGATTTTCATTTTGATTTTCAATGAATCGCGACGTTGCTGCTCTGGGCCCTTAGCCAAAGTAACATTACAAAACGATAGCGAAGTTCGTAAAGAACAAAATGTATGGGATTGACATAAGCCGCGCTAAATCACGTGGTCAACGTAATGTCAATCCCATATATTTATTCTTTTCTAACTTCGCTATCGTTTCGCTATCGTTTTTGTAATGTTACTTTGGCTACGGGCTCTGTTTCTATGACATATCGTACGAATAGTTATGTCTTAGAGCATTAAACCAAAGTTATGTCGATCTTAATCTGAGTTTATTTGTAAGAAATTTTTTTGTCCTTATTCTTACCTCACACTGATCATAATTCATAACTATTCTCAGTACAACTATGGAATAAGATCGGTGTATTGAGTTTTTATTTGTAAGGCGGTTAATGTATGCATAAGTAACTATTTGTAAAAATATAAGATCAGATATTTAAAAAATGGGTTTTTTGCTCTTTCACCGCAATATTTTATTGTTTTTGATGTTTGTTATTGGAACTGGAACATTGTGTCGTTGCTGTGTCTTTCTACGTAAAAGTTTTCAAGAAAATAATTAAGATAGCACATGAGTAAATACAAGTCCCTATATTAAGATTAGTCTTAATCTTGTGGTAAAATAATCTATAATACCGACTACATTAAAACCATAAATAAAAACGTGTGAGTATGTTAACATAAAAATAACGAATACTATGAAGTAATAGTAAAAATATATATAGAAATAATAAAATTCTTTATTCCAATCTTAATTAAAATCACGAATTACATTATGCAAATTGAAACATCTAAATTGAAACAAAGTTCTCAAGTCAGTTTAACTTCTATTCCCTGCTCAGGTGTGGTTGATAGAATTGTGAGAGATCTAAATTGTACTGTAATTTAGAACCGAAATGCGAGATATCTTTACTTATTTTATTTTATAGTTTCGTGACCTTTAACAATTAACATTAATTTTTTTTTACTTATAACCGAAATTATAAGATTGATACTAAATTTATATTATAGTACAGAATAAAAGCTCTGCATAAGTTGAAATACGATTATGATCCGACCAAGATTTTACAACATTACCGAGTTAATTCTAAAACCGTAAGTTTTTTTTCAATTGAAAGTCTACATTAAATTTTAATCACTTCTGTAACATCGACGAGCCGATAAACGAATTAAGTGAAATCATTCCTCGATGATTGGATGAGTTCCCAATTTTCTTAAGTACAAATTAAATGAAGGGATAATCCGAGTATCCGACCGATTGTGGATCATAAAATCGAATTGCTTCAAACAAAATAAGAGATTAGGGCTCGCATTCTGAATTTAAATATTATACGAATTTGTACAACAATAAAAAAATGCAAAGCCGAAATATTATCTAGGTCTACGGACGTTTATTTTATACATAGCTCTCCTACACTAAGTATACTATTTTATTTTATTCTTAAAAAACAAATTGAAAACAGGACCATTATTAATGGGTTTATAGTACCTACATTAATAAGAATCTTTGAAAAAAGAAATCTTTCGATTTTTCATGACAAAGTTATTCCAAGAATTAAACTGTACTATCGCTAATAACTGAAAGGGACACCTTGTTATTGAGAGATATGAAACTAAGAAGACTGTTCATTAATCTAGAACGTAACAAAGATGAAGATAGCAAAGTTATTAAATTAACAAATTCCTACCCTCGTATCGGGGTTGCCAGTGGCGATTAAAAGTTTTCGAATTCGCCCAAAGCTGTTAATTTCATTTATTAATATTCATAGCTTTACGTTTATTCGTCTGACGATTACACGAAGAATTCAAGTATGTTTTAAAAGAGCTTAGAAACTTTATAAATAAAATAGTATGATCAATAATTTAATCAAAACTTTTGACATTAACTAAATTAAAATTTGCCTGAAATACTAGTAATTTTACATGATATAAGCCAAAAGTAAATTGCCTAAAATACACAAAATATAACTATTTTATACTCGATCGGGAACGCTTTTCCTTCGTCTCAACTGTCGATTAAAAGGTTTCGAAAAGTAAATGACGATAAGGCCAAAAAGGTGGAAGTGCACTTCTGACTCTCTTATTTCTAGCTCTTTAAAACTACGTCGCTACTGGCGTTGTTGTTATGGCTACAGATTTGAAAAAAGTAGTAGCTACAGACTTACTACCAAATCGAGTAAAACAATATGTACCCCTGCTGGGAATCAAACCCGTGACCTTTGAGATCGGTGCTTACTACCGGTCGGTGATTAGCTTACGTTGTACATAGGTTTAGATTCTATTCTTAATTAATTTTGTATATAATTCTACAAATATTACTATAAAGGCCACAAATATGAAGCAACAGCGATTATGATTGAAACACGGTACACAGTTATTAAATGTGGTTAAAACTTGCCAACATTTCGAGCCACGCCGAGCTACAAAATGGGGTCGCCCCATAAACAACTTTATCAACATGAATTTGAAGCAGTTATCTGTTATACATTCTTAATTGCGATTATTAAAGGGTGTACGTACAACTTTCGCTATGGGACCAAGTCTGGAAACGAAGAAATATATGTAAAATCTTGATGACGCCATATTTTATTAAATAAAATTGATAAAAAAAGTTCAACAACTCATGCTGGGTAGGCCGTAGTAGAAGGTTCATAAACCGCCACGCGGGTCCGGTGCGGACCGCTAATGCAGCCGGGACCAACGGCTTAACGTGCCTTTCGAAGCACAGAGGAGCTCGAGATGATTAATTATTGGTCACCCATCCGATGCCGGCTTTTGCAAAAGTGGCTTAACCTTAGCAATCGCAGAAGGGGCGCGTTTACCACTGCGCTATCGAGCTCCTCACTTGAACTCACAGAACTCAGTTCAGCATTTTGTGACTATTTGTCTGCGGATGCCTACCCTAAGTTATGAATACACATTATTGCATAGCCAAGTTTCAAGCAGTAAATATTTGACGAACTGAGAAAACCAATACATTAATTGGGTAGGCATTTCATTATACTATTAAACATGCATGGGTAAGTGGTGAAAATGTTGCTTTAGGGATTCGGGCCTTTTCGTTTGGATATCGAATACACTAACAAATATTTATTAATCCAAAACGCATTACCGGTTCATAAAAATGTAACATGAATATGATTCTGATGGAATTGATCCTGTAATATGGTACCCGAAACTTAACCGTTATAGAGATATTGAATTTTAAATATATTTTTAAAAAACCTCTGTCTTTTGGCTTTTCTATCGATTTTTATGCGATTGTAGCTCTACTAGGGTTCGGTTTTTTTATGTGTCCAGTTAGAAGACATGTCAATTAATAAAAATGATCAACAAAAACTGAACCTACTACTAACAGCTCAATAAAACTGCTCGACAACGGTTGGAATTAAAGAATTTTCACTAAGTGTTCTTAACTTTAAAATCCTTTTTTTTTAATGAAGGAACTACTAATTTTGGGATCAGAAAAATGTATCTGATTTGATGTGGTTGATGGCGTTGGCGTGCAGTGATGTCGCCTATCTTTTATTTATTTTTTTTTATTTATTTTTTTCTGGTTTCCACGGAAGATCAGAGTCGGGGTGCCAACCAGGTATCTCGACATTATGCTGAGTGGAGACCGATTCAACACCACGTCTAGTTCTAAGTCTTTTGTCCATGTTGCTGTTACTTACTAATTTAAGTGATTATGAATAAAACATTTCTATTCTATTCTATTCTAATGTACTTATTTTGCAAATAAATTTAAAAACTTCTGCGTCTTTTTAGCTATTCAGTATATTCAATATATTATTGTATATTGGTCATATACAATGCTTTTCATATAACACATAAAATCCATCAGCGGCTAGGAGCCCCGATTTACGGGGCTCCTCGCCGGCCATGCTATGGGTCCGCCTCTTCCAATCCATTTATGTGGATAATTCGCGTCCAACCATGCTCGAACGCTCCTCCTGTAGTGCGCTGGGCAGCCATCATGTTGGAAGTAAGAATAAGACATTTTTTTATTGACGCTCACACACAGATTCACACAGTACAGCACATTATAGTTAGAACAGTAATAATATTATGTACATAATAAAAAAGAAAAAATTAAAATCAAACTTAAAAAAAAAAGAATAGATATCAAAAAAATAAAAAATTAAGCTGACATGAGATGAAAATACAGGTGGTAAGTGTGTGAGGCCAACCCTTGTTCTCCAGGGTCCTTACCCTATATCAGCAATATGCTGCTGCGTCCCTCAAAGTTAGGCAGAGTGACGAAGCAGCGCTGGTATTCTGACAGGGCCTTAGGGAGGGAGGTGACGTCAAGAACAAAAAGTAATTAGATTATATAGATAAACATACGTACAAAAATTGTGTAAAAAGGTCATTTATTTTACGTCACTTAACTGCATTGTCAAAAGAAGCTTTTTGTGGCCTTTGCTGAATGCGTTTTTCGTTTTTAGGTCACGCAACGGCGGCAGGAGATCGTTCCAGCACTGAGAGGCAGCAAATCTAAACGATCCACGGAAGGCCGTAATAGTGCGATGTTTAGGAGTGGAAAAGATGTGAGTACACATTATTTTTGGATACCTACTGTGGTCCTAGGCCCATTTCAGTTTGTCGAAAAGATAACTTGGCTTCCCTGTGGTAACCACGCCAAACAACAGTGTTGACAAATGAAGCTTTCTCCGTGCCTCCATCTTCAGTAATTTTGCGGCATTGAGAAAAGGCGTAACATGTGTGCGTGGTGGTATATGAAAGCAGAAACGAGCACAAGCGTTCTGCACTCGCTGGATAAGCTTGATTGACCTGTTAAGCAGACATGATCCATACACTGAGTCACAGTCTCTTCACTGATGTAGGGTCTAATCTTATAAAGCAATTTAAGACGATAGAAGCAACTTTGAGTGCATTCGATTTCATGACTCTCGAAGTAAAGGCGTCCGTCGATGGTCAACCCCAGATTCCTTACTTTATCCACATGGCCATGAAACCTTTTACTAATTAGTTTGCGTTAATTCCCGTTTAAATTTCTTTGTTAACAACACACAGCACCCTGTATTTGTTACGCTCGGGGATAACTATGAAGTTAAGTTTTTGCAGAGCGTCGCCGATCTGATTTAGGTAATATTTCAATTCACATTTAACTTTAACTATATTGGCATTCTTTCATCAAAGATATTTTAGATGCCACAGTATTGTCTGCCCGCTGAAGTACAGAAAGCTTTGAGACTTGAATAAATTGCATCGCTAACCTAGACTAGATTCGACATCAAAGGAATTCTTGAGGAAGATTTTTAAATTGGTTCGGATTCCTTTATGCAAATTTGATTTATATCTGTAATTTATGGCGTCGATAAATATTTTGCAAGTAGTTATTATTGTCGACAAAACATTTTTGTAATATGTAGGATGATTGTCAGATTTATAAATACCTGAATGAGTGCGTTACTTCGCTGAAAATAAGATTTTAGATTTAGGTAAATGCATATTAAAATGTAATATTGTTTGCAATATTCAATTGACATTGTTATAATTAGTAACGTTACAGTAAATTTTAAGTTTACATACGCGTGTTTGTCTAAACTGGCGCTGATCAATTTAGTGCGCAGTAACAAACGGAAAAATTTAACATTTTACTAGAGAATTGTTTTTTAGTTTAAACCAGCTAGATATTGGCTTTCTAAGTTTAAACCTACTTTTAATAATTAATGTACCTATATCTCGTGTGTTTGAACTATGACAATATTAACATGACTGTATTAGACTGACGAATTTCATAAATTGACCAGTTAAGTAAAGTGACGAGTTATAGAAACTGACCAAAAAGGAAATTGACTTATTGACGAATTTTGCGATACTGACGAATGAGGTAAACTGACGAGTTCATGAAACTGGCTAATTAGGGAAACTGACGAGTGATAACCCGACCCACATAGTTAGGGGAAAGTGGGGTAATTGGGAACACCTAACTTATAACACTCAAAAAAAATGAAAGAAAGTCATTTGTGACTCTTAACTCTTATTGCAACTTTTATTATTCAACTTTTATTGCAACATTAACTTTACTAACTACCTACAAAAAAATTAAGTCAAAATAGTTGAAAATAAACTTTAAAATCAAAAAATTAAAGAAAATAAAAAACACTGACGTTCTTATTTACCCGATACTGTATGGGGTAATTGAGATCAGTCCGCGGGGAAAATAGGCACGATATGGGGTAATTGTGAACGACAACAAAATCTTTATAAGTACTACAATTATTTTGTTTGGCGGAAATCACAGACGTAACCTTTACTGGATTGACCGGAAGTACACTTATCATGTGCCCAGTTGTTACAGATAGCGCACATAATCCAATCTTCTTTAGGTGGAGATTCATATTTTTCGCTGCAGAATATACAGTAATAATCCTCTTCATTTTTATTTTCTTCTAACATCCTCTTAAAATTTCTGACTCCCTTACCCTTAACTTGTGGCTTCATTTTCTTAGTATTAGTGGTGTTTATCTTTTAAACTTTCTCTTTTTCTATTTTCCTCTCCACTTGTCTTTTCTGTTTTTCCTCTAGTTGATATTTCATAGGTGTGCTGGATAAAATCTGGGCATGTTTATTATTTCCTCGCTTAGAAGTTACTATTTTAGGAAGAACAGGTACATTGGTAATTTCAGTAAGAACCACAAAAGTGGATGGAGGAGTAGTATGAATGGTCACATCCATATCAGTTTGATTTTCAGGAACAAAAGTGGTATTTTGACTCTGACTGTCAATGAGTTTACTCAAGCTTTCTTCAGTTGCAATTTCACGAACGGAAACACTTGATTCTTGACTGACGTTGGATTGATCTAATGCATGTTTTCGAAGCATTCTTTGAACTTGCCCGTATCAATGGGATAAATTCCAGCCACTCTAAACCCACTGACAGCTTTGCTTATGTTAGCTGTTACAGCAATCGAGTATGTACCTTTCTAACTGGCCTTCCTGATTTTTTATTAAAGGCAGGGTACCGACCTTTTTGTGGTTTCTTAAATACTTCTTTATTTAACTTTGCTTAAACAACGTTGTTTTTGGCACTGAGTTTTTTATGGATGCTTTGCCCAAAGTAAGCTGTTTACTCCTAACATCATGTACAGCACGGCGAAGATCTTCAATTTCATATCTTGGTGTGGTTTTTTTTTGTAATGTCGAGGCATCTAAAACAATTTCTAATGTTACAACACTTTTACAGGATCAATAAATTTATAGGGGTAATTAGGAACGTTCATATTTACCCTCCTGACACCGTTACTAATTACCCGAAGTAGGCAACTCAAATCAAAATGGCCGTTACTCGCAAAATTATCTTCGATGAACTTAAAGCTACAATAAAACGTATAAACAGATGAGGCTGTATTTGCGCTTTTTCTTTCACCTGATGGTATACTTCTTACAAGGCCGAATATATATATACAGGATGTTTGGTAATATGTATATATTCCCGAAACGTATCCATGTTAACATGTCTATATAATACTATGCAAAGGACAGAAAATGGAAATTGTGAAAAAAAATTTTTCGACTTGAGAGTCGAAAAATTTTTATTACAATTTCCATTTTCTGACGTAACTATGCAATGCAATTACATATATAAGTATTTAAAGCTACATACAAATGAAATAATAAACTATCATTCCTTTGACTCAGCTAATCTAATCAAAACATAATGAAAACAAATAAGTGACATCTCGCACTAGCGACGCCGCCCGCCGTAAACAAGGGCCGACTCCTTGCAGAATGGCTGAAAATGAGACCAGCCGGCTAGAAGTAATAAGGGTCCAGCAGGATTAATTAAAGTTTCACTAAACGTATCTCAGCCTTGATTAACTTAATTTGATGAGGTATCACAGAAGACTTATGGCCATTGAACTCCTATATACAGGCTCCATTCAAATTATATTATTTAAATTTGCAGTTCTAAATTTATTCATGATCTAACTAATAAAGTTGGAATGTAATTCTTTCTATCCACGCAACTAACTCTAATGGTAAATTTAACTTCATTAAAATGTTTTTTTAGAGTTTGCTGATGCTCTCATACGGCCTTTTCGGCGTCAATGGATTGTCTTGGGGCCCACCCCGAGACCCCCGGCGAGAAACTTAAAGGGTTCCTAGTAGTAGGATATTGGGGGGTCTGGATCAGATAAGATCCAGCTCCCCCAATATCCAGAGGTCGCAGCCCAATGCGTTGGTCTGATCAGATTCGCACCACCATCGACACCAAATTTTACGATGCCTCCACGTCGCCTCAAACAGGAAAAAATGGCGGACCATCGTGAGAGACAAATTATATTCTGGAGGTCACCACCCTCAGCTTTGAGGAATACGATGCAAGGAGGAGGAAGCAAATAAAATCATTGTTACGCTAATTTATTGTCAGATATTAATTACGAGAGAGATATCTCAGCTTAGTGGTGAGTATCACTATCGACGGTGTTTTATAACGAGGTGATCGATATGGACTGTCACAACATTCCAATGCACCGTATGACGCCACTGCGATTAGGTATGTAGCCCGTATTTTAGATACTGAATGACTAATCAAATTATTTTTACTTTTTTTTTAAGTGTTAATGCTACACTTAAGCTGAATTGAATATTTATATAAAATACAGTGAAAAAATTAAACGCCCACCCGACCCAGCCAGGAATCGAACCTGGGGCTTCCGCAATCCGGGCGGCTGCACTGACCGTTATGTTACCGAGAAGGCTGACGTAAGCGCTGAATTTTGTAACTGCTTTTTGATTTTGTCAAAATCAGTATTTACAAAACCAAAAAAAAAAACCTTATAGTGAATAATCAAAGTGGGAACAAAGTACGTTTGTATGGGACGACAGCGGGCGATTAAATCTTTAGAAGTTACTTAATGTATAATAATGCTATGCTACTAAGCGAATTTAATCAACAATTTACTTCGTCAAAATCGTAAGTGTGTTACGTGATTTTGCGTCATTTAAATACTTTTAATTTAATAATATACCAAATACAAACCCCTAAAAGTGTATAAATAGTTACAAGACTACTTTACAATATACTCGTAAGTAGTATGGTAAAATAAAACACGAAAATGTGGTAGAACATAATACTCGAATATATTTCTTTTTATTACCTTTTTAGTTGATCATGATGATGATGATCCATAAAAAATATTTTTTATGAATTTTTGTGCACAAATATCGACATTACAAATACATATGGATTGATCTATGTTGTCAAAATTGTCGTTGTCGTGTATGTCTACGCGAACGATAAAAAAATATGATCAAATATATCAATTATTGGAAATTGGGGGGGCTAGATCTTATTTGATCCCGACCCCCCAATATCCTACTACTACTGTTCCTCAAGCCGTGTGATCAAAACACCGTCAAGGAAGTTTCAAGAGGGAATGGCATCACGTAAGCTTGTCCCCATTTCCTACCAGATTCTCTGAGGGGTACGGATTGGATCGGGAACGGAACAACCCGAGGGTGCCCCTAAAGGCTGGGACCTCGGCTCGGGTTGGGTGGGGGTGGGAAGAAGCGCCCAGGTATATGTCTGTACCTGAAAGAGCGCGTGTGAACCGAAACTATCTTCGTACTCTTGTTCTACGAGTACGGTGTCCGGGGTCTATGCAAAGGCTGAAAATGTTTATGTTTTACACAATAATGAAACAAGGTAGCTGCCTACATACATTCTATATTTAATTTAATTTAAATCAAAGACAAGACGGCTCTTGCCATCGAATTAATTAAATGTGCTTATATATAAATGCTTTGCACAAAATAACAATTGGTGACACCGACTTCACGGCCACTTAAGGCATTGAAACAAAATGCTTTGAAGTAAATATGAGTTATTTGTCAACAGGCCTTCCCGCCATATATTTTCTCGTATTATGGAAATTTCGTTTGGGGAATAAAATATGCAGAGATGTTGTAGACCTTATTTGCACGGCTCGTCAAAGGACACGCTCGTGAGATACCGAATTCACCGGTGATACATACCATACCTTCGGCGTATAAACCTAACGGTATCGCCATGATTGCCAACAAAAAAATGAGTTGACTTTCCAATGTGAATCTTTAAATGTCATTATTATTAGTCGTAATAAGGTTCTAATGCGAGCTGAAACTGTTTCATATTTGACATCAGTCGATATAGGTCCCAATCTATCAACAAAAATAGATAGGTAACTTTCACTTTGCTGTGCTAATGCGAGTTCTTGAGTGTTAAAGACCCCCTAGTGTTAATTAATTAGTTAATATTACAGTTTATATAAAAAATCTATTTATCTTTGATTGGTCGAAATGCTAAATACTTAGACTTGATAAGAACATATACTTACAAGGCAATTTTCTAATAATAAGATCATGTAAAAAGTTTGAATAGAGTCAGTTTCCGCTCCAAGTCGTATAAACAGGAATTTTATTTTTCGCTGATAAAAAACAATTGTAGTAGCGAAGTACTTTGTTTTAAATGTTCATGTCTTCTTCCCATTTCAATTCAAACGTTTGAAAAAGCTTATAAGCGTGTTTCTACTAAATGTGTGTGCTAATTTTATACAGTATGCTAATGAAATTAAGTAAGAGGATATTGACTTTTCACATCCAATGTGGTGGCGATCGATATGGCGTAAGTGGTGACCCAGTAAGGAACTACTCGTCTTTTCATTGTTCAACGTGCATTGAATTGCATAAGAAAAGGATAATAGATTTAAAAAGCAGAGAAAGCAGTATTTTAGTGAAAAATGTTGGAAGTATTCCACTATTTGTTATTCACCGTGAACTTTAAGCCGTTGTTTTGCCTGAAGCAGGTGATAGTGAATTAATATGAACAACTTTTGGACTTTGGTACAGGAATTACAAGCAATTTATATAGATTTTGGAATTGTTTCATTAATTATCATCACCATCATCTCAGCCGAAAGACCGTCTTCTGCTAGACACGGGAAAGGATCACTTATATTTTAATAATAGTTTTAAATGCTTATTTATTATTAGAAAACCCATGTCTTCTTACGAAAGCTTTTACTATTTGAAACTTATGATTCGCGAAAAGTGTTTCATTTCATTAGTAAATAAATTATCTCAAACATCCGTTCCCAATGCAAAATACTAACTTACACCACCTACGCTAGCTAATATTTACATGTTCTAATTGATAAATTAACGTTACCGTGTGTTGTTTAACTAAATCAATCATGTAATCATACAGATCTTATTGAATTAACTCGAGTATGAAATTCTCATTCTGAGATAGAATATACTGTGAAGTACCTAGGTATAATACAGAGAGCACGCATCCACACGTACAGAACGTGTAACAAGTTCAACTTGATTAAACATTTGTAACGAACGTGAACTGTTCCAACAACAGAATGTGTATCCAGCACAAATTAACTTATATAACATCTCGATCATAAAACATCTTGATGGTTCAATGAACAATATTGTTAAAATAATTTCTGATCTAGTCAACTTCACGATACAGACGTCATAAACATTAATCCCGTGAAAATAAATATACTTCAAACTTAACATTAACTTTAACAGGTTTGTTACTGACTAACAAAGTATGGGTAAATTGAGTATATGATTTTTGACCAACTTCGCCGATTGCGATATTAAGAAATTAAAAAATAAAGATAAAGGGTACTCTAAGTAAAAAGAATGCGACTGCCTGCAAACTGGAACACCGTATAAGAAATATAAACAAAATAAATGTTTTATCCTAACACGACAAAATTTTAATACCCACATAAAATGATGATAAACAAAACATAAGAGGTCTTAAAGTATACCAATTTTACGAGCGAACTTCGGCAAAGCATATTCGAAATAAAAATCACATTTTGAACCTTCATAAAAGTTGTTTATTTTACACCGAAATATAAGCTTTTTATATTGTCAAACAAGCAAAAGTTGTACCTAACTATTAAAACTAGTAGAATTATTAGATAAAGCTTTTTGAAAAGTTAAAAAGCGACATCAAAAAGATATGAGACAAAATTTAAACTCGTTTTGTGCAAACTATTAAAATTTAACAGCAGCTGATTCAGATCCTAACTAACTTTGACCTTAATAAAACTCTAATTCAGTAGACGAAATATTAAAATATTTCGTGGAAATTCATATGAAACAACTTTAGGGATAGGATAGGTTCTATGTGGAAATTTTACTTCAGTTGCACTAACTAATGTAATAAAGCGACCGGGGCGGACCGCTGTGACGCGCTCAGGCATTGTCAACACATTCAAACTCGTATAATAATGAATTCTGAACGAACCCTTCATGTTATTCTACGTGGATGACTTCATTTATTTGAGGGTCAGGTATACATTCCATAAATGTAAAAACCCAATTCTTCAATCTTGAAATCCAGAAACGTCACATATAAATAGCGAACTTCATAACTTGAGAATATGTTTGCTGAAGACCGGGCAAATCGTATAAGTTAAGTCTTTTAATCACGTAGGCAAGGTATACTTTAATATCTATACATAAAGCTAAAGAGGGTCGAAAGTCTGTACATGGAAGATAATCGAAAAAAAGTTGGCTGGGGATACTTAGAATCGATAACAGAACACGTTCCAATAGTTTTTAGAATTTTTGTGTGTGTGTCTTTTTATCTGTTTATTTATGTGAAAATGGCTGAACGGATTTAGATGAAACTTTGCATATAGACAGACCCATGACCCGGACTACGATATAGGATACTTTTTATCCCGGTAACAGGTTTCTGTGGGATAGTGTAGTATGAACGAAGTCGCGGGCGACAACTAGTGATAAAAGATAAGTGCTTGAATATTTCGATCATATGATCGACCTATATAGGTAGCTTTGAAAAGCGGTAGTAAAATAAGAAAATCTTGAAATAAAAGGCAAGGAAGGGATGACACCACCACCAGTCGGTCTTAAATTTATCCACAATCATAATAATAATGAATTATTTCTCGTTATAAAGCAGTTACATAAACGCAAAACAAGAAGATGGTTACTGAATACCTGGTGAGACTTGGAGTCTCCACTGGGCTGGGATAACCTTTTGAGCGCCAATACCTACAAAACGCAATGTGTCCTCCAGCGCCAAGCTATAAATGTATAACTAATGTATAGTAAAATATAGTGATGAGGGTAATCATTTTATCGATAAATGTTATTTACATATTTTTCTTTCCATAAATATACTGATAAAGACATTTAAATATTACAGATAAATAAAATAATGACGAATTTCGAAATCTTGATTGATTTTACAGTAGCGTTGATAAGAAAAAGCAGAATACACTATAGATAAAACAAAAATATAAATCAGTACAGCCATAATGAATTGAGTCCTTATAGCCTTTTGACGTCATCCCGTTGTCTTCATATAAAGACCGCGGCGCCCGTAGCACGTAAAATGAGCGTGAAATTCAATTTTTATTAGGGATGTCTATGATCTCGATGTACTATCAATTTTATCGGATTCAGCATCTGATTCCACATCTTGTAGAATTCGTATTATTTCTTCGTAACTTAATTCGTTATCTTCACTCATTTTTTATTTACAATATTACAAATGAAAACAATAACAAACACCATCCATACTCAGAGCTGCACTATCTCGCACTGACCTTAAAGCGTTTACGTCTATGACGTCAAAGGGTATCTTCTATTAATTGTCTATTAAGCACGAAGCGCGGGACGAGATCATTCAATATTGATATCCGTACTTACCAAAGTACGGCACTTTGTGTGTCCTTAAAGATTCGTGTAAATACATTAGTATATAACCATCATAAACATTTTTTTTTCAAAATTCAAGTAAAAGTGATTTATTTAAACATTAGTAGTGTCCATGGATGCCTTGGATACTTATTATGTAACCACATCACTAGGCGTCTTCTTATAAAGACTATGGCGCCTAGAGCTCTACAATTTTTTTGGCTAGTATTATTTTGCTGTTTTTAAAATAAACAAAGGCCCCTATTAACATAAAATAGTATTATAAGTTTATGGTTTTAGGCAATAGTAAAAGTACGCATAAAAAAAAACGAAGCATTTGCTTATGTATTTTTATTATTAAACGTCATGATAAATAAGATTTTGTCTTTTAGTAAAGACGTGGCGCTCAAGGCACGGAAACGTATGTCTTCCCTAGAAGACCGTAGCGCTCAAAAGGTTAAAGAACTTAGGATACTTAACTTATCATTAGACAGTGATTTTTATTTTCATCTTGCTTGATGACAAGTGACGATAAGGACGAAGAGCACGCGATCCCAGAACTCTCACTCACTGAGAAACCCTACCGGAAACAATGTATTTAAGGGACACGAAGGACGCAAGGAAAATGATTCTGATATGTAAACATGACTAAAATCCTTTGTAGTATCTTTATTTACATACAATGAAAAGGTCGCGTCCTGTCCCTGGGCGCTCGAACCTCAACAAATGAGATCGGAATTAGTTCGGTAAGTATCATTGTTTTGGGGATTGGTGAAGTTTGATTACTTCCTCGCTCGCAACACGTCCACTATGAAGAGGAACATAGTTACAGTGTGGACAGTTGGGTCATGAATACACACGCCAAAGTTTCCAAATATCGCTAATAACTTGTGAAATCTATAAGGGCTTAAGGCCACCAGAAATATATTTTCTATGAAAAGAGAACGTTCCATAAACCAATGAAATAAATATAATGCATTTTGTGTTTCTAGCAATCTTTTTGGTAGCTCGGTAAATGGTTTATAGTTATGTTATGCATAAAGTCTGCAAGCTTTATTGAAATAAATGCTTATAAAACCACTAACCTTTATCCGGAGTAATGAGTAACTGTAGTAACTGTAGTAACAGTTACTTACTTGTTATTCTAAAGTTAATAATTACAAATAAATAAATAAATAAATATAAACTTACCTACACTCACACCAATTATCTAGCCCAAGAGAAACTTTGTTATGAAACTCGTTAAATGGTTACTAGACAACGGATAAACATACTTAAAATACTTAAATACTTACTTATTATACATAGAAAACACCCAGAGCCGAGACAATTTAGAAAAACAATAATTTCTAAATTGACCCGACTGGGGATCGAACCCGGGACCTCAGAGATGGCGACACCATGAAAACCGATGTACAAACCACTCGACCAACTCTTGGCAGTGCAAGACAAATATGAATTAGCCCTTGACTAGCTACTAACACCGAGGTAAATATATTAGCTCTAGAATCCCCAAGTGGGCTTAAGTAATTAGCATTTTTAACCTAACGTGTGTAGAAATAAAATATACCTTTTGTATTTTAACAGATTTAAAAAACAACAATCAAAAAGATAGTTACCAAGAATACTTACCTTTTTGGTAAATACTCAATATTGAAAAGGCTATTTAAAGTAGAAATCACTATTCCATTTTTTTTGTGATTTATAATCTACGCCATCTTAGTGCCTCGTTGACACACCTTACCTCCGTTAATGTTTCATCATGAAAGTGCGTACGTGTGGATACGTTAATAAGTTATTTGTATTCGTTTACGTTTTCTTTATGACATCACGTTCTGCCATGACGGCGCAAGGGGAGGGGTGGATTAATAAAACGCCCTCATGTGACAATGCTAATACCATAATACCGATACTGAGGCATGTGTGCTGTGTGCGTGAAAAGGCTGTATTATATTATTTGCAACCATAAGGCATCGCAATATACGAATAGAAGATTAAACAGATAGAGCGACACACACATATTTAGAATGCTTAGTTTTTTTTTATTTGTTTATTTGTCTTCGGAATATCAACAGCACGCGAAACATATAACATTCAGATATAAGTAACGGATGGCCAATAACAGGTCTCCACGTTTAAAAATAGATTAATTAACAAAGTTTTTGTGGACAATAGAACATAGATTAATTAAAAAATATTTAAAAAAAAAAACAAAAAAAAAACTAATGAGTGGGATATACAGTTACTTATTCAAATATTTACTAAAAAAATCTTGACTTAATAGCCGCCTTGCTGTTGCTATGCTAGAATAAAATAAATCAAAGTTGTTTGTTTTAGAAAACTCATTTAGACTTTTGCTAGCTCGCCAAAGAAATTCGTTCTGACGGTAATTTGATGAAACTAACTGTAGATGAATTGGAAAGTAATATCTTATTGATCTTGAGGTAAATTTTGGAAAGAAGCTCAGGAGAATTTATTTTGTTTGTAATTATCTTTAGCAAAAAAATAATATCTGATATTTCCCTTCGTTTTTGTAAGGGAAGAAGGTGAAACCTCGAAGAAAGTTTAAAATAGTTTCCAGAACTATAAGGCAACTTCAGACGGTAGCATAAAAAAATTACAAATTTTTTCTGCAATTGCTCAACGCGATCAATATACTTATTGTAAATCGGACTCCAGATCTCCGATCCATATTCCGGGACAGTTCTTACAAAGGTGCAGTACAGTATTTTGATTGTTTTAGTGTCATTAAAACTTGACGAGGATCTCATAACAAATCCCAGTGCCTTTAAAGCCTTCTTAACAGTCTTATAAATGTGAACGTCGAAAATTAGCTTTGAGTCATGGTGAACTCCAAGGTCTCGTATTTCGGATAATCTTTGCAAATTTGTGTCCTTTACTTTGTAATCAGGCAAAATAATAACTGTTTTCCGACTGAAAGTTATAACAGAACATTTTAGTGGATTGAAATCCAGTTGGTTAGCCTCACAGTAACTGTCTAGACGCGTCAGGTCCGACTGAAGATCTAATATATCTAATTCACATGAAATTAAGATTAATTAATTAAGATCTTCATTTCATCTGCGAAACAAAATAACCTAGAGTGATGGAAACAAGAGCCAATGTCATTCACGAAGATCATGAACAAAAGTGGACCAAGAAGTGAACCCTGGGGCACTCCGCTAGGTACAACGACCCAACTTGAAATATAGTTATTAATGACAACAGCCTGGGATCTGGTGGAAATATATGATTTATACCACCTCAAGAGATCTCCGTTAATCCCAATGTGTTCCAATGAGTCCCAAAGATAGTGTTGTGGATTCTATCAAAACATTTGCTTCCGTGTAAACGACATCGACCTGCTTACCATTTTGCATACTAACAGTGATAAAATTATTAAGTAACACGAGGTTTGACACGGTGGATCGTCTCTGAAGAAAACCGTGCTGAGACTAGGTGAACGAATTTATTTATTCTTTCGAATACTTTAGCCACAATGCACAACTTTGAAACTGGCCTGTCATTAGTTACCTCTGTTTTAACACCTTTTTTATGAACTGGCGTTATGAAAGCGGACTTATTTATAGATGGCAAATTATTTTCTCTAATTGACTTCAAAAACAACAAATATATAGGTGTAGCAGTAGATTTCGCGCACTTAGTCAGATAGACAAGTACCTACATAATATACCCTATAAAAATTTCAACAGAGTTAAGATGATCATCATATAGGTATCTTACTTCCCACCTACCCGATGGCTTTTTCCTTTTCATGATTTAGTGTGGCAATAAACTAGACTGAATATGATAATTAATAAACCCTATACTTAAATAAAATTATATTGATGTTCTGATACATTTCTTTTTTGAGAGTTTGCTGATCAGCTCTAACGGCCTTTCCAGTCGTCGTTTTGGGCGGATAAAAACTAAATGGGTTCCTCAAGCCCTGTGATAGAAACACCGTCAGATTTTTTCTAGAGGGAATGGAATTACTTGTAGTTTTTGTATACTAGCTCTATTTTGATTTTGAAATCTTTTTATGACTAAAAATAAAATAAAAACAAAAATAAAGTTGATTTGTTTTAATATATTGATTTACCTTTTGTGTACCTTTTTTTGGAATGAACACTTAAAAGGCTGTATGTAGCTGTAATTTTTAATTATCATATTTTCGCATTAACCTTAGCAAGTGAGTTTTATGACAACAGAACACAAAGAAGGTACCTACGTAGAGAAAAAAAGCTCCCAAGAGTTATGTGAAACATAAATTCCCATTCTCCTCAAAACAGTAAGCTATTCATTCATTAATTTACACAGGGCGGTGCGTGCGTGAAGACTACGGTACAACCATAAACCTTCAAGGGGTTACCTACTTTGCATTTATTCTAATTACGCCGCGAGATTAAACAACACACGGCTGAAATACTTGGCGCGCCAACTACGTGTCTATGTGGTTAAGGTCCTACCTGCCGACTTAATAAAAGCTGTTCACCTTCCATCGCTGACTTTATATGGCTCCCGTTAAGTTTTACGATGTAGTGCTAGGTGACGAGCGACGCTGACCCAGCGATTGTTCGACGTAAACATTAAGTAGGTTTTACGCTCGTTTCATCTATCATCGTTGACGTGGGTAGGAAATTATACTTCGCACCTACGCCCGATGTAGATATCATGATTAACCCTAGTCACTTAAAAGTTATTTTAACTATTGTAATGGCGAAAATGTTTGACAATATAATCCCAGTGTTCGACACAGTTTTTGTCGCCAAGCAATAACATAGATTTTTATTTAAAACTAGCTGACCGGCGGACTTCGTACCGCTTTGACAGTTTCCATGACAACAAAACAAACAAAACGTTTACAGCTTCCATGACAACAAAACAAACAAATCATTTCTTTATGTAAATCTTCTGTGCGTGTGTATTTTATAGAACTCCTTCTAAACGGCTGGACCGATTTAGATGAAATTTACTGTGTGTGTTCAAATGGATTCGAGAATGGTTTAGATTTACAATTAGACCCGGTAGGTGGCGCTGCTATAGGAGTCCATCATGGGATACGGGTGTTCATAAGCGGACGAATGATTTGTTTGTTTTGTTGTCATGGAAACTATCAAAGCGGTAGTTTATTTAGCTAGTTTATTTATTTAAAGATTTACGCGAATACAGCTAGGAAGCAGGTAGTCTGTATTCAATAGTTTCTAAAGACTAAAATCAGCTGATGCTGACCACTATTTTAATAATTACATGAAAAAAATGTCGATCAATGGTTCCTGTCGAACACTGGTGCTACTTTAAAGCTACCATGCTTCACAATGTCATGAATGCAGGAGCGTACTTATGCTTCAAAAGTATCCACTTAATCCAAATCACGTTTAAACAACACTTGTTTGTATTCAGTATTCAGAGTAAGTAGGTATATGAATTATTAAGGTGCTTAATCTTAATATGTGGTATCAAAGCGTCATCTGCGGTTATACGAAGTCAAAGCTTTAGACTCAGTCTTTGCCTGGATGTTAGGTGAAGCTCTACAGTATTCGATATCTACAGAAAAAAATTAGGAATATCATAATAGATAGAGTTAGATAAGTCTATTGAGATAACCAGTCCTTTTTCGTAAGTGAATTTTCTCTGTGTCCGTCTGTAAGACTGAACCACTTTTTCTAAAAAATAACGAACTCCTAACGCTAGCCTGTTGACTATTACTCGGGTGAAGAGCTTATATAGGTGTGACAGTAAGCTGATGGGTCTGTAGTTGTCTAGGTTCTTAATATCACCTTTTTTGTTGAGAATAATTACAGCATTAATCCAGCTACAAGGCACCCTAGTTTCGATAAGGCACTTAGAGAATAGAATTGCCAGGGCACTCCAGATGGCATGCGTACTCAACTTCAGCATTTCTGTTAGGATACCGTCTTCTCCAGGGGCTCTTCCATTTTTGACCTGATGGAGGGCAAGTAGAATCTCCTCCGGGATAATCTCGGGCAATTTCTCGGATCCTTTGTTCATAATGAGGGGACGGGCCTTAACACCTCGGGTTTCTTGCGCGGAATTTGGAACACTAGCGGAGTAGTCTTTGGTAGTATTGTTACGTGATCTTTAGTAGCTGTTCTTGATCAGTGACTTATAGCTTATAGATTTGTTTCCGACCTTAAGTGAGTTTGAGCTTGAGAACTCTACGGCTGCCATTACGTTTTATGACCTTTTTGATCAGATTCTCATTATATCGATCCAGGTCCATTCGAATGTGTTACCGAATAAGCTTTTGAAGACTTCTGAGTTCGGCTGAGTTCTCCTTTCCCTCACTTCTCAGTTTCCGTCTCTGTTCCATAAGTAACTGCGTGTTAGCTGATATTTTTTGCGGCTCCTTAGTTACACTTGCTGGCATAATGTGTTCAATGGCGGCGTTTAATGTCGAGATAAGATGGTCGTTTATCTCTACAGTCATCTCAGTAAAATCGTCTATGCGTACTGATGACTCAATCGCTTCTGCGTATGATTCCTCGTTTGTCTTCAGCACCTCATGCTTAATATCATTAGGTATATGCCATCTGTTGACTAGTCTTCGCCGCTCTGCCTTGATGTTAAAGCGCAAGTTAGCTTGTACCAGACTATGGTCGCTGCCCGTATTGAATTTGTTCAGCACGGAGATGTCGTCCACCGCCATCCTATTATCACTAATAATCTAATCGTACTCCCTTCTATGGATGCCGTTCGGATGCCTCCAAGTCCACTTTCGTTGGGGTTTTTCTCGAGGAAGGTGTTAGTCAAAGTCAAAGTAAAATCATTTTATTAAACACTCCCTGCACAGGCACTTATTGACGTCAAAACTATAAATCAAAAAACTAAAAAAATTGTTTATACTAAACTATTGAATCTACTTTTCATAGCCTTTCATACCGTTCATAGGATACAGCCCTCTTTGTTGTAGGAAATTTAGGTCCGATCGTTCCTCGCCGCCCCAAACAAGCCCGGTGAATCTGAAAATGCCGTCGGAGGCAATCAGCAATCTCTCTCCAAAAAAAAATAAGGAAATTTAGGAGGGCTTGATCCCGACTGTTTCTTGTATCTAGACCAAACGGCCCAATACTTGTCTCGGTCTCATGCTCCTTTATTCCGAGGCGAGCGTTAAAAAGTCACCCATTATGATGGTATATCGGGTTTTAACGCTGTTCAGTACGCTGGCTATATCTTCATAAAAGTGCTCGATTTCTTCATCTGTGTGATCTAAAGTTGGTGCGTATACCTGCAGTATTTTATGCTTATGCATTTTTGATAGTTAAATAGTCAAATATGCCACTCTATCTGATATACTGTTGTACTGAATCACGTTCATTTTCAGCCTTTTATGAACAATAAAACCGACTCCTCCTATGCCATGTCTAGGCCTCTTCCGGTAGTAGAACTGATTTCCTGATTTAAGGGTAATGACTTCTTCTCCACTACGCCTCACTTCGCCAGAATATCCCATTTAACCCGGTCGAGTTCGTATTCAAATTCCAATAGTCTGTTTTCCGAAGATAATGATTGGTTGTTGTACGTGAGTACTTTTAGCTTCAGGTTATTACTGCAGTCGGTCAATTCCCAGGGATTACTTGTCGCACCCCTGCCACGTGTCACTCGGCCACTGCTCGGACCGGGGAGAGGCGCAGCGCTGGGAACTCGGGGTCGATATTGATTTGTGTCCGTCATGATGAGGGGGATAGGGGTTTAGCCATAATCACCACGCCAGCCACGGCGGGTTGGTGATCATAGTGCTGCAACCGTTCGTGATGGTTTTTCATCTACGCCTGCAGGTACTCATTTCTAGCGACCGTTCTCCTCCACCTGAGGTTAGCCCGCTGGGACGCTGGCAGGCTGCTTCTCTCTGCCAATAAAGAGATTATGTAGAGCTAATTTAGTTTCACGCCGTTACACGGTCTGAACAAATACTCAAAAGGAAAGTCACTAACTAAAAATTCAGAGTCATTATATATTTTGTTTTTTTTTTGTAACTACAAGGATGTTATGTAGGTATAACATACAACAATAGATTGTGGATGGAAAATCGTGGGTAAAAACTTTTAAATTTCGATCGATACGATGTATAAACATAAACCTGTTGAAAAAGAGTAGCGGGGAAGACGGCAAATAAGTTCCTATACCTAAGTATTTGTCTCCTTAGAGAATGCATACATAGACTTAGGGAGATGATGCAATATGCTCATACACAGAAGCAAACACAAGACTAAAACCTTCTTAGAACTGTCCCACTTCCCTTGTGCGACTGCTATTTCTCGGCTAATGAGGCGTAGCACTCGAAAGCTGAAAACGCCAAACCAGCAGTGCAGACAATCACTATTATGAAACGAGTAGAGTGAAAAAGCTTGAAAATCCCCTTTGTGTCTATAGCCAGTCCTTTGTGGCCAATCAAATCATATCCTCAAAGGAGATTCCTTTTTCAGCTTATTACTATTTCAACTTCACTATTTTTGAATATTTGTCATTCTTACTTACATAATCTATGGTAATAAATAATTAACATATCAATACGGGCAGCGATCATGGCAGGTAGGTACAGAGTAACTAAAACATTAGTGTGTCTCTTTAATTAAAGTCAGGTGGCGCCAGAAATGCCGTCTAAGGCAATCCGCAAACTCTCCAAAGAAAAAAGTCCCTATATTTGATTTATATGTGTAATTTTGAGGGTAGGTTCCATAAAGGGTATACCAGCTGCCCGTCAGACAGATGATATCGTACAAGTGGCTGGCAAACAGTAGATGAAAATAGTGAAAAACAGTGTCACTTGGAAATCTCTAGAGGAGGCCTCCACCTTCAAGAACGAGGGGTAAAAAAAAATGTATTTATTTGTAATTACTTTTAAAACTTTTAGCATAGTTTAAATTTAACTAGGCATGCTTTTTTGTTAGTTCTTAGTAAGTAATAAAAGGCTTTTCTTTTTTTTTCTTTTTTTACTAGTGGAGCCGGCGAACTTCGTACCGTTTTGACAGTTCCCATTCATTTCCGTTAGAATATCGGGATAAAATCCTATGTGTTAATCCAGGTTATAAACTATCTGTATGCCGAATTTCATCCAAATCCATCCATCCGTTGCAGCGTGAAGAAGCAACAAATATACACACATACACACAAACTTTCGCATTTATAATATTAGTGTGATTATACTATTAGTGTTAGTGTGTAAGTGTGATTATAATATTAGTGTGAGAATACTCATAAAATACATTAAAAAAACAAAACTATCTAAACTTCCATCATAAAAAGAGTTTACAGCATACATACCTTATTTTCTGTTACTGGCCGCTTGGACGCCTAATTAGAAACACTTTAGAAAAGCATGCGCGGCACATTCCATTTTTAAAAATGAAAAATAAAACTTCTTTCTTAGCTATTTCTATCGTTTTGGCGGCAATTGAACATCAAATTGGAATTTCGTTTACGATTTTTTGTTCAAAATCCATGATAACAAAACAAACAAATAATTTTGTATTGGAAAATTAAATTGTCGTTTTTAGTATTTTCCGTTACTTATTATTTATGTTTCTCACCGCTCAAACCTTCCCTGAACTTCCACAAATATTTTAAAATCAAAATTAGCCAAATCGGTCCAGTCATTCTCGAGTTTTAGCGAGACTAACGAACAGCGATTGATTTTTATATACCTATATAGATAGATAGATATGACTTAGATAGAAAGTAGATGTGCACACGTGTGCACATTGACAGAGACAGTTTTACCCCTGACATTAAGGTTTACCCACAAACTTTAATTTATGCGTAGAAAGATCACTTGGGTACTTGGAAGCACCCATCAGCACAATGACGAGATAAATTCCTCTAAGTCTCGCTGTGGAGAGGCAAAGGTTATAAAGGGAAATTAGTTTGGAGTAAGCACTTCATTAAACCTTAGGGTGCGGTGCCGCTGACGACTGCCATTCGCTGATATTAGGAGGGAGCAAATGCTAAGGAACATTTTGGAGACATAATTACGTGCACATTTGGGTATTCTATAAAATAAAAATGGCATAAACCTCTCTTCATTTTTTATTAAGGCACCTAAAAGTACTTTTTAAGAGGGAAGTTAAGGATAGACAACAACGCCAGACGAGACGACGACGTCAAAATATTAGGAGGAGCTTCATCATATTGGTTGTAAAGTTGAACACAAACATTCTGGGGATGCTAACGTGAGCAGTTTATTCTTCTTCATAACATGATAGGTGGTTCAAATGGGTTACGTAATACATAATATCGAAAGTCGAAATATCGAATGTCGCGATATCGACAACGGTGTATTGATTGGTTGCTGCATCTACGGTACGCCACATCGAAAAGTACGTTATATCGAAAATTGCAATATACAGGACAAGGCAGTCAGTATCATAGACTATGTATAGGTAATATTGGGTATATAGATGTGCTTCTCATAGAAAAATATTGAAAACTATGTTTCATCGATAAAAGATGGCGGTAGCAGATTGCGTGCGGGCTTACGCTTGGCCCCGATAGATGGCACTGAATATAAATATTGATACCTACAAAATACAAGTTAGAATTTATGTTTCTTTTTATTGTAACTATTATTTATTGTAAGTTTGATTTAAACAATAAACATTTAGAACTTTGAAATCAGAAAAATATTAGAAGTCCGTAGGATCGAACCGAGACTCTCTAGATTCGTATCCAATCTACTACGTCAACGCAGCCGCTCGGCCATTCAGCAGAAGCAGTTGTCAAAGCTGTGGCACGGATAGGCGTCTTTAGACGCAGGTTCAATTCCCGCCAGAGCGAAAATGAGACAAGTTGATTATTATAAAAAGTTTAACTTTGTTGTGAATTTAGCAAAAATTTGTATGATGATACTGACTGCCTTGTCCTTCGATCATCATCTTCATCATCATCAGCTCATTGTTGAGGCACGAGCCTTCCCCATGGATGGATAGGGAGAACGGGCCATAAACCACCACGCGGGCCCAGTGCGGGTAGGTGGTTGTTAACGACTGCTAATGCAGCCGGAACCAACGGCTTAACGTGCCTTCCGAAGCACGGAGAAGCTCGAGATGATACATTTTTGGTCACCCATCCGATGACCGGCCTTTGCGAAAGTTGCTTAACCTCAGCACTCGCAAACCGGGCGCGTTAACCACTGCGCCATCGAGCTCCTCCATCGAGGTCCTTCGACTTTATGACGTAGGTACTTTTCGATATGGCGTACCGTAGATGCAGCAAACAATTACGTATGTAACCCGGTTCAAATTGGTAGTCATCTTTTTTTATAGAGTTTGCTCATTGCTGGGCATTTTCAGCTCTTCACCAGGCTTTCATGACATCTTTTGGAGTAAAAATTCGTTAAATTTTTGAGAAACATAACAGGTACTTATGAGTATTTTTTTACATAACATTAGTTTTGTCGTGTCCGTTAAGGTGACATACACATGGTCGATTTCACGTTTGTTGCGATACCCTCTTTTAGTGCGTAATTAGGAACTGTAAACACAAAAAAAATAGCGCCTCTTTAGAAATAAAGACCTTTTTTAGTGTGTACGCTGGCATCACAATCAAGTTGGGGCGTACCCGTGAAATCGACCATGTATACACGTTTTTTCGCCAGGTACGGGCAGGGGGGAGGGGGGTCAGCTGCCCCCCCTAGGTAGAGAACCGAAGTGCTTCCGAACCGAAAATAAAATAAAATAAAATAATGGTGTTTATAATCATAGTAAAAAGAAATTCGTGAGTCACTCACTCATTAATCTCGTTATTTAATTGTACTTAAATAAATCTCGAATCTCGATACTAAGCGAGGTGGGAATAGCGCGTATATACTTTTTTTTCTTTTGTTGATGGCTTTGTGCGATTAGCACATTTAGCCAGTGTCAAAGTAATATTTCTAACAAGTAATACAAAAATAAACAATATTTCTTTTCTGTATGATGATGATGAATGATAATAGAAATGAGAAGTGAGAAATGATATACCCCCCAACACTTCGATTATTTCAGTAAGATTTCAGTAAGAAGGCTTTACTAAGTCCTCGGGCGGACTTCTTGAGAGAATTTGAAGTGACGTTGCACTGTTTTGTTTCATTTGCCAACACTCATGCACACTCACGAACACTTAACGGTTAATAATCCACCATTATTTCACTTATCTATTCGACATAACACAAATTTTAGAAAATAAAACAAAACCGCAGGCATGACTCTTCACTTTCCCGCCAAGAAGTCCGCGCATATATTATAGTTCAGTAAAGAAAAGTTTAAAATGACACTGTCACTGTCTACAAAAATTAATAAAGATTAGGCTCTATTAGCTAGATCCCTTCGCCTTTCCTCTTTCCTCTCTATAAAGGGAGAAAACAACATTAAAAATAATAGTTAAATAAGCAAAGGCAACACCTTTTTAGCGAATTACAGCCGAAATTAATAACCTATCCTCAGCAAGAGAAAGGCCTACTAGAGCTTTGTTGCTTAGTTATTTCTAATAATTATCGGAAAATAACAGCGGTTGCTAGGTAACTAAACTAAGATAGGCCTATCTCTTACCAGAGATTTTTTTTTTTTTTTTTTTTTATTTATTTTATTTTACTTTAATTAAAACGGTGTGAAAAAAAAACCAATTACATTAATTAAAGATTACACATTACAACAACAATTACGAAATACACTTAAAAACAGGATAAATATTCGCATAAAAATAACAGTAATAAACACATGTTACAAAAAGCTACACACGCACTCACACACACTCATACCTTTCCTTCACAGTAACGCAGGCAGTCCGACAATATCTTCGACCATCCATCCGCAAACAAGTCGCACTCAGGATTGGTATCTAGGAGAGCATTGAGTGATGAAAGGCTGCGTGGTATAGGTGACTGGCGTCGGGCCACTGTTCGACAAAATGGTACCGCAAACAACTTATGCCTTCTGCTACGATTGTAGTTATTAGGAACAAATAAACGACACAAGTCACCGTGCAGATTCAGAGCATCAATCCTACCGCGAAGTATTTTACACATTATTATCATTTGATGCCTATCCTATGATAGGTTATTAATTTCGGCTGTTAGTCGCTAGATCTAGCTGTTTTTGAACGTGTTTAGCGACTTTTTTTTCAATTTAGCGACATAAAAAAAAATTAGCGACGTTTAGTGACTATTTGTAATCAAAGTTGTTGACTAGCAACTTTCAGTATTGGAGCGAAATTAGAAGCGACTTCAATATTGTAAATTAGTAGTGGGCGTTAAAACAGTTAATTAAACAAGTTTATTTAAAATAACCTTTATCAGTGTTAAGCAGATAAATACGAAAATAATAAATTTAAAATTCTGTTATTTAAATTCACTACGGACCACTAACGCCATCTTGTGCAATTTTTGTAAACTTGTTCTGAAATTCAAAAGTGACGCGTGAAATTTATTTACTTATTATTACGCTAGATAGCGGCAAGCCCTTAATGCATTATGTGACTTATAATTTTGCATTGTGTTTTCTACGTAATAAAGTTTATTATTGCTTAAAAAAAATAACAGTTCATAACACTGTCACAAATTCACTTTCAATTAGACCATTTTTCTTACCATGAAATATATCGAAATATTTAGCGATTTCTAGCAGATTTTTTAAATCATTTGAAAATCTTGTTATTTTTAATCTTGTTATTTTTCATCGAGGTCTGGGGATTTTCTTTTTTTCGAAATGGCATAAATGATAAGGACTTCTTGGGGACTTCTTGGCGGTAAAGAGAAGAGTCAATGTCTGCGGTTTTATTTTATTTTCTAAAATTTGTGTTATGTCAAATATTAATGTGAAATAATGGTGCCGAGAACCGAGAGCTCGAGCGCGCGAATACCAGACACAATAGAATTTTAATTGTTATCGGGACCTGGTAGTCGATTGACGCTCAAGGGATTAAATCTTAGAGCATTAAAAGCTCTAAGGGTTAAATGTTCGTGAATTGTAGGCAAATGAAACAAAATAGTGCAACGTCACTTTTCAAATTCTCTCCAGAAGTACGCTCGAGGACTTTTTAAAGCCCTACATCTTTACTGAGATACTCGAGGGGTTGGGGGTCGGTATATCATTTTTCACTTCTCATTTCTGTTATCATTCATCATCATAGGAAAGAAATATTGTTTATTTATATTTTACTTGAAAGAAAAATTACTTTGACACTGGCTAAATGTGCTAATCGCACGAAGCCATCAACTAAACGAAAAAAAACTCAAGATAACCTTAAAATATCCATGTAAATAATAATAGATAGTTAACTTAAAATATTTATACGTTTAATTTATAACTGTCTATATTATCAATCGTAACTCTAATCAAACGCTACTATGAAGATATCTGAGGTATAAGATTAGAATTATTCGTCATTTCACTAATCTTTATCAAGTAACCTAACCTCATAACCTTTGAATAAAATGTTTTAATTCAGTAACATTCACTGATACACATACATTTTCTTTAATAGCTACCTGGAGATGAAGATTCTGGACTCACCTGCCGCACATATGTATTCCAAAATGAAAGTCATACTCTTGGAAATGCTCTTAAATGTATTATCAATAAATAGTAAGTATAATAACAAATATTTTCTTTCAAACAACAGTTATGGCTTCATGAACACAATTTCAAGTTAAAATTTACTATTTTATACAAGATACAGCATAATTAGGCATAATTCAGCAGCATACATAGAAGTTCGCCAGTGATTTTGAATAATTTTGTCTTTTCATAGATTTTTTTACTAGTTTAATAATAAGCAAAGTTCTTCCTTGCCGCTGGTGGCTACACTAGATTCACTGTATAAATTAATGACAGATAAATGTACCTATTCAACCTAATTTATGTATGTTTTGGTGTAGCAAAAATAAAAGTTAATACAGTGTGTAACCAATTTATTTTGTTGCAGTGAAGATGTTGACTTCTGCGGGTATACAGTGCCACATCCAGCTGAACTAAAAATGCATTTTAGAATACAATCAAGAGAATCACCTGCTCTAGAAGTTTTGAAGCGAGGCCTCAAGGATTTGCAGAAAGTTTGTGATCATACAATTGATTTATTTGATAAAGAAGTAAAAGATTTTACTAGAAGTTAAAATTGAAATGTTTTTTTTTACTTTCATCTCAACATTTACCAAAATAATGTCACTTGAAAATTACATGTTTTGGTCAAGTTTATCAATACAGCAGCAATCTTGCCAACAAGCATAGCCAAATAAGCAAATAACACAAATTTCAAATCACAAGCTCTATTATGTCCTGCAAAACACTTAATTGAATTTGTCTTTATGTTTGTCATTTTATCCTATAGAATGCTTACAATAATAATCAAAATTATAAAAGCACAACTCAAATTCGTGTTTTTGCTCGACACAAGCTCCATGAGCACCACAAAGACACAGACAGGTATCCTACTACCTACTAACAAACCTACAGACAGTACAATCTTTGTACTTGGTGCATACTATGTACATTCTAGGGACCACTACCATCTAGAATCTGTGGTGGTGGTGCTAAATTTTACTAGTAAGGTTAGGTTTTTCAAAGTTCAGACTTATCAGGTAGGATGGACAGATGACACTATATCAAACCCAGGAGATTATAGGATAGATACTCCTATTAAATGTAAGGTTACCATTCAAAGTTTTAAGGAGTTATAGGTGGCCATGCCAGGATGAGGCTCATCTGGTAGACTAACAAACTGATATTTGGAGACATATTTCGACATACTATATGTGATTAGAGTTGGTGATGGTGGCCATGCAAAGATGAGCTACACAGTAAAACCATTTTGTTAATATTTACAGGATAAAAATAAAAAGAGTCTTGTTTTATCATGAGAAAGTTTATTTCCAATTCACATCATTTTTCTAGACTTTGAATTCAGAATACGGCGACTTGGTCAAGGGGATGTCACGCCACAAGTCTGGGGTCAAATAGGCGTATGTTTTGGCAATGGCAGCGTAGGTAGCCTTGGCGAAGTTGCCGAGGGTACCGGTAGAGCCACGAGCTGAAGTGTAGCAGTCCTGTACTCCAGCCATCTGAAGGAGCTTCTTAGGAACTGGAGCAGACACGATTCCAGTGCCACGAGGTGCAGGAATCAGCCTCACAGTGACCGAACCACACTTTCCAGTGACCTGAAACATCAATAATCCTTTGTTATATCTACACAGAAATCTTCAATTTAGAAGAAAGAGGGTAATATTAAATCAGACGTTCAAAAAGCTTCATTGGATTGACCTCAAGAGGATACCACGAATGAAATTATAAAAGTTATCATCATTAGAGTAATGTACATTTGGATAAAAAATTTAATAACAGTTGTTACCTTGCAAGGCACTGTGTGGGGCTTTCCGATCTTGTTACCCCAATAACCTCTACGGACTGGGAGAACCGACAATTTAGCGAGGATGATGGCACCTCGAATGGCAGTTGCTACTTCCTTGCTGCATTTCACACCCAGACCAATGTGACCGTTGTTGTCACCAATAGCCACGAAAGCCTTGAAACGGGTGCGTTGACCTGCACGGGTCTGCTTCTGCACAGGCATGATTTTCAAGACCTCGTCATTGAGGGATGGCCCAAGGAAGAAATCGATGATTTCAAATTCTTTAATGGGCAGCGAAAACAAGTAGATGTTCTCTAGTTTGTCGATTTTCCCCTCACGGACGAGGCGTCCCAACTTAGTGACTGGCACCCATTCCTTCTGGTCTTCTTTTCCACGACCACGGCCGCGGCCACGACCGCGTCCACGTCCTCGTGGGCCTCCACGACCTCTATCGCCTCCTCGAGAACCAAAGCCACCGCGAAAACCGCCACGTCCACCGGCAGGAGCAGCGTCCGCCATTCTGAAACAGTTGAATAAATTATTAACTATTTCTACTAAAACACTAAGAAAACATTATATTCAAACATTAATCAGACGCGTTAAGGCCATCACTGTGTATACACTATGGTAGATACCACGAATGAAATGAATTTAGGTCTCATCATATCACGCACGTGGGAATAAGGTTATGATCATAAAATTTCAAACAATAACTACGTTACTAATTAATCATCAGCCTTCTTTTGACGATTTTGAGTACAACTATAATGATATAGTTTAACTAAACTAAATATTTAGTTTAAATAATTACTTAAAACGAAGACAATATTACTTACGTTGAACAGTGTATGCTGGGAGACGGTCAAACACAAAATGGCCGACTGACTGATGAACAGTGATATAAAAAAAACGAATCGATCAATTATCTACTAACTCGATTAAAATATTCAATTAATGGAACTTTTTTTTAAACGCCATAACGTTTTTAGTAAAATAGTCAAGCAAGAGTCAAATTTATTGATACATGACGTTAATATTGAGACCATGAGTTGAGACTTATTTGACGGTTAAAAGACAAGAATAATATATTGAATACTTTTTGTTGTACTATAAAAATAACAAATTGTTGTAAGACATGGTCAGGTTCATGTTTCGGATTCATGGAATGACCAAGTGAACCTGTGAACTGACGTAGATACCACCTTACTAAATGCCAATTTGTCTACACTTGGGAGTGACCACCTATTACCACCTAATTAATTAATTAACCGTGGTGACCACGAAAGTTTAGGTAACGGTAGTGGAGCCTCTTTGTGAGGCAGCTAGAATTTCACTTGTATGGTGACAAGCATAATCAATAAATTTAAAGCCGATAAATGTAACAAATTTTACGGATTTACTCGTGTTTATTTTACACATTACTTTTTAATGTTTATCCTGACGTTTCGAACCCTTTGCAGGGTCCGTTGTCCAATACGGACTGAAATCCACCATAAAAAGAATCCATAAAAAGTAATGTGTAAAATAAACGCGAGTAGATCCGTAAAAGTTGTTTCATTTGAATGTGTAGTGTTCGCGTAAACTTTAGAAAACAATAGCCGATAAATGGGTATACTAAAATCAAATTACGACCGATATTACCAAGACAGAACATAAAAACAGTGCTCGAGTAAGTAGATTTTATCTTTGTGTTGGTAATTGGTATTTATTATTTATAAATGTATTATATATGTCATAATGATGCCGGGTGTCAATCATGTTTAGGGTTGTCATCCGTCCGGGTTTCCCCGGATTTGTCCTAGATTAGAGGGCGTCCGGGGAGCGTCCGGATGAGGTTTCATTTGTAGCCCGGGTTTTAAAAAATTAAAATCTTGGGCCGCCGCGCCGCTGAGCGACGCGACTCACGCGACGGTGCCTCCGGCGGCGGGCGGCGCGATTCGCGCGCCGCGGTGTGGACAACCGACGAACCGACACTGGTATTGCACTAGTGATGGAACTTCACTGAGTGGTAGAGCCACGCTGCATTGCAGCACGAAATGGACCGGCTCGCCCGGCGTAATACCACCCTCTCACAGAATATTGGCGTGAAACAATGGCACTCGTTGCTGTTGTGTTTCGTCCGGTGAGTGAAAGTACCGGAGGCCCATCTCTCACCCCTCCCCCCTCCTAATTCCTACTCCCTCCTCAAGATCCAACTCCTTCCTCAAGGCCGGCAACGCATCTGCGATTACTTTGGTTTTGCGGGTGTCCATGGGCGGCGGTGATTACTTTAAATCAGGTGACCCGCCTGCTCCTTTGCCTCTTTTTAATATTTAAAAAAACCTCGAATCGAAAATTAAAACTCGAATCAATTCGAATTTGATTTTCATAAAAACTTGTTGACATGTCCGGGTTCTAGGCTCCAAAATCCGAGGTTTTCACGCGTCTTATCCTGGTTGCCAAATTTTAGAGATGGCAACCCTACTCATGTTTAGGTTGTCTACTCAAGTTTTTAGATTATGATTATTTTATAAATTAAAATGGTCCAATAATGATTTGTGGAACCATGTACATGGTATCCAGGATGTGAAATAAAATATCACTTCTTAATGATAAATAAAGATTTTGTTAAAAAATCACTATATATAGCAAACAGTTTTTAATTAATTCTTGGACTATATCGTTATATGAAGTGTTGAGTAAAGTTTTTTTCCATTCTTTAATTTAGTATTGATTTTAAGTTCACTAAGTAAATTGGTTGAAGGATTATTTCCATACAACATTTCTCGTTTAATTCTATATAACGCGGATTTTACCGTCTAGTACTTGCCTATTTTCAAACTTCAATTTCTTGTAAGATGGCTCTAAAGAATAAAATAAGTAACAAAACGACAATGTCAACGTTGCCGTTTTGTTACCTACTTATTTTATTTGACGTTTGTTGACATTGACAATGTTTTGTTATCATACCGTTTGTGTTGGAAAGACACTCCAGAAGCCATAACACAAGAAAATAATAATAAATCAAAAACGTAGTGTTAAATTTTTTTGTGCCTGTCAATCAAGGAGACGTGAATCGTGATATTAATATAAGAAGAGAGGTTTATGATCTCAAGTTAAATAGATAGGTACAAACAATGGTGTTTTTTTATAATTACCTACATACTACTTAAACATTAAGGTTACTAAGACGAAGTTAAATATTGACTATTGTATACTGAAGTAAGTAGGCCAATCCTATTTTTTTCGTGCTATGATGAGTTATTTTATGTCATTTATTTTGGCGACTTTTTCTATTTGTTTATGGGGCGAACAGAATATACCCATCGTTATTACAACATGGAAATTTACCAATGCAACCGTAAGCGGTAAGTTGACTATAAAATATTAAATACCTACTTACATTTATTTTTGCAATAATTATCAATACTATTATAATGTCAAGGATAGTGAAAAAGAGGCTCTCTATAATAGTGGGTAACTCCTTGGCTCATCTTCTTCGGCAGGACAGCTTTTCTACTCTTATCCCTTAATTATTATACCAAAGCAAATAAATTAATTATTAAGTATGATATTAATTGGAGGTGTTTGAAGTGCTGTCTTGTCTGTCTGGATACTTCCATAGCTTAACTTAACTTGTTACACAGTTTTATGCAATAAAGATTTTCTGATTCTGATTAGCATAACAGGCTTTTTTCTGCTTCCTAGATTGAAGTTTTTATTTCAAATTTTAAGTCAAGTATGGTCTGCTGGTTGTGGTGGTCTGTTGTCTGGTGTTATTGGTTTCTGTACTGGTACTAGTAACTGCCCTTTGTAACTTAAGCATTCAGCTTGATGAAAGTTTTAATATTAAAATTTGTCAACAGATATCACAATTATCATAATTTATTACATATGAAAGAAATCAAGTATAGTTAAATACCTACATACAAATTAACACAAATTATGTTATAAATTTTATTGCAGCATGGGATGTCTTGAAAAATGGCCATAGCTCTTTGGATGCTATTGAAAGAGGTGCATCGCTTTGTGAAGAGCAACAATGTGATGGCACTGTTGGGTATGGAGGAAGCCCTGATGAACATGGTGAGACTACATTAGATGCTCTTATGATGGATGGGTATGACCTTTTAAATGTACTTATAAACTATTAAAATTTTTATTTTTATTTTTTATTTAAAAGAAATTGACTACCTATGTTAATATTTCAGTAAAACTATGAATGTTGGAGCAGTTGGGGCCCTTCGTAGAATAAAGCATGCAATATCTGTGGCTAGGCATGTGTTGGAGAACACCAAACATTCAATCCTTGTTGGAGAACTGGCTACAAAGTTTGCTGTGGAAATGGGCTTTACCGAAGAAAATTTGTCTTCATCCGAATCCAAAGAAATGTGGAAAAAATGGTATAATAAGGATAATTGCCAGCCTAACTTTTGGATGGTGATTATTAATTATGTTTAAAACTGCTCTATCTCCAATATAATTTAATACAGTAAACAAATCTTAAACTGAATTAATTATTTTATTAGTTATCTTGACATTGTTTGTAGAGTTGATTGAAATATGATGATCTTTTTTGACTAAATCTATAACTAAGTTATAGTTTCTTGTCTCTTATGTAAATTTTGGGTATTAATTTATATTATTTTTTCTTAGAATGTAAAACCTGATCCTACTCTTCACTGTGGACCATATAATGAGAACCTGTATGGCAGATCGCAAGATCATACTCATAAAGCTATGAAAGTGGACCAATTTAATCATGACACCATTGGCATGGTAGCCATTGATAAACACACTAATATTGCTGCTGGTACATCCACAAACGGAGCAAAGTTTAAAATACCTGGGTAACATTCATCTCAACCAATTAAAACAGAATAGGTGCAGTAGCCTGCATATCAACCTATCCTAAACTGTCAAATATCTTTAATAAATGTTCAACCCTAAGCCATAATCTATATAAATAAAAATGAATGTTGCTAAGCGCAAAACTCAAGAATGGCTGGACCGATTTGGCAAATTTTTTTTGTATGTTCCTTATGAGCTCAAGCAGCGAATACCCAGACACAATAGAATTTTAATTGTTATCGGCCACCTGCTGGTCGCTCGACGCTCAAGGGGTTAAGGCACACAAGGAAAATTTTAATAAAGAGAGAAGAAAAAGAGGAAAATATAAAAATTGCGTGCACAATAGTAAAAACAACACTTTTGACAGAACGAAGTCTATCCGGGCAGCTAGTTATACATAAAGTTCAAAGTTTATTGAGGAAGTTTGTCAGCTTGCGGTAGTCTGATGTGTAGGCGTCTGTACATTGATTGTTGTGAGTAATATAATAGTCTGTTGTGTTCTTTATTGCTTTCAGAAGGATTGGTGACTCTCCCATTCCTGGGTCAGGCGCATATGCGGACAATTCGGTTGGAGGAGCAGCAGGCACCGGGGATGGTGATATTATGCTCCGTTTTCTGCCGAGGTAGGTCTAATAAAACACAGAAGTACATTAGGGTAAGGCACACTAGCGCCGCTAATGGATTTAATTTGAGAATTGCTAAACTGGATTTTTTTCAAACATTGCGCACCTTCCGACACTAGGCAAACATCTATTATTTAATAATTGTGCACTACTTTTAGGTTTGTTTTTGTATTCATTCGCTAACACCAACAGTGGCCATTGTTTGTGAATAAATGCGATAGCCCGTTTTGTGAATAAACCATGCAACAAAAAGTAGTACACAATTATTAAATAAATACTATGGATGCTTTCCTGTTGTCGGACGGTACGCAATGTTAAAAAAGATCCGGTCTGTTAGTAATTGTCAAATTATCAATTGGTGGCGCTAGTGTGCCTTACCCTTCGCCTTAAATCTTTACTCATTTTTTAACCCTAAGCATGCACATGCATAATATATTAGTATCTTTTACATATATTTGACATGAAATTTTCAATTAATTCAGTAACTATCATTGTGCAGGTCCCATGTCTAATTGCAGGGAATCAAGGCCAACCTGCAAATCATCCATCTGTATACCTTCTGCAAACTTGACCGCAAACTTAAGTCTACTAATACACGCCTTTCGGCTTTAACGTTACCTACCACCTCGTAACACCCCCCTACAGTACGGTATATTAAATGTGTAATAAGAATATATATATTATATTATGTCTATCCTCGTGTGGTGCCGGGGGTAAAGAATTGCACCACCCCATCTCTTCCCGTGGGTGTCGTAGAAGGCGACTACGGGACCATTCCAGAGGATGGGCAGCAGCGTCTCTCTGTGATTATTCTCACCTGACTGCGATCGCCAACCCGCCTGCCAAGCGTGGCGATTATGGCAAATTCCCCTCAAAATTATTTATCCTTGAGGGAGGCCTTTGTTCAGCAGTGGACGTCTTTTTGGCTGAGATGATTATGTCTAAGCTGATTTAACCTTTTGAACGCCACGGTCGGCACTGGACGACAAATGAAAAAGTGCCCAACACGCCACCGTCGTGTATAGCCGACGAGAAAACGAAATTTTTAAAATACAAAATAAATATACTAAATTAACTTTTTTGTGTTTCTTTTTCCTATTATTTAAAAGTACAGTAATGATATATTGTAAAATGGCACGAAGATATATCCATTAGTTACATTTCACTAGCAAAAATTATCATTAAATATTGCTAATCGAAATCCTTAAAAAGGTGTTCTCCTCACGCCACAGTCGGCAAGATACGACAGCTAGTGAAGGGTAAGTTAGGTAAATTTATTGAATAGTGCAGAATAGCTATTGGCATATAATAGTTCGTAGCGGCCTCGCTTTTTGTAAATTTTGCTTACCTTTTTAATGAAAACCAAAATAGTAGAGAAAGATTTTCATAAAATGCGCGAAGGCACTTATTTGAGCTCCTAGATTGAACTACTGTTCTAAACAAATGAAATAAAAAAAATAGAATGTTATCTCTTATATAGTCGAATAGTTCGTAGCGGCCTCGGAATTTTTAGATATCATTGATTTTACATTTTACATTTTTACATTTTTACATTTTACAAAACTTCTAAAATCGCTTTAAGATCGATGTGAATTTCTCCTATCTACGATAATATTATTGAGCAAAATTTATACCAGAATAATTGTTACTTCATGAGGAATAAACATTTAATAATGAATTTATAATCCTATTTCGATAAAAACGATAAATACAACTGCAAAATTACTATAAAATGCGATGCGCCGGCCGTCCGAACTCAGCTTTTTCTCGCAGAGTGGAAATTTGTAATACTAAGGATGAATTTATTATTCGATAAAAACGATAAATACAACTGGAAAATTACTACAAAATACGAAACTGGGCATTTTACGCAAAAATCACAGTCGAGATGTAATAGGCCTCTTAATAATTAGTACTCTAATAGACAACCTTTTCTTTACCTTGTTGTTTATAATTTTTAGTTTACTTGAAATGTCACATCCCTACCTCACACGCGAGAAAGTTGTCAAAGGTCGTGCCAACCACGCCATAGTCGGGTCTTCCCGACAGCGGATGACTTCACGAACGAGATTAGTGATGTACCTTATTATTATCTGATTTATTCGTTTGCAGTTCTAATGTCTACTTTTACTTTGTTTAGAATTTTGTAACTGCTGTTAAATGATACGAAATAGTGTCAAATAAAGATTGATATAACGAGTAATATTTTATTTCAAAAATATGTGACGAATAGCAATTATTAAATTGGTTATTGACAAATTATCGATAAGATCGTTGGCATTCCTATTTTATTTGTAGGTATTTGCTCTGAATTTGTGGCTTGGCGTGGAAGGGGCGCCAATGCGTTTGCGCTCTGGCGTTCAAAAGGTTAAGCACATTTGACGATTCGAAACATATAATATTATATAATAGGTACTTAATTGTTTTATTTTAGAAAATTGGTGTAATTTTTATAACGGTAGGTGTTTAATTAGGATCGGTTTCACGAAAGGCCGATCTACCTTAGATGCTGGTGCAAAACTTGTTAAAAAATGTTCTAGACTAGAGGCTTGGAAAACTTCACATGATACAGTATGTATTTTCTGTGATCTCTAAAGCCTTTCATTGTTTTGATCATCTGACTTTAATTGGTAAATTATTTTAATATGGCGTTTGTGGGACTGCACTGGAATTAATCAATCAAAAAATTACTAAACAACATTTTTTTTTTTCAGTTTTTTGGCTGTTGAAGAAATGCGTCGCGGCGCTTTACCTACCGAAGCAGCAAGAGTTGCAGTGAAAAGAATCGCAGATCATTACCCGAATTTCATGGGTGCTGTCGTGGCACTAACAAAAGATGGGAAGCATGGAGCCGCCTGTCATGGAATACCAACATTCCCTTATGTAGTACATGATAATACCAAAGAAGATTATCAAGTTATAACTGTTGAATGTTTTTGATAATGTTGTTAGGTAATTTTAAATGTTATTGAGCAATAAATTTTAATTAATTGTTAACAATGTTTGTTATGTTAAACCGTGGCTCTATTTTTTTTTTTTTTTTTTTTAAAAACTAATTTGTAGAATGTGTACCTATAAATAAACATACCTGCATACTCAGACTAAATAAAAAGTTTTATTTGGTCTGAGCCTGCATACTTACAAAATAATGAAACAGGTTTTTATTTAACGGTAACAAATACCAAATTATTATCAAATACTTCGGTCATTGGAAGTATACTAAAATATTATTATAAAACCCGCTTGCTATCACATAGCAAGAAAAAAGAAAAATAACATACTTAAATATTTTTATTTTATAAAGAATTTTTGTCCATAAAATTCAAAATTTTGCTCATGAGTGTTTTCTTATCATTTTCCGCAAAAATATGATGGCATGCATTAAGTGCCAATCTAGCCAGCTTCGTTTGGTCTAAATTGAATGTTTCTGAGCAAATTCTGTATTCTTGAGACAATGACGTAGTGAATACTCCTTTATCGTCAGTCTGAAAAAAACGTTAGGTTCTTTAAGTTTATTTTCAGAATTCGATTTCAAATTATGTAACTGTATCAACTTGTATGCGTATAGTTTGTTTGACTGAAAGCAATATAGTTTCTGAGTGCCTAGCGTGAGTTTTGTTTACTATCCAAATTACATTCGATTACGATTTGTATGGCAAAATTTTAACTCTTCTCGAATGTCCCCAGGAGACGCTGCTTCAATGCCATGCTAATTTTCGTTTTTGAATGTCAAATGAAACACACTAGGCACCCCTAAATATTTATAAAACTTACGCATATAATGACGGGCACCTCCGCAGCATTTAATTCTTTAAAATGATGAGATGCATAATCTGGTGTTGATTTGGTATTAACATTACTTGTTAGGCAGACCTCTGTAACAATAAATTGTATTGAAGCAACTTCAAAAAAATCATCATCATCATCATCATCATCAGCCATATGACGCCCACTGCTGGGCATAGGCCTCCCCCAAGGATCGCCACACCGATCGGTCCTGCGCTGCCCGCATCCAGCGGCTTCCCGCGACCTTAAAAAATCATATGTAGTTGTTATTACTATGATTAATGTTTAATATTCAATTTAAAAAATCACATACAACAAAGACTAGTGGGTTAGTAACACAATAGAGTATCCTATGTCAACACTTTGTTTTCTGCAAAATTTGTATGTTGAACCAGTTTGCCCAGACAAGGGGCTATCTCGCCGTAGGTAGTAAAGACCCGGATTTTTTTACGCTAGATGGCATTGAGTACATCAGTGTGCATGTGTGTTTGTGCATCGGCTTGGATTTTCAGTTAGCTGGGCATTAACTCGTTAAACCGTTAATCGTTAATTAACGAAGTTAAGAAATTGTTTAACGATTTAACTTTTAAGTTAAGCCGAAAAAATATTAACGGTTTACTTAACTTCCGTTAAAATAAACTTCCGTCATGTCCGTTACATGCCGCTGATAGCATACCTGATGCCGTGTTTTTTTTTTAAATCGAATAAAAAAAGATTTGACCGGCTAATGGACGACGAGGAATGCCAACTTGCTACAGCCTTTCATCCTAACTTTCGACTGCTGTGTCTGTAAAAATATGATAACAGCAAGGTGTCGAGAATTAAGAAGCTTATGGAAGCAAAGGTTGAAGAAGCTCCGACAAAAGAAAGAGATGCAAGTGAAAAAGATAATGTCAGTATCAGTGGAAGTAGCAACAATGAAGAAGATGATGATGATTTCTTTAGCACTATTACTCATCAAGATGGGGTCAGAGGCAAAGGCAACAAGTCTTTTAAAAATAAAGCACAGAATTTAATAAGAACTTGGTTCGATTCTAAATCCAAAGACTGTGTTACTGATGCAGCATTTCTGGGTGAACCGGTTTTTATAAAATTGTTTATAAAATATAACACGGCTATACCGTCAAGTGCGGCAGTCGAAAGACTTTCTCAACAGGAAAAGACATTTTAAGAGCAAAACGATCCTCGCTCTCCGACGACAATTTTAATATGCTGATGTTCTTAAAACGGAACATGCACCTAACCTAAATAATAAGTCAAGTCCCTTCAATTATTAGTACCATCTAGGTAAAACTATATATTTGTTAACTTTAACGAATAACTTTTAACTTACGTTTTTTTTTGTACATTTAACACTTTAACGAAGTTAACTTTTTAGTAACGGATTAGCAATTAACGAAGTTGGTTATTTGATTAACGGTGCCCAGCTATGGGTTTCACTCTCGTGTAATGGGATCATCAGGGTTGTCAAGGAGTACAATTTTAGAAAAAGGTAAATAAACAATTGGAATCCTCAACTACTGAAGTTTATGATTGACGTATTTAAGTAAATCGCATAGCTCGCGGTCGTGATGTGCTCGGCCGAGGAACCTGAGCTATAACACCACTTTCTCAAGAATCAGATTTCGTGGTTGTACCTGATCAACTTACCTACAGGTGTTTTGCTTTTACACAGAGCAGCCCATGTTTCAGCAGTGCCTCCCAGTTTTGGATGAATGCAAGTGCCATGTCCAATTCTGTCTGGCTGGAAGTTTAACATAGCTAGAATCTCCTCAGGATTACAGACTTCTCCACAGTGAAGTGACACCTACAAACAGTTAAAATATTTCATCAGCTCTAAAACTTAAAAAAATATTTAAGTATATTTAAAAAGACACTTTTTTGTTAAACTAGGCTTTTTCTGTTACACAGGCTGTTTTATAAAACTTAAAAATAGGATTAAACAAATTACAGTAAATACCTCCTTAATAAAAATGTATTTTATTTTAGAGAGTAAAATTGCAATTATTTTGTGACTCATTATGACATTACAACAATATAAATTATTCTAAGAACTGTTACAGGTAGGTAAGTAAGTTTTAAAGTTTTTCTGAAAATGGTTTTTACTTTTTATAGGTACCAAACTAAAATGTACTTAATATTAAAAAAAACATTTTATCACTTTTAATCCCATTTCTCTAGCTCTTGAAAAAGCTGGTACAAAGTCTTGAAATTTTCCAATGGTTGGTTCACCACTAAGCTCTATTCCTACAACTATATCAGGATGTTTCTTATAAAATTCAATGGCAAGATCTGTTATTGTTTCTGCTTCTGATACGGGAAGACTTCGATTAATAGATATTATAAGTCGAGATATTATAGATAAATGTACTGAAGTTTTCCTGAAAAATTAAATGATGACAAATAAATTAAATCTAATTAATAACTTATTTCTTTAGTTCTAGATATTGTAAAATGCTATACCTACTTACTGAATTGATTGTATTATTGTATCAAGGTATTGCCTTTTAGTCATATATGGTGTATCACGAGGAGTACTTCGCAGTTCAACATAACAGCAGCCATCTTCTTGAAACTCTTGGAGGGTCATTGTTGTTGCCATTCCAAGTGCTTCAGGAGTGCTTGTTAAGGAATGGGCTATGGTGAATACTTGAAAACAGCTAAAATTAAAAATTAAAGTATTGTGAAATCTAATAAATATATATTTGTATAAAATTTAGTTTTATAGCTTAACCTGGACGCCACTGTTGACCCTGACTTGTGTGTGGCAAACAGCATAAGATTTCTAGTAGTAACTAATAGTCAGTAAACATAAATTAAAATACAATATGTATATGTAGCACACACATGACAGTCGAAGATCGTATATTAAACATAGCTCTGAAAAGAGCTGAGTATGAAACAGTTGAACGTTGTGAAACAGCGTCCTCGTTTCTTCGCCATCTTGACAACGTTTCGCCTTGCGCCGTGCATCTGCTCCATAGCCCGTTGACCGACGAAATGGACGAGCACCGAGACTGACACCAGTTTTGCAGAGCAGCGCTTTTTCTTAGCTTATCACCACATGTTGCATTAAACACCGTGTTGCATTTTGCCACAGCTGAATAGAACACCACATGTTTGCAATACCAACAATTGTTATATAAACAACTAGTAACCCAAATAAATTATGCATTCTACAAACTGACTATCCGGCATTTCACTTCTCTCCGCACAACACACACAACATTGCCAGTATCGCTAGTATCACCAACACATCACATACAACACTAAATATATTTAAGTATTTGTTACATACAAATTTTATACAAGATTTAACTGACAGATCTGCCTATTTTAAAGTATCAAAACTTGTTTAATAATGAATATAAAATTTTCTTTTTTAATATTTTGTCTACCACCTTGTACTGATAAGAACTGCCCCTCAACCGCCTAACGCTCTCGCTTTCCATCGCTTTCAAAGCGAGGCCCTCGCCTCGCTTTCTAATATAATATCGAAAGCTATAGCCTATAGCTTTCGATATTGCTTTCATATTGCTTTCGAAATGACAAGATGACGCCTCCTCCTCGCCTCGCCTTCAAAGCGATCGAAAGCGAGAGAGTTAGGCGGTCGACCTCCTGGCTTGGCTTACAACTTAGCAAAGGTATTTTTCCGGCGTGCTCAAGCGCCCACAAGAATATCCAGTAAAAGTGATAGAAACTAATTTCATACTCAGACAAGTTTCTAGAGTCTCCAGCCCCAATTTGAAACTCATCAAAAAACGCATTCGATTGATCTTCGAGGCCCGAATCAGCGTAATATCTCTTTAACTGCAACATTGTTGATCTACTCAAAGAGCCGTTCAAATGAGCATGTAACTCCTGAAACAAAAAATAATTTCCGTTTTGCCAAATTAAAGTGTAGGTAGGTGCTTTAATATAAATGATGATTCGGTATGTGTTGCGTAGTTTGTATATAAATTCATAACTTGTTTTGATTATATTTATACCTTAGATTAAAGGTTTATACTACCTACTTACAACTTTCGGTAATTCCCGACAAAATGTATTCATATCCATCACAAGACGTAAGATTCAATAAATTCTCTAAACTAGTCTGCGATTGAGTTCAGAGTGAAATTAACATTCAATGAAAACTAATAAAAAATAAATTATTATAGGTAGGTATATATGTGCAACAAACCACTCAACAAACAAATAATTAGACATCCAAAGAGAATTTAACTGTAGACATCTCTACCGTATGTAATTTATTTATTTTTTTAATTTATTCATGACCATGGATACAAGTCCTTTAGTCGAAAACTTAATTTTTATAAACAATTTTTCTTTATTCTTAATAAATTATGATGAATGATAATAGAAATGAGAAGTGAAAGATGATATACCCCCCAAACCCTCGAGTATCTCAGTAAAGATGTGGGGCTTTACTGGTGGATTATTAACCGTTAAGTGTTCGTCAGTGGGTGGATTCGCGTTTTGGATTTTTTCTGATTTATTTTGAAGCCTTTTTGTAAATTAATCTGAAATGCGTGCCAAGTTTCAAAAATCGAAAGAAGTACTATTAAGTAAGATCTGCTTAACAAAGGCACTCTTTTTTAATCAAGAATTTAGATAATATTTGATCTCAAAAAATAATAAGAGAAATGGTAATGACGTTAGGCTAATGGCAATGATTTTTTGAGGATGGTAATGATTAGGAATGCTTGGTAATGACGAGCTTTTACGGAAAAAATAATAATTAAGTACCTGTTACCTATTTTAGAAGACATACCTATGTATTTTTTTTATATATAAGTAGTTGCTAACTTGTTAATAAAACACTTACTTATAAATTTGTAAAGTTTAATAACACAAAAATTAAAATTCAACAAATCTCGTAACAAACACAATCTCGGTCTTTAATTTAACTATGCTATCATGGCTCAATCCAACTCGCCGAAATTAATCTACTCTTATGGCACGTATTAAGTTGTTAAGTAGGTAACTAAATTTTAACTTAACTTTAAGTGATTAATTGCATGTAAACACAGAATTTAGTAGCAAGTTGCAAGTTAAAATTTAGCTAACAACTAAACAAGATATTTAGAATTTTGTCTATTTTTCGGTTAAGTTGGTGGGCGGGGCTTGTCACTTGACACGTTTGGACTGGCACAATATTAGTTAAATGCAGAAGTGTAGTGAGTGACGCGCTCGGGTTCAATTTTATTGTTCGTATTAAATTATTGATTATTGTATTAAACATATTTACTCGATTTAGAAACTCTACAAAAATGAGATAGACTGCGAAAACTATTGCCAGTATTGAGAAAATATATTGTAATATGTAATTTTAATTTTGCATCTAATGCACATCGCATTACAGTATCTTTTTTCTGTATTTCGTTTTCCACTTTAGATAACAAGTAAATAAAAGAGTCTTCTGCCATGCGTGACGCATTAAAATATACTTGTTATTAAATCTTCATTCGCTAGCTCCTCGAACAAAGTGGCACTTGATCCTTGGCCATACTGATCTCTTCTATTTATTCAATTTCTCACCCAGTTTTTTGGGTATGGTTATTTCCTTAATTATTTCATCTTTGACTTCATAACAAATTTAGCACAGAATTTACGACTTCATTACGTGGTTGATCGTCCATCTTGAGTGAACTAAGCAAACTAATTACTTAAATACGTATGGACATATACTTAAATATAAGCCACATAAAATTAAGTTTAAATTTAGTTACCTACTTAACAACTTAAAACGTGTAAATCAGCCATTACTCTGTAAGCCCTATTCAATGTCGACAACTACGTCATCAACATCCGATCTAAATATTTTTACAAATATTGAAAGATCAGTTAAGAATTAGGCAAGCTATATTTATGATTACATATACATATAATTTTACGCAAATAGTGTGGTAGTGCACCTGACCCGGCATGTCATGGGGTGCGAATTCCCTTCGTGGAAATTTTTTCAGCACTGTCTTTTTTCACATATCTAATAGTTTCAATAGTAAGTAGGTGGAGCTCGATGGCGCAGTGGTTAACGCGCCCGGTCTGCGAGTGCTGAGGTTAAGCAACATTCGCAAAGGCTGGTCATCGGATGGGTGACCAAAAATTATTATCTCGAGCTCCTCCGTGCTTCGTAAGGCACGTTAAGCCGTTGGTCCCGGCTGCATTAGCAGTCGTTAACAACCACCAATCCGCACTGGGCCCGCGTGGTGGTTTATGGCCCGTTCTCCCTATCCATCCATAGGGAAGGCTCGTGCCCCAGCAGTGGGGACGTAAATGAGCTGATGATGAATAGTTTCAATATGTAGTACTATGTATTATTGAAGTTTCATTTTTGAAAACGGCAACTACCTGAAATAAAATATTATTTTGTATGATGTATTTTTAAAGTTAAAATATGTTTAGAGTATGTATGCATAAACCCACGACCATTATTCCCCAAAAGGTGGTTAGAGATCATCATATCCTATCCAAGCCATGGTTTGGATCAATGTCCACTTTTAGCAAATAGAGCGACCTTGTTGTTAATTATGCAAAGGAAGTGTCAGGATGCTGGCCAATCGCCTTTTTTGATGCACTGGCGCATAATCTCGATTCACCACTTACGAATGCTGACAAGAAAAGCTGGCTATTATAATACTATAATCCAGACAAGCACGGATAATTTAATATTTTTAGCAAATTAAAATAAAGATAACGCACAAAAAAACCCATTCAACTTCCAGCTGGTATTTCGGTTATTTTAAAGCATGAAAGCAAACAACGTTTTAAGTAAAATAGAACAAATTGCTACTAATAAGAAATTTTGAAACTTTGAATTCATCATTCCCATTAACATAACGTCATTACCATCAACACAAATCAAACGGTAATGATGATGATGGTAATGACAAATGTAGTGTTTTTTTTGAACAAATCGTGAATTCTTAGCGCTACTATTTTGTGACCGCCCTTTTGAGAATTTGTCCTGGGAGTCACAATAAGTTCTAATGCTAACAATTATACTTAATTTATAATTACCTAGAAAACGTATTTACCGGTAATGATGGAAATACGTGACAACCATTTCCTAGACATATGATTTGTAACAAAAAAAGTATTTAAAGAGCACTCACCGTGACGTGCGCTGTGGTACATTTCGTGCAAGCGACTGAGGAGAGTGGTGTGCACGGGGACAGTAAGATACATCACGTAGATCTTTCAAGAAAGTAAATTTGACGTTAGCGCGATGGTAATGACGAATTTCTGTTACAAACTTTTGAAATTTCGTTTTGACTATTATGCTGTTCTAAATTATAAACGCTATTTATTATGTTGTTTACGGCAAAATACAGATTACTAAACGTTTGAAAAAATCGGGTTTGGCGATCATAATTATTGAAATATATATTTTGAAAGTTTTGTGCACATATATTTTCTTTAGATGGTAATGATGTTTTACTCAGTTTTAATTAAATTAGAAAATGAGTTTTTAGAACACAAGGTTCGTAACTGTGTCACCTTACGTTAAATTATGTTTAAAACCTCGCTTAAACAAAAAAAGTAACTGAAAAATGAGATAGAATTTCTAATCAACTAGAAATAGTTTTTTTCCATGTTTCGCGAAATGACCCCAGTGTGCATGAGTCTTGGCAAAATAAACAAAACAGTGCAACATCACTTTTCAAATTTTCTCAAGAATAAGTCCGCCCGAGGACTTAGTAAAGCCCAACATCTTTACTGAGATACTCGAGAGGTTTGGGGGTATATCATTTCTCACTTCTCATTTCTATTATTATTCATCATCATCATAGATGAAAGAAATATTGTTTATTTAATGTAAGACATTTTCATTGGCTAAATGCTTGTGCAAAGCCATAAAAAACACATTGAATAGATACTGTGTTATATCTACAGCTTAATGAGCATAACATAATGCAGCTTACACACATAAGCTTCATGGTTATGGTTATGCTCTTAGAGCATTAAACCGTTATGCTATTAGAAACACTCATTTAGCCCAGTGAGTCGCTGGCAGGAGTGAGTGAGGAGAGGTTAGCTTCTATGGTTTGCCATCAAGAAAATTGGTTATGTTATATGTGCACATTATGTATGGTAAGGTATTTTGGTGCCATCATTCATAAAATTCAATATAGGCTTGTTAAAAATACATCGATATTTTGTGTTCGATATATCGATATTTTTAGGGGATATTTATTTTCCGATATATCGATACATCAATACAAAATAAGTATCAAAATCTATTTTTTTTTTTATTTATTATCATCTCACAACAGCAACAGACTCGTTATGGCCACGTCATAAAAAATCAGTAGCTGCTCCAGCCAACAATGTAGCTACTGCTTTGGCGGTTTCTAACACCAGGAGCCGGATGACGGCGGAACACGTCAAAATAGAATGTTATTACTCTCACTGCTGGTTTGACTGATTCCTTTGTTTTAATTGAGATTTTCATTATTAAAATAATAATTTAAAATAAAAAATCTGTTTTTATTACTGGGCTAGGCTGACCTAAATAAATTTTTTAGTTAACTTTAAAAAAGCAGGGGTCTCCTTTTTTTTAAAGTCGGTTCAAAACTTTACCGATAAATCGATATTTTTTTCGCTATATATATCGAGATCGATATTGTTACTTTTTAAAAAATCGATATATTTTTCATTTTCTACATCCCTAATTCAATGTCATTAGCTAATCTGCAACTAGTCTGTCTTCTCTATGCATAGTCGCATAACCTAAATTACAGGCAAATATAATTTGAATCATTTTCTCTAATTTCCCCTGTATACATTTGTCTAGCATTTGTAGTTATGACGGATTTATCTGATTATTCTGCTCCTAAGGGAGTAGATTCGGAACTTCAAGATTTTCTTTTAGCTGAGAAACAAAAAGCTCAATTCCATGCCCAGGTATTTATTTTATTATTTGTAACTTTTCATATAATTGTCTGTTTGCATTGGTTTGTATTCGAGATAGAACACTGAGGTATTAATAATTTGGGTGGGCACAGTAGGCTAGAAACCTTATGCCAGTTGTTATATCAAATAGTTAATAGTGAGATCTAAGTATTTATAAAGTTATTTTCTCTTTCAGATTCATGAATTCAATGACTTTTGCTGGGATAAGTGTGTCGACAAACCTGGCGCAAAATTAGATTCGCGCACTGAAACCTGTATCACCAACTGCGTAGAAAGATTCATTGATGTTTCACTACTTATTACAAACCGATTTGCACAGATGTTAGAAAAAGGTGGAGGCATGCAATAATAATTAGTGCTCAAGTTTGAATTAGGTGTTTTGGCGTTATCTGTTTACTATAAAAGTTGTAATTAAATGGAAATTCTACAAATAAATAGGAGTATAATCAATATTTACTTTGTGAGCAAAAACATTTAATTTTATGTTGTTGGGTTATGTCTTTATTATTACATTGCATAGTTTTAAAATAAAAATTAGTTATGTACTTTTGTTTATTTCATTTTACAAAGACATCAATCAGTTCAATCAGAGTTAATCTGACATTGCAAAGGATCAATACAACACGCATTTGTATATTATATAAATACTATTTTCTTATTTTTAGAAGTTTTGATGTCCTCATCACTGATTTTGGAATTCTTATAACTTCATGTATTTATCTTCCAACTTTACCCAGTTTAGTATCAGTACGAGGATCAGCAGTAACTGTTTGAACAGCAACTAGTGCTTCATTAATCTTAGTTTGCAAGGTTCTCAGATCTTGAACAAACAGTAGTTTCAAAACATCAGATGGCTGATGTACAATATTGGCTTCTGTTTTCGGTGAATCTGGATGGGGGGCTGTTTTCAGAATCTTGGCGATAGCAGCTAGCCTTAATTTTGGATCAGAATGTGGACCAACCGCTGCAATAGTTGATACTCTCTCAACACCAGCTTTAAAAGCAGGACTTGAAACTGTAAAATAAGTCTGTGTTACTAAATGAAAATAAGGATAACAAAAAATAATCAGGCAATAACTTACAATCAAGATTGTCCAGTGGATTTGAAGATACAACACTAGGGGCAGCTTTTTTGTGTTCTTCTACCTTGGCATTTTTGTATTTCACAACTGCAAGAACAACAAAATAGAATAATTAATAAACAAGCATCTGAAATTAGTAATTAGAAGAAATTTTGTATTTACCATTATCAGCATATTCTAATCGAATAGCATAAGAGAGGATCCAGTTCAACTGTTCATTGAGGGTCCCATCTGCAGCAGGACTAACTAAATCTCGTTGATATGCATCATAAGCTTCCTTCCAAGTATCTGCATCGATATTTCGTAGGCCCTCTCGTTCTTCTATTTTATAATGCCGTATCTTTTGATCTTCTAACCACAACACGACACTCCTATATTCTTTTTCGTCTGTAAAGGCATCACATGGGATTATTACAAATTCACACACAGAATGTTATTAGTGTGTTAGATCTATGTTATAGTAGGGGTTATTACTATATTATTTACCTTCACAGTTAAAAACTTCTGGATTTGGATGTCCTAATGCTGATAGCTTCAATTTAAACATATTACTCATCCTACAGATTGTATTACTTATTATAATCAAAGTCAATAAAATAGAGGTAGCGGTGTAGCGGGTCGCGAATTTTTTTTAATACATTATTTATTATCTTGTTTTTGTTCTTTCTTTGTGCTATACAAAGAGGTTTAGTTCATACAGCCGTAACTAATGAATTATTCCATAACTAATTTCAAAAGTTATCTAACCAGTATTCATCATAGTTTGATAGGTTGTTTTAGATGACGGGATATATATTTTTGTGGCCGTTAAGCTTGTGCTCCTCCGTACTTCGAAAGTCACGTAAATCTGTTGGATCTCTAATTACACTCTAAAAGATGGCATAAACAAGAAACGTGAAATCGACCATGTGTACGCTACCTTAACGGACACCCACGTCTCTTGGCGAGAAAGTGAAGTCATGTCTGCGGTTTTGTTTTATTTTCTAAAATTTGTGGTATGTCAAATAATAATGTGAAATAATGGTGGATTATTAACCGTTAAGTGTTCGTGAGTGTGCATGAGTCTTGGCAAAATAAACAAAACAGTGCAACATCACTTTTCAAATTCTCTCAAGAAGTCCGCCCGAGGACTTAGTAAAGCCCCACATTTTTACTGAGATACTCGAGGGGTTGGGTGGGGGGTATATCATTTTTCACTTCTTTTATCATTCATCATCATCATACATCTTAGAGTCATACATGAAAGAAATATTGTTTATTGTATTGTATGACTTTTTCATTGGCTAAACGCTTGTGCATAGCTATAAAAAAAAAGGTAACGAACGTGACGTGATTGACGGGCAAGTGAAGCAAGTCAAGCAAGCTTTGTTTCCTAAAATTAATAATCGAACACCGATAACTTCTTTCAAAGTGAAAAAAAATTTGTATTTAAATTTCAATATTTATTGATGGTAAATGAGCATTAAAATATTAACTCAATAAGAATAGGCATATAATTTGAAATTCAAATCATGTCGTGGGTGAAAGAAGACGCTGTATCCTTTTTCCAGTTGTTCTGTATAAAAGTTATAAAAACTGGTCGTATACCTCAACATATAGCCTTTATAATGGACGGAAACCGTCGATATGCAAAAAAGCATCACGAAAACACTACTGCTGGACATTCAAAAGGATTCGATAAACTCTCTGAAACATTGAAGGTGAACTGAATTCAGCTATTTAGTTTTACAAGGCTGTTTGAATAACTTTGTTAGTCTTAAAATACTTCTGACTTAATTAATCTATTCTTATTTGTTTACTGTTACAGTGGTGTCTTGATCTTGGTATTCCTGAAGTGACAGTTTATGCTTTTAGCATAGAAAACTTCAAAAGGACTGGTGAAGAAGTCAATGGTCTTATGGATTTAGCTAGGGAGAAATTTCAAACGCTTCTTGGTGAATTGTGTGTACTATATTACTGTAGTTTTGACATAATTAAAATTGAGCTGGATTAAACTACAATAATGAATACCAATAATATTTTACAGAGATGCAATTAATGAATGGGGAGTGCGTATGCATATAGCAGGACGTCTATCCTTGTTACCAGAAGATTTGCGCAAATTGATATCAAAAGCTATGCTAGCTACTAGACACAACAATAAATTAAGACTCAATATTGCCTATGCATATACAGGTTCATGAATTTTTAAACTATCCATAACTTACCATATATAATTTTAGCTTGTTTCTAAGTGGGCTATTAGACTTAACAACATTTTTTCAGGTAGGGATGAAATAAGTCGCGCAGCTTCACACATTGTTGATGGTGTAAAAAACAAGGAACTGATAGCAGATGATATTGATGAAGAACTTGTGTCCCAGTCGTTAGAACTTGGTGAACCTGAGTTGCTTGTCAGAACATCAGGGGAAGTTAGATTGTCAGACTTTATGTTGTGGCAGGTAATGTAATGTAAACCTATTTGGTTCTAAAATGGCATGTTATAATTTCTGTAAGGAAGTTGTTTATTTTATTTTATGTTGTTTTCAGGTTACAAAAAGTGTACTATATTTCACAGATGTCTTATGGCCTGAATTTACAATATGGAACTTGTTAGTTGCTATTATACATTTTCAGAGACATGCTCCTCCCCCTCCATCTGAAGAGCTAAATAGTGTTAGTAAGCAATCATTTTTGGATAAATTAGAAAGGAAAAGAAGGCAAGAATTAGAAAAGTTTTTAAATTGTTGATGGATTGGATTTTTTATTTTGTTTTCTAGCTATAATATTATGATTGTTTTTTATTTATTAATTAGTTTAAGAAGAATACTGTTGTAAATTTATTCACAATTTATTATTATTTTACTATTTATACTCTTATTGGTATACAATCCAAGCTGATTGCACAAGTATATTATATTATTACCTAGTTTCATCATTTCCTCATAGGTGACAAAGTCATATCTAAAACTATTATCACACACATACAAAACTAGCTAAGTTTTGGATAGACTATCTAGAACTCACTTATTAAGAAATGTTTAAACCAGCTTTTAAGTTATTCTTATTAATTATTTTCCTTTAATGGTGTACTTGGAATATGTTTTGGTAGGGTCATATGGTTCCCATCTTGATGCAGGGAAAATATGTTTGTTTCTTTCATACCAGGACCTGGAAATAAAATTGTTACAATAAACAAATGTTTATTTTAATAACAAAAATTATCCTTTTTTATTTAATGAATTATTTAATTTTTACCTCAATAGCACTTTGCCAGCATGGGAGTCTTGTTTTTCTTGTGTTGCATCATTTACCAATCTTATATCATCTGATGCATCAAATTGGAATAAGGGACCACTTTTACCACGGGCCTGTATAATAAAAAAATAATTAATATTATAGTTATCTTTCTATATAGATTTCAAATCACAAGGCAACCACAAGTAACTACCTTTGTGACAATAAAGTCATAAAATGTGTAATGGTGTGGCAGTATAAGATCTTCCTTGACATACATAAGCTGATCAGCAGAAACAGTTTTCAGTTCACTAAACTCTGGTCTGAGTGTATCTAAGCAACGCTGTAGAAATTGATAAATTGAATTTCCTAAAACAAAAATTATCATTACAAAATTTTGAACATGGTACCATACCAACCAGTATCAAGTCTTGAAGCCCAAATAGAATTCTAAAGCCAAATTAAATAAGACCTGTATAAATAAGGCATAAAGAAGGCATGCATGCCCTGGGACTGATATAGAATATTAAGCTTGTGCTGCTAGGTAACTGATAAATAAACATAAATTATACATGTATTGTATAAACATTCATTTCCAATGAAAAATGTTAAAGGTATGTTTGGGATTGCTATCTGTAATAAAAAAAAATATTTATATCACCTTTTTTTAGAGTAACATTTCTTCTATGCCCAGAGCCATCCCAATAACTGAATGTGACTGTGATAGGCTCATCTTTGAGGCTAGCCTGAGTCATAACCCATTCCAGTCTGAGCTCTTCACGCAGCTTCAAGTCAGCTTCTTCTCGCTCTCTGTCTGGTAGGAATGAGGTATCTACATCAGGATTTTTCTTAATCTTTTTTGACAGCTGTAAATATAAAAAATATGTTTGTATTAAAAATTTATATCTTTAATAATGGACATTAGTAGACATGTTCTGAAATAGGTACTTAAAAGGTTCAATAACTAATTAATGTTTGTATTTACAGGTTCCTCTGGTTTATCTTTCCAGCTAATTTCAGGTTTTTCATGGTCAGATTCATCATCATCATCATCATCATTTTCTTCTTCATCTTCCTCACCTTCATTTAGATCAAAAGAGAGTGCCTGGATCTGTGAAGTAAAATAAAAAAATTGTTCCAAAAAAATAACTTATATAATGTTGTATTGACAACATTAGTAACTGACCACTAATGACATGTAGCCTACAGGCTACAAACACCAGTCTCTCACAATGAGTAGGTACTTATGGGATACATTTCGCTAATGTTGTACCATTCCTTTGTACCTTATGATAAGAAAATAAATATGTTGGATTGAATTTTTAGGACGTTGAGACTTCCACCGATGAATATAGCCTACCAAAAATTGCTACAATCACCTGATTTGTTTTGCATCAAGTAACTTAACCCAATGTTAACCACATTGTTGTTATTGTTAAGTATTATAATAGGATCTACAGGCACTAGAGCATTTACGTTTTAAAAGCCGTCATTTTACGTAGAGTCTGTAGTATAAATACTAAGATCAAATAAGTAAAGTTTAGTGATAACATTAAATGTACCTGACGCTTTTGTTTATTTTTTTGTGCTTGTTTAGCTTCAATCTCTTTTTGTCTCTCTTTTTCCTTTTCAGCTTTCTTTTGAGCCAATTTCTTTTCTCTCTCTCGTACTATGTGTTCTTGTTTTGCTTTCATTTCATCTAGGGTCACCAGTCCTATGGTGGAACTTTTAAGTTGCTGTTCAACTGCATCATAATGGGTAGCAAACTTATTTTCTATGTTGTCAATTTTTAGATCCTCCTCTATTTTTTTCTTACGAAGTTCTATTTCTTGCTGGGCTTTCTCTCGCTTTTTCATAAGATGCATGGCTCGGCCAGCTTCGGAGGCAGCTCCCTTGTAATGTGCCATTGTTATTGGGCTCTTTAACTTTCGTTAACGAAAACAATTAATAATCGAAGATACTTTGTATTCAATATTTGCAACAGACAGAGTGCAGCTATTATTTTTCAATTATTTACTAATATTAACTACAGAACTCTGAACGAATACTTTAAATATTTACCAACTATAGTCAACTATACTTTTTTATTGTTCTTTCTTCTAAATAGGGAAAAAGGATTAGGAGAATCTGTTTATCCCATACAGCCTAGATTTCGGTGTTCCACACTTCCTTTATTTTATTTTAGGTATAGGTAATCCATTGGTGTTAATAAAATAACAATACATTTCATACTAAAACCTAAATTTGTAATAACAAATAAATAATAAGAATAGAATTACAATAACTTGTCAACACTAACCACTATCACAACCACAACTCATTTTCAGTGTCCGTTAATCTGTTATGCCCTCTTTTAGTGCGTAATTACTGCAAACATAAAATAATTAGTGCGTCCTCCTTAGTTTAAGAAATAAAGACCTGTTTTACTGTGTACGCTGGCGTACACGTGATCGTTCTCGAAAACTATTTATACTATAGCAACGAAATGTACACACACATTTAGTGCCTAATTACTGCCCCCGCTATGCAAATTTCATAAGAGTTGCTTTTAAAGGAACGGAGATATTGAGCAAGACTTGTGAATGACATTTCGAGCTGGGGCGTCTATACAGCGTACCCATATTAGTGCTTACAGAAAGCGAACTTCTCTTTTTAGGATTGTTATATGTTGTTTTAGTGCGTGAAATTCTGACTCTGCCAGTAGAAATAATTTATGTGAATTCGCAGTGGAACTATGTAAAAAAAATATGTAAAGTTCTATTCATACTAAAAGCACAGACAAGTTCAAAGGTGCTTTCTTTACTTTTAAAGCTGTTTTTATTTTAAAAAAAAAATGTTTTTATTTGTTTATTAGGTACACAAAACAGATAGAAATTAAAAAATAACAAAAAAGCATGATAAATTCCTATCTAAAACATGTGTACACAACACGATTAATAATAAGCGTCTATGTTAAAGTTTGGCTAACTATGTCCAATTAAAAAGTAATTATATACATAGAATGGTGAATAATAAAAATATAACAAACTGAAAACTTATTCTAGGTTAATGTTAACAACTTTATGAAGTTTTCTTAGTAAGTGGGAGATGTCAAACCGAGAATTTCCCTGACATTTTTCTTTAATTCAAGTATTTTCATTGAAAATATGTCGATGTTGTTATTAAGTGCAACCTTCATTCTATAAACGACACATTCTGACAATAGAATTGTAATATGATGTATTATTTTTATAGACATTTAAGTAGTACAAGGCGCCCGGGTCTGATACAAAGTATTTATTTGAATTAGTGAAAGCAATTCAGGGGAATCGATTATTGAGTGCAATATTTTTTGGAATCAAAGTCGGCCTTACTGATGATTTAGGATCAAATAACATAACTGTTTTATTATTTTTGCCAATAAAACTGTGATAAAATAAAACTGATTTTGCTATCGCTATTAGTCTAGTCACTATGCACTCGAAATTACTGCTAATGCTTTTTAAAATGTTTTTTTCGCTTTACCAAAAATGGTTAAAAGTGAGATAGTCGGTTTTAATTCTAAGCGACTCATATGTAGTTTTAGTGCGTGAAATTCTGACTCTGTCAGTAGAAATAGTTTATGTGAAACTTGCAGTGGAACTATGTAAAAAAATATGTAAAGGTCCATTCATACTAGAAGTACAAACAAGTTCAAAAGTGTTTTCTCCACCTTTAAAGTTATTTTTGAAATACTGCATTAAAATCAAAAACTAATCTAGCAGGAGATAAGATCACTAATTATCGTAGTTTGTGCTCGATCTGCGATTGCTAAATAAAGCAATCGCAGATCAGAAAATTTTTTTTCATCAATTTGTGGCTTCGTGCAATTAGCACATTTAGTCAGTGTCAAAGTGTTTTTTTTAACAAGTTATATATATTTTATTACATTATTTTGTTTGTTTGTTAATGGATGTTAATAAGTGATGATATAAATAATAAATAATGATTTAACTCGCACTCATGCATGTATACGAACACTTAACTGTTAACAATCCGTCGTTTTACACGTTTATTCATATTCATTCTACTCAATTCAACAATATTGGAATTAAAAACTTTATAGGCTTTAGCGCTAGAGTAACATCACAGTATAACCAGCAGACTTAAGAGTAGTATTCAAAAGAAGTTTAAGAAATGTCATTCACAAGTTTTGTTCAATATCTCCGTTCCTTTAAGAGCAATCCTTATGAATTTTTGCAAAGCGGGGGCACTATTTAGGCACTAACACCCGTTTGCACTAAACTTATGAATCGCCTAAGTCTTTGCCTAACTACTACCCGGTCAAGTTAATTCGGCATCTGAGTGTAAGCGACGTTTTCGAGCCAGGTGCCGAGTTAACTTGACCGGGTAATAGGTAAGCCAAGACTTAGGCGATTCATAAGTTTAGTGCAAACGGGTGTGTATATGTGTTTGTAAATTTCGTTGCTATAATATAAGTAGTTTTCGAGAACGATCACGTGTACGCCAGCTTGATTGTGACAGCAGCGTACACACTAAAAAAAGGTCGTTATTTCTGAAACTAAGGAGGCACTAATTATTTTATTTTTGCAGTAATTACGCACTAAAAGAAGGCATAACAATAAACGTGAATTAGACCATGTGTACGCCAGCTTAACGGACACTGCTTTGTAAATGGGAGAATATGTCATTGTCAAGATGACAGTGGGGGTTCTTGGCGAGGAAGTCGAGGAAGAGTCATGTCTGCGGTTTTGTTTTATTTTCAAAAATTTGTGTTATGTCGAATATTAATGTGAAATAATGGTGGATTATTAACCGTTAAGTGTTCGTGAGTGTGCATGAGTTTTGGCAAATAAAACAAAGCAGCGCAACATCACATTCTCTCAAGAAGTCCGCCCGAGGACTTAGTAAAGCCCCACATCTTTACTGAGATACTCGAGGGGTTGGGGGGTATATCATTTCTCACTTCTTATTTCTGTTATCATTCATCATCATCATACGTCAAAGAATTATTGTTATAATATTTATTATACGACTTTTTCATTGGCCAAATGCTTGTTCAAAGCCATAAAAAAAAAGATGAGTGTCACTGACGTAGGACGTCACTGTCAGTGTCAGGCAGAGTGTCGATAAATTGCGTGCGTGCGGGTTGACCGGCGAAAACTTGAGTCTTTTTGAAAAATTGTTCGTTTGTGTATCACACGTGTGATTTGTAGACTAGCTAACGTGAAGAAATTAAAAGTAAACCATGGATGAAACAATAATTCTCCCATCTCCTAATTGGTTTCAAGTTTCTGGCTTAGCAGTTAGCAAAGACGGATGGCTGGTATATGGTGGACCAAGTAAAAGCCTTTGTGTCTTGGAACCGCTACCAAAAGAATACAATAATGTTGTTATAGGATCTCAAAAATATCATGCACACGTCATCAACAGAGCACACTTTGAAAAGTAAGATGCTCCATATATACTAATATTTTACACAGTTTGATTGTAACATAACTTTGTGTATAATCATACTGAATGTTGTTTCATTAGGATAGTAAGCGTCGATATCTCTCCGGAGTGGCCAGAGAAAAGGTCGGTCTTGACAGGCAGTGCAGATGGATCTGTCAAACAATGGAACCTGGAGCTCTTGCAAGAATGTCACAAAATAAAACCAACACAAAGCCATGAAGTACATAGCCAAGAAAAAGAGGTAATAAATTGCTCTATCATAGCCCAATGGAAAGAATGAGTTCTCTGTAAGACATTATATACTGGAAAGAAATAATATGTCTTGTGTCATAGAAACAAAAGACATGACAATGTAAACATTAACATTATCTTCCCTATTTGTGTTGAAAAGACACTCCAGAAGCCATTACACAAGAAAATAATAATAATAATTATCTTCCCTATAACATGTACTCTTGCCGAAATTAATAACCTATCTCTGGTAAGAGATAGGCCTATCTTAGTTTAGTTACCTAGCAACAGCTGTTATTTTCCGATAATTAACAAATAACTAATCAACAAATCTCTAGTAGGCCTATCTCTTGCTGAGGATAGGTTATTAATTTCTGCGGTTAGAGTATCATCTGCAGATAAAAAGTCTACATACCTAATATACAAAGTCCACCAAATTCTTTTATGATTTATTTAGACAAAATTATTTATTTTATTTATTTATTAAATAAATCATACAGCCAAACACAAAATTTTTCATAGTTTACTGTAGGCACAGAGTATTAGACAGAATGAAAGCTTCCTTATAGTGTGCAAAATTTACACTTACTTTAGTAGGGTTGTCACATAACGATAAGATGAATGAAACAAAATATTTTATTTAATTTTCATTAATTTATAAATTAGTTAGGTACCTACTCTAAATATTTTCTTTTTATTATTTTTGGGTTCTAAATTCCAAGGGGAGTCACCGAATTTGGGGAGGGGAGTGGACGGGGTATACCCCTACCCCTCCTCCAAAGCTCAAAACTCGAAGTTATATACTTTTTTTAAAGAAATTTTCAATTTTTAGAAAAAAAAATTTAAAAAAAATCTACCAAGTTACCATTACCATACCCTCTCCTTTAAGGGAAGAAGGATGAGGAGAACTACTCCTCCATTGTGGCCCTTTAATATGAGTTTATAAGATTATCTCAAGAAGTGGCACTGGACTACATACAAGTCATTAAAAACATCTACGACAACAGTACTAGCCGAGTAAAATTGGAGACCACTGGGCCACTTATACAAATAAAAAGAGGTGTAAGGCAAGGCGATCCAATCTCACCTACGATTTTTATAACGGTACTAGAGTCCACTATCCGCAAACTAAACTGGGAGAAAGTCGGTATAAACATAAACGGATGCTACCTGAGTCACCTCAGATTTGCAGACGATATAGTCCTACTATCAGAAAGCACAAATCAATTACAACTGATGATAAACTCTCTACATGAAGAAAGTCGTAAAGTGGGCTTGGAAATTAATTTAAATAAAACTAAGGTCATGACAAACCATACTAAAATACCTATATATCTTAAAGATTTGCCTTTAGCTTATGTTGATGCCTATATTTACCTAGGAAAACAAATTTCATTTAACCAAGACAACAACGAACTGGAAGTAGAGAGAAGAATCAACATCACTTGGAAGAAGTTCTGGAGCCTCAAAGAAATTCTTAAAAGTGACATGCCCATAAGGTTAAAAAGCAAAGTCATGAACACCTGCCTACTACCATCACTAACGTACGCCTGCCAAATTTGGAAATATACTAAGAATATAAAAAATAAGATCATAACAAGCCAAAGAAGTATGGAAAGAAGCATCTTAAAGATTAGAAAGATACAAAAAATCCGACATACCGCTATAAGACAGAAAACTAAAGCCATCGGCGCTCTTAAATACGCACAGAAGCTAAAATGGCGATGGGCTGGACATGTGGCCAGACTCACCGACAATCGCTGGACCACAAAGACAACATCATGGTTAGGACCATTGGGCCAAAGAAAAACGGGCAGACCATATGCGCGCTGGGCAGACGATATTATAAAAATAGCAGGTACACACTGGATGCGAGTAGCGGAGGACAGAAAGCATTGGTCATCTCTGGAGGAGGCCTTTACCTTCCAATGAGAGGGGTTCTTGTAATGCACTTCTACACCCAAATATTTAATTAACTATTATTAGAAGTTTGTAAGCAATTTATTGCAATAAATCAAATAATTTCAGTAAATATTATATTGGTATAATAATATATTAAGTAATAAATTTATTAACAATCAAATTAATTAATTTTGCATGAACATTATTTTAAATTGGTATGTCTACTGTAAAGCAAGAAATAAAAGGCTTTTTTATTTATTTTTATTATAAGATTCTACAAGGTTATTCTATAAGGATTCTACAGTTGAAAATAATACAAGGTTTTTTTGAAAGATATTTTTATTTAGAAGAGTTTAACCAAACTGCTCAGATATGTGACAACCGTAGGTTTTAAACATCTTTGGCGCTGCGGGAAGTGCAGCCCCTTTAGCCTTGGGTAGCGAAACGCAGGCATTACATGCTCGCCTCCGCAGAGCTTCGGCTTTTTGATCGCCTGTGGCGACCAGCCTCAGCCGCAGCAGCGGGCTTGATGCCTGCGTATCGTTACAGCAGCGGGTGAGGTCTACTCTTCCTCCGCGCCTCCGGGCTCATAAAAACACTAGCGTAGGGTAGACTAGTACCACGTGGAATCGGAGTAGACTAATTCGGTTCTGTGACTAACTTTGACCTAATGTTACCTCATCATCGGGTATGAAACATTTTTTTACTATAATATAAAAAATCGTGCACTTGTTCCTAATTATGAGTACTTTACGCAAAAAAATAATTACCTCAAAATTTGGCGGCTTTCTCTCTTGTTTTTTTATTTTTCAGATTAAGGTAAATTCCAATCTGACGAGTCTTTTTAAAATACTGATTGGAAAACACCCACATGGCAGATCAAATGTATAGTCATTCATTGTACACGTTCTAAGATTTCAGTGCCAATATTTATAATGTTTGCTTTAAGATCGAAGTGTTTGTGAAATACTATGTGAAATACCTAGGCAATATTTTTATATTCGGGCATTTTTCATACACACTGTACAATAATTAATATTTTACAGTAAACCACTCTAATTTAAATCAAACATAACAAAACCTTAAATAATTACAATATTTTACGAGCGATGACAGTTCACAACACAAAACAACGTGTCCGCTGACTGTGCCGGTGTAAACCGGTTCGTCCTCTCCCGGCGCGTACGTGAACCCCTTGCTGAGAGGTCACGCACACATAACCGTGCTAGTAGTAGTGTACCTGTCTCAGCGCGCTCTAAGGAAGCTTTCACTCTGTTAGATATTTACTCATGTACCTAGGTACCTAGTTGTTTATTTGTATGATCAATAATGTTTTAATTTCAGGATATTGCTGGAGTAGGCTATTCCAATGAAGTGTTTGCAGTAACTGTTGGGTGTTTCGGTAATATTGTCAAGTGGGACCTCAACTCCAATGTGGTGAAAACATACAGTTTTCTTAGGAATTTCAAACCAGTTTGCATGTCATGCTCTCCACACATACCTCTCAATGTTGCTGTTGGCACTAAGCAAGGAGTTGTATTTGTGTTAGATTTAAATGGTAAGTGTACTGAGCATAATTATAAAGTTCAGTCTGAGTGAAGGAAAGCACAAGATTTTTGCAAGCTTCGTTTGGTTCGCGCTTTGTTTTGGTCACTGTACTTTACCCAACTGAATATAATCTCTGTCATCTCAAAATTTATCTAAGGCCTGAGCAGCAAAATTTTCAAATGCAATTTATTGTGAAACTATAAAGTTTATGAAAGAAAGGACGAGTAATAGATGTTTAGTTTCATCCAATCAAACCGAAACAATCATAAAAAATACAACATCTGAACATTCCCCAGATCTTTGTGCACCATTTCCTATACTCCAACTGTAGTCTCTCTCAAAACTTAACTCTAACAGAAATATAAACGATAACTATAATATATTTAGTGATACTTTACAAAAGGCTTTAAATAAATGTATACCAAAAAAACTTATAAAAATAAAATTAAAACCAAAGAATAAATACCTAACAGTAGGATTAAAAACTTCATGCCGTAATAAAAGATTCCTAAAATCATTATTATCTACAACAAAAAATAAATTTTTGAAAATTTATTTTAAAAACTATTGTAAAATACTTAAAAAAGCTGTAAATAAATCTAAGAAATTAAATAACAAATTAAAGTTTGAAAACTCCCAAAACAAAACTAAATCAATGTGGCAAATTATAAATAACGAAACAAACAAAAACCCTAGGAAATATAAAAATATACTACTTAAAACAAAAGAAAAAAAAAATATTAGTGACCCGAAAGAAGTGGCTAATGCCTTTAATAACTTTTTTGCATCAATTGGAAATTCACCTTTAACCCCTACTAATACATTAGAAACTTCTGCCATAAGCAACGTCGAAAATACATTTTTCCTTAGTCCTGTAGAGCCTAAAGAAATTAATATTATATTAAATCACCTTAAAAACAAAGTATCGTTTGGCATTGACGAAATCCCACCTATTTTAATTAAAAGATGCGCCAACTTATTAACCCATCCTTACACATTACTGATCAACCAATCTTTCTCAGAGGGTAGGGTCCCGGACGCCCTAAAAATATCTAAAATTAAGCCAGTCCATAAAAAGGGCGAAACAGCTGACATCAATAATTACAGGCCAATTGCATTGCTTCCAACGTCATCAAAAATATTAGAAACTGTAATGAAAGGTCGATTATATTCATTCTACGAAAAATTTAACATCTTACATGAACATCAAATGGGTTTTCGGAAAAACCGCTCCACCTCGTTGGCAATATACAAATATATGCAAAAGGTTTTAGACGAAATAAATAATAAAAAAGTTGCAGTAGGCCTCTTGCTTGATATGAGCAAAGCCTATGACCGAGTTAATTTTAAAATCTTATTGGATAAACTATATCAAACAGGAGTCCGAGGAATAACCCACGATTGGTTCAAATCCTATCTCAGTAACCGCTGCCAATATGTGGAGATCGAAAACATAAACTTTGAGACAGGTAAAATATCATACTGTAGATCCGATAGAGTCGCTGTAACCGGCTCTATCCCACAAGGTAGCGTCCTAGGATGTCTGCTGTTCCTTGTTTATGTAAATAATCTGCCTGACATAATGGACGACTATAGTGTACTTTTCGCAGATGACATATCCGTTTTACTGCCCTGTTCAAATATTAAAGAACTAGAATCTAAGCTAAACCTATCATTAAATAACATTATGCTTTGGCTCGAATCACATAATTTACAACTTAACTTAAATAAAACAAAACTCATCCAATTTAAACCATATCAAAAAACTGGATTGCAGATATCATACTATTATAAGAATACAAAACTGGAAACCGTCAACTCTGCTAAGTTATTAGGAGTACATCTGGACACTCATTTAAACTGGAAACCGCATATACAGAGTATATTAAGCAAAATGTCATCATTTATTTATGCTCTACAGCGCCTCAAACGGGTAACTGATTTCAAAACAGCTCTCACTGCATACTATGCTTACGCATATTCAGTAATGTCCTACGGCATAATTCTCTGGGGAAATTCATGCGATATTGACAAAGTTTTTATATTACAAAAAAAATGTATACGAATACTAACTAACATAGACCAGTTAGAATCATGTAAAGCTTACTTCATTAAATATAGAATCCTAACAATTACATCTATCTACATTCTTGAGTCAAGCAAATTTGTTAAAAAACATCCGAAACTATATTCCCCAATAAAAAATATTAGAAGAAATGATAGATACTTAAACAAACTTAAAATACCATTCTCCAAATTAAAATTAGTCTCGTCTAGCCCCCCCACAATGTTGATCAAAATATACAACCACCTTCCCAATTACATAAAAAACGCAGATAGTCCTAAGTATTTTGTCAAATTATTAAAAAGCTTTCTTTTGGAAAAATGTTACTATAACCTGTCAGATTTTCTTAATGATTCCTATAATAATTTATAAAGAATTCAGAAATAAATATAATTACAAAAACAATATTTCGATATCTCTATTAATTATAAATATTAAATTTTCGTAGATTTTAATGATAACTATAGTAGATTGTATTGTACTGTACAGCTATTGTTTTTATTGTATTGCATGCTGGCCAAACTAGCGTTATATATATTATATTATTACCTAGATTTTTAAAATAGTTAGCCCTCTTATTTGCTGTGCCCTAGCAGGGCGTCACATGTATACCTTTGCTTATGTTTTAACACCTTGTGTAATGTAATGTGATATGCAATGAATAAATAAATAAATAAATAAATAAATAAGTAGTTTTGCCTAATTCATAGCCAATTTATTACTACTCTTTATTTACAATACATGTTTAGGTGCTGGCAAAGTGGTCTACAAAGTAAGAGGTCAAGATGATGAAATTGTCAACCTTAGTTGGTGTCCAAAATATGAAGTAGCTCTTAAAAAGGCTCTAAAAGAATCTGAGAAAAGGGCTATCATTCCATCCAAAGAAAGTCAAGAAATAGCAGTTTCTACAGACGAAGCATTAGATGCATCTGCTTGTGAAAAGAATCAAATTCATATTGAGGAAGCATTAGATGCATCCAGTAGTATAAAGAATCAAGTTCGTACTGAAGAAACATTAGATGAATCTGCTTGTGCAAAGAATCTTCCAGAAGATAGTTTTGATGACTCTGTTGTTATACCCGAGGATGATATGTTCGATATCTATACCGATCATGCTGCTGATGAATTCGGCCACAAAAAGTATCAACCTGAAGACATATTAGTTAAAGTTCATCAAGAAGCTGATAAACAAGATGACTATTTGGTAGAATGTTTAAAATTAAAAGAGGATATATTGAAAAGGAAGAATCAATCGGATTCTTCAATACAGTCTTTGGTAGACGCTTTAGATAAAACTCATGTAGAAAGTGTGGATCATGAAGTTCTTGCAGGGAACAGTACTGATAGTAGTCTGAAATGTGATACCAAAGATATTAAATTTAACAAACAAGACATAATAGAAGCTAGTGCTCATATTCATAAGCATTTATTAGCTACTATAAGTAAATATGGGTAAGACTTTCTTGATTTGGCATGTTAGATAAAAGTCCAAATTCATAATTTCTTATGGATAATATTTGAAAGTATAATTATTTTTGTTTTACAGTGGTGTTCGTATATGGTCCAAATCTGGCAAGCAAGTAGCCAGTTGCGTTATTTCCACAAATAACAAGAACCAGAAAAATAAAATGCCTTTCTGGCCAACTCTCCTGTGGTACAAGTCAGGTGTATTATTATTATCCGATGGGAAGAACCAACTACTGCAATGTAATCCACTGAAATTAGATTGGTAAGTGTATAAAAAATAAAGTACATATTTAAAAAAATTGATCAAGAGAAATAGCAATAGAACTACGTAGAACCTCGCTAATCCGGACCCCCACTAGTTCGGTGATCATGGTAATCCGGACGCAGACAATGCGGGCAGCGGATGTATTCGTGGGGCAAGGGGAAGGCATTCCATCGCGCACTAAGAAATTTGGTGACACGTTTTTTTTGTCGCACCTCCAAAACATGGAATAGTTTGCCAGCACACGTTTTCCCTCCTTCCTATGATATGGGGTCCTTCAAACGAGGCGTGAAGAGGCACCTTGTGGGCCGGCAAAGTAAGGATAACTGACGCTGCGTTGTTTTCACGCTGCACCAGTTGTCGTCGTATCTGGAATCCATATTCACTTAACATCAGGTGAATTGGAGTCATACTTAGTTAGTCATAATTAGAGCCGTGCTACGTATATAAAAAAAAAAAATCACATTGATATGAAGTACCAAAATCTCAAGCAGAAGAATATTACAGATTTTTTCACATCAACGTAAACTCCTTTTTTACTACATATTTACTAGTGTATGTTTCTATAATTAAAATTAATATCTAAACACATACATTAGCCTTTCATTTATTTCTTTATACATATTTTACTTCAACCAAATTTTGCAGACAACAATCCAGATACCTGGTAATCCGCCAAGGGGCGATTTTTTGCCTGTCCGGATAAGCGAGGCCCTACTGTAGTTTTAAATAAGATATGGGTTGAAGTGCTCTAACGAAACTTGAAATACAAACAAAACAAGTTAATTACTCATAAAAAAGAAAAAAACATTGTATTAAACATTAGCCATGTGACTGACAAATAATAAAATTTCTATTGTGTCTAGTTTTGAGCCAGTCAATGTGTAATAGGCATAAGTTTTTGATATAGTCCACGTTTTAGAATTAGAGGGAATTCTATAAAACATTTTAATAAAAACAAAAAAAAAACCTTTACAGTAAAAACAAATTGGAATGGTCGGCGGTCCATTCATTGCACAAACGCGGCATATACTGCATCGCATCGAACGCACCGCGGCTGCAAGCAGCAGACAACCCCAGTGATGACTGGCAGATATGGACGACGTCACAGGACCGCAACATAGTTCAGTACTCGATGAGCAAGCGGCAGAAAGAGGCCATTCACTCCACATGCGGGGGGTTCTTGTACACCGTTGCGGCCTGCCCTTACGACGCCAACAAGTAAGTTGTCGTCATTCAAATTAAAATTAAATACTTTTCCATTTTAGGCTTATTGAACTTATATAATTTTCACTATACGCCATAAGAGTACGGCGCGCGGGAGAACTTTTACTGCGAAGAACCGGCGCAGGAACTAAGCAAAGGCATTTTCTTTTCTCCCTGTATTTTAACAGCATCTATAATATCGAAAATGTAAATGAAAGAGATTTATAGAAGAATACTTTCTATCACGAATCAACTAATCAATACAAATAAATCTAATCTAAGATTACCCGACGTGTATACAATATGTAACAAAAACCCTATCCGATCCGTAAAGGTGTTATTAGGTATCGAGATTCAGTTCTATTTACGTAATTATGATAAAAAAATTGTTAATTGACAAAAATTACATAGCAATACTATTGTCGGCACTTCGGTAGGTAGGACCTTTGGCGCCGCTGCCATTGATGGAAAGTGTGGTCACATTTATAATATTAGCATAATGTTGGGGTAATTTGAGCAATTTCGGTACAAAAACCTTTACGGATCTGACAGGGCTTTTGTAACACATATATACTACTCAAAACAAAATAAGGGCCACGAGGTATTTTGTCTGTACCATGAAAATAAAAAAACCAATATTAATTTTTTTGTCTCCATAACGAAAACTAATGTTGTTTTTACCGTGTAGACCAATAAATTTATTCCAATAATAATGATTAAAAAGTTTATTTGCTTTTGAAAGAAAAAACACATTTAAGGTTAAAAATAAAAACAATGTAAAGTTACTGAAAACAAAAGAAAATACTCCATGCTCATCTTTTAGTAACGGGTATGCCCCCCTCGTTTCGTTACGCACTCCTGAAGCCTGGAGTGCATGCTCTCAATCAAATGCCTGACATTTTCCATTGGAATCTCTTCCCAGGCTCTTTCAACAGCATTGATGAGTTGCTGTTGGTTGTGGATTTCCTGATCACCGTCTCTAACTCTTCGTTTCAACTGATCCCACATGTGCTCTATTGGATTTAAGTCCGGACTGTTCGCCGGCCACGGCAAGACTTGAATTTGAGACGCTTCCAGTACAAACCGAGTCGCTTGAGCCGTGTGTGCACGAGCATTGTCTTGCATCAAGATGAATCCAGGACCCGCTCGCTGGGCAAATGGGATCACATGTGGTCTGACGACTTCCTCAATATACCGCTGAGCAGTAACAGTACCCTCATTTAAAATAGCGAGCTCAGTTTTGCCGTGTAAGCTTATCCCGCCCCAAATCATTACATTTGGACCACCAAAACGATCGACTTCATGGATGCAGGCTTCTGAAAATCTCTCGCCGCGTCTTCTCCATACTCTAATACGCCGATCGTCGTTAAAAAATTTAACTTTGCATTCGTCTGTGAAGAGCACCATGCCCCATTGGTTTATGTCCCAGTCAAAATGTTGACGGGAAAATCTTAAACGATTTGCACGATGATTTCTGGTTAATGGAATACGGACAACTCGCCTTCTTGATGCCTGCTGGTCTTCATGCAATCGATTACGAATAGTTTGGTCACTGACACGAGTACCCGTTGTGAGCCGTAAACGATTTTGCAGCTTGCGGGCCGTCATTGTGCGATCTCGGCGCGCACTTAATCGAATGTAACGATCCTCTTGAGCTGTTGTAATGCGAACTCTGCCCGAACCAGGTCTTCTTCTAACACTGCCGGTCTCTTGGAAACGATTCCATAGATTTTGAATAGCTCTTCGAGAAAATCCCAATTGCAAACCCACAGATCGCTGCGAATGACCTTCTTCAATCATTGTAACGGCTCTGGTTGCTGTCAGCGAGTCCATATGACGCCTGCGTGCTTGTGGCATAATGCAAAAGATGTTTCTGACTCGAGATATCAATGAACTCTAATAATTTCTAATAAACCAAGAAGCTAAGGAAAGCAAAACGTCAAAGAAAATGCAATCAAAATTTTCAAAAATAATTTTAAATCAAATTTTATTTAAAATTGTTGCCAGCATTAGATGAATACTACAATATTAAAAAGTTTAGGTATCAAAGAGTTTGTATACTCAATATTTTACTACTTTCAATATGTAAATGTTTAATAATTTACACCAAAATGAAAAAATACCTCGTGGCCCTTATTTTGTTTTGAGTAGTATATAATGAAGATTACTCAATTTTACAAAAGTTAGGAGCATTGTTATGTTCAAACAGTTAGAGATAAGATTTAATAAAAAATCAACTTCTTTCAGAGTGGCTATCAGTGTAGGCGATGGTGCAGTCAGAATATGGGAGACAAGCACATTGGAGGACGACGAAACCAAGTTACACAATGAGCATGTAACTTCGTACTGGCAAAATGTGCAAGGGAAAGTTTTGGTGGTGGCCTGGCATCCTACTAGAGAGAACTTGTTGGCCTTTGCTACGGCTGAATCTAGGGTAAGTTGTTTATGTTTTGTACTGACAGTTTTTTTTTTGAGAGAGTTTGCTGATACTTAAGGCGTCATTTTTAGCGTCACGTTCCCTCAAGCTGTGTCAAATAAAACACCGTCACAGGTTTTTTTTAGAGATAATGGCATACTAATTTCTCCGAGGATTTCTCCGTTCCCTACTAATTTCTCCGAGGGTTTCGGATTGGATCGGGATTCTGATCGGATTGGGAGTACTGACAGCGCTGAACTGATAAAACGCGGCACGTACAGTACAAAGGATTCGAAACGTCATGTTAATAGGATACAATAGTAAAATAAACACGAGAAGATCGGTTTAGTATTTATTTCCAATAAAATTGTCGTCAGTTGTAGTTGTCTTTTTTCGGGTTTGGCCCAAATCTTTTTACTTATTTTTTATAAACTTATTTCGGAGCTAATTACCTTACTGAATAGAAAGCTACTTCATACCATTACCGAAACTTAAATTAGGCCCTAAAATTATTTTGATATAAAGGCTTGTTTAAAAGCAGAAAGAAAGGGACCTTATCAGCCAGAGCGATCCAATTCCTTTGCGAACTTATTGGCTCGGGAAAGAATTAGATGCACACCGAATGCTCTCTATCCAAAATTTGGTCGCCTTTTACAATACAAAACTACAAACTCCGAATACATCGGACTCCCATTGGGTTTCAAACAGGCATGGTGTGTTCCTACACTTACTTGTCGTCGTTGTATCCAGGTGGGCTTGATCGACACTAGCAGCAAGGTGGAGCGTCCAGCGCGCGTGCTTGTGCCGGCGCTGAACGGCGGCGTGTACTCCATAGCGTGGGGCGAAGGCCGAAAGCTGTACGCGTGCGCGGCTGGCGACCTGGTCGTCTACCACACCGACAAGCCCGATGACGGTCAGTGGAACATAAACTTCATATGGATTTAACGAAAATCATTTTATGGAAAATTAATGAACCGTGAAATTGTTGAACTAAAAGATTTTATTGAATAATTTGGAATTTTAAACTCTGTACATAACATATAACATTTTTAGTTTTATACAAACTTTTATTCGATCTAGCTCATACAGCTCAAAGAAAGTTTTTATTTATATTTGTGTTTTTAGGCCCCAGCCCT